>CM069457.1:29394481-29524470 GCA_035610835.1 Ophiura sarsii
GTGTAATACCTGTGTATCTATCGTCTTGATATCATTGTTGGATATATCTAACCACTCCAGGTTGGTTAGTGATTGTAACTGCGTTGGGTGCAGCTCCACAATATAATTCATGGATATATCTATCAGTTCCAGGTTGGTTAGTGATTGAAACTGTACCGGATGCAGCTCCACAATATCATTGTTGGATAAACTTAACCTCCTCAGGTTGGTTAGTGATTGAAACTGCACCGGGTGCAGCTCCACAATATCATTGTCGGATATATCTAACAACCCCATGTTGGTTAGTGATTGAAACTGCGCCGGGTGCAGCTCCATAATATTATTCTTGGTTATAACTAACCTCCTCAGGTTGGTTAGTGATTGAAACTGCTCCTGGTGCAGCTCTACAATATCATTGTTGGATATATCTAACGAATGCAGGTTGGTTAGTGATTGAAACTGCACCGGGTGCAGCTCCACAATATCATTGTCGGATATATCTAACAACCCCATGTTGGTTAGTGATTGAAACTGCGCCGGGTGCAGCTCCATAATATTATTCTTGGTTATAACTAACCTCCTCAGGTTGGTTAGTGATTGAAACTGCTCCGGGTGCAGCTCTACAATATCATTGTTGGATATATCTAACGACTGCAGGTTGGTTAGTGATTGAAACTGCACCGGATGCAGCTCCATAATATCATTGTTGGATATATCTAACCTCCTCAGGTTGGTTAGTGATTGAAACTGCACCGGGTGTAGCTTCGCAATATAATTGTCGGACAAATCCAACCCACGGAGCCTGCTCCAATATAACGCTTGAACAGGGTGAAAGAATGACGACTCAGCGGCTGTGTTGTTGCGGCTGGATAGTTCATAGTCAACGAATGCATTTGGCTCAAGCCCATTTAATCCGGTGCTCCTCCAGGATAATGCTCCTTCCAGCTCTGTCATCTGTGTGTTCTCAAAATCTCCAGGTTCGGAGTCTTCATGTGGTTGCAAAAAATCTGATGGATACAATACCGGTAGTACCGACGATGCTCCATTGGGACAACTAACGTTTACATCCGGATTGCCGAGTATACATGTGCATTCAGTAGGGCATTGGAATCTTGTGGGCAGCTCGATTACAAACTCCCTAAAAATGCCATCCCATATAACGCATTCTGTCGTGCAATCGATAGACTGGTCGGTTATACCGTGAACAATGTCAGTAAACTCTGATGATGCCATTATTAAGATAATATATGTAAATACCCAATGTAAGCAATCCGTCATATCTCGTGATCTTCTTGGTGATGCCATCGTCAACAGAAATAGCCGGTTTCGCTAACTGATGAAAGTGATGACGGCCCGACGGGTTCGGGGATTGGCGAAGTTGGTACCAGTCTTGATAAACAGATATGTCTAAGCTGCGACCAATATACTATGGTCTTTTTTTATCTTCAAAATAATATTTCAGATCAAATAAGAGCCCGTACAAAGTCAAAATCGCATTTGTTTTCTCATCTGGTTATACCGTGTAAATATCAATAAAGCTTTTATCAGTTAAGATGGAGCGATGTCAAACGACAGACTGCTGAGAATGAACTATGACTAAATTAACACAATTGTGTGATATATCGATTCGCTGCGCCCGGCGCTGCTGCGGTGATGTATGAATGAAAGTCACATCAGACACACCTGTCCAGTTACGCCCCCTTTTTAGCAACTGGTGAATTGTGCCAGGGGATTGACTCTCATATCTGCCCATTGTTGAGATTTGGTTCAGTAGGTACGTCAGTGGCAGCCTTTTGTCCTTCAAAAAAATGACGGAGGGTGCGTCACTTTACATGGGTGCGTCACAGTGTACATCTGTTTACGAACAACAAAATACGACCTTTAAATATACGCTATAGGCCTATACCATAACTCCTTGATACCACCAACCAGGCTCTACTTTAATACCGCAAACATCACTCCGATATTTTATACCGCATGTTCTAAAATGTCTTAAATCACTCGATCATCGCCAATTGCAATACAAGAGTTTGGCAAACGAAAAAAGAACAAGGAACCGACAGTAGACCGAGAACCTTTCATTTTTAGAGTAGTGTCACGTAAGATAGGGGATCAGCATTGCGCTCTTCCGCACAAGCGCAGAACAATCTAACAACACAGGTAGGACAGGCCCCCAGAATTAGATTGGTCAGGGATGTGCGGCAGGAGATTCAAATAAAAAACCCATTATACCCATTTCTAAGGGTAATTTGTGGAAAAACGGTACCTATTTCTAAGGATTTTGCTTCATTTATAGACCCCGTTCGCAAATTATCTGGAAAATAGACCCATTTATATGATTTTTTTGTGTGAAAAACTAGACCCAATTTTCGCAATTCGCGAAAATATACCATTTGTAAGGATTATAAAATAGACCCGTCTGTAGCAAGTGGGGCATTTTTTTATTCTTAGAGATTTTCCATCACAGAATCATACCCCATTATTTATTTTTTTAGTAAAAAGCGACTAAGCGGCACTATCCCCGCCACCGCTTAGGCGAGTACTACGCCCCCCCCCCCCCCCCCCACCCGAGGAAAGGTCACACAGAATTTGTCAATCAAGCTCACGGACACAGACATCAAACAACAAAAAGTCGGGTATTAAAAGATTTGAACAAAACAAAACACTATTAGAGCCCAGCCACCCCGGAAATAAGGCCAAATGGTGTTATGGGTTAATAAATTCGAGGCCAGGCCCACCTGAGAGAGCCGGGACATATCCTGCCAGGCTTTCCACCCTGTAGTGGCGGATACAGGGTGGGGGCGGATACAGGGTGGGGGCGGATACCACGCTTGTGTTGACTCCGCGCAGTCGCCTTCTATCGTCCTACGAACGAGCCGATGGATGGAGTATACAGCTGTCTTGGCCCGAGACTATACTACCGGGGGAAGCACTCGTAATCACCCGTGTTGTCCATGCAAATTTAGTCAAATTTAAGGCTTCGCATGTGCGGGTCATCAGGGGGGGGGGGGGGGGGGGGGGGGGCATATCTGACTATTTGTTTTAGTATATAAAGGTTTACATCGAGTTTGTAATTTTATTTGGGGGCATCAGGGTGGGGGGAGCCCTGGGGGACTTATCACAATTATAGCGGTATACGTGTATGTGCCGCCTTTTGGGGTGCATCAGGGTGGGGGAGCCCGGGGGGGGGGGGGGGGGGCAATCACAATAGCGGTATACGTGTATGTGCCGCCTTTTGGGGTGCAATGTTTTTGGTATTTTTAAATGCCCCCCTTAAATTATTTGATGGTTTATAGAAGGTGTACTTTCCAATCCGAAGTTCAAATGTTTAAATACACTTTCGAAAACCCAATTTTGGTTAAAATACACTTTCGAGAACCCAATTTTCTACTTACCTCCCGTTTATTGTAAATAGGCGCAAGCCTACATGTATAATAACCAGGGATGAAGGATGCCTCCTCCCCCACCTCAACCCCACCCCCACCCCAACCCCACCCCACCCCAACCCCACCCCCACCCCACCCCACCCCACCCCACCCCACCTCCTGATAATCCACCCCACCTCCTGATAATACGTTGAACTTAACCCAGTTCTAAATAATAGAGGCCTAAAGCAATTGTCGTATCGATCAACTCGTATTTCGTTATTGTAAAGACATGCGCACAATGCGTGCAATTTAGTGCCCTGGAACCAAGGCTCTCGACCAAGCCGGCGCTCGGGCAAATGACGTAATGAATATTTAAACGATAGCTTGCTGTCGATAAGAGGATCAGACGGTAAATATAAAGAGTGTGACATAAATCATAAATGATCATCTATGGTAATTTTGTCCGCTCATAATATATACATCCGCTCAAAAAACATCTATATATTTGATGGCTTTTTGTGCCAATAAACAGGATGAAGTGTTGCCTGGAAACGCATAAACACCAACTGACACGCTTCACTATTCCAAAATATCCCTTGCCCTTGAACCGAGGCTCTCGACCAATTTTATTAAGTGCAGCCGGCGCTCGGGCAAATGACGTAATGAATATTTAAACGATAGCTTGCTGTCGATATTAAGAGGATCAGACGTTAAATATAATGAGTGTGACATAAATTATAAATGATCATCTATTGTAATTTTGTCTGCTCATAATATATACATCCACTCAAAACATAGTATTCGATGGCTTATTGTGCTAATGAACAGGATGAAGTGTTGCCTGGAAACGCATAAACACCAACTGACACGCTTCACTATTCCAAAATATCCCTAGAAGTTTCACCTACTTGATGAGAAGTTTCACCTACTTGATGAGAAGTTTCACCTACTTTATGACTTTTCTTGTTAACTTTTAGATGATGATTATGGATTTATTGAACGCTTCGAATGTTTTGCTGCCTTATATCAGGCCCACTGCATTAGAAAAACGTCATATTGGACCTTTTAGAGTTAAAAATGCCAATTTTGCACGCTTCGCGCGAATTAGTTTCAATGTTTCATTATTCAAACAGGCACGCGCGGCGCGGCCTGGGTGCGGCCGGCGCTTTAAAGTGGATGCAGAATGCTGAAATCACGCGTTTGCGTCTGATGTCGAAATTGCCATCCATACTAATGCATTTTTAACTCTAATAAAAATTCCATTGAAATGGAATGGGGGCGATCCAAGAGAAAGAAGCATGTTTTGTAACCAAATATCTGTTTCATACCAAAATACCAGGGAAAAGTGTGTATGTATTTTCTATAATTCAAACCAAAAAAGAATCAAAACACCGCAGTCTAAAAATAGTACAGGAAACCAATAAAGTTGATTTGTGTGCATGGAGGTCGAGGGGTACAATCTAGGTATATATGACCTTGGTCAAACAAGATAAGCTAGTCAAACAAGATAAGCTATTATGCCTCTCTGTTGGGAGTAGCACATCTCTAATCAACTAAACAAATATAGCTTTGACTCCAGCACAGACTGCGGGTACTGTTGAAAGTACTGTTGAAATAAACTGCATAGGTACATGTAATTTACAAAGACTACAAACATGGCGACCCCCACTTATGTCTAGAAAGACCAAAATGTGTAAGTTTTTGCAATCTCATGCTATAAGGGTGGCTTCGCCCCCAAAAAGGTCCAATATGACGTTTTTCTAATGCAGTGATTTAATATGTAAATCATCAAAGGCAAAAAATACGGCATTTGATTGAACGCTTCGAATGTTTTGCTGCCTTATATCAGGCCCACTGCATTCCCTTTTTAGAGTTAAAAATGCCAATTTTGCACGCTTCGCGCGAATTAGTTTCCATGTTTCATTATTCAAGCTTAACAAGATCATGGCTTTAGGAAGGTTTTCGGGACCATTTTAGTTTTTAAAAAAACTGCGCGCGCATTTTTGGTTTCTACATTATGGGTCTCGACCCACCCTAAATATTCCGATTGCTTCCGCCGTCACTGGTATAGGAATATGGAGAAAAGATGACAATGAAACAAAAATGTTTGGAGGAAAGAATTTGGATTTGAGCAATCATGTTTGGATATTGTTGAGGTAAGAATTTGAATGTGCACACTTTGTGTTTCAAATTTACTCCTGTTACCTGTAGGAATCATTGTTTTTAGTTGTAGGCATGTGAGAAAATGTCAAAATTACTGCTTCAGAAAGCTGAATCTTTGCACCTACGTAATACTTTAGGCATCTAACATCTGAAACCGTTTATCTTAATTCGCCGTCTGTCATATACAATTTCACGATTTGGTAATTTAGATGTACATCACATCACAATAAGGCCAAACAAAAAATTGTAATGTTGTCCTCGACCGCCCGCTCGTCGGATTTAGGGCCGCTCCGATTTTCTTTTTCTTTTTTCCAGATTTTTTTTCAGATTTTTGTTTCTTTTAGATTTTTTTTTCAGATTTTTTTTAAAACAATTTAAATGTAAAAGCGTTTGTTCTAATAAATAAACTAAACTAAACTTTATAAACAGAACCGAAATTAAACTCTGCTACAGAAATGACTACATCACTCCAGCACACTATAGGGATTTAAACTCAATGAACTGGTACAAGAGATCTGGATTTACACTTTCAAGTACACTTCCCAGAACATAATAATGGAACCAATCCTAGGGATTAGGATTAAGTATGAATAGCTAAAACTTAACAATACATTTATGACATGGTATGGTAACTCATACACTTGAATTTCAATAAAACTCTTAAGTAGGAATAAACTATCAATACACTATCTACCTGCATTTGTATCAACTTCAAATCCAAAAGGAATGTTGCAAATTGACAACATTGTGGCAATATAAGAAATATAAATTGATGTGAATAAATTAAAACCGTTTTGATGATCAAATTTTCTTGATCATAATGTTAAAAATAAAAACAAATGTTCCGAAAATATAAATGCCACTAAAGATAGAAATGACAAACTTCACTCAATACATGATTATGATGGATAGAAGAATAATTTTAAAACATATCTAAACAATAATTTATGCACAATGAAAGTGCCTGTTACACACACCCCTCGTTGGCGGAAATGTCGTCCTCGACATTTAGTTATAAAAGTGACGTCTCTGAACAGAGAAAATTAATTACCTAATAAGTGACAATTAAAAAACAATAACCAGATTAATGTTCCAAAACATACAGATAATTTACATCTGCATTTTCAATTATGTCAGATAAATGACACATCAAAACAAAATAGAGATATATTCATAAAGCAGTATACGTCGATATAAATATTAAAAGCATGAGCAATTCAGGGGATCCGTTTTAACTAGACATGGTTCAAATAAATATGACTGGTGTAGCAGTTTACATCCATATAAGTATTAAAAGCAATGAGCAATTCAGGTGATCAATCCAAACTACACACTGGTTAAAATAAATATGTAGTGAAAAATAAATCCCAAAGGAATGTTGCAAATTGACGACATTAAAACCATTTTGATGATCAAATTTCCTTGATCATAATGTTAAAAATAAAAACAAATGTTCCGAAAATATCAATGCCACTAAAGATAGAAATGACAAACTTCACTCAATACGTGATTATGATGGATAGAACAATCATTTTAAAACATATCTAAACAATAATTTATGCACAATGAAAGTGCATGTTACACTAATATACGCAGAATACGGTATGTATGTCGTGCCAAATTCACACACATCAACATCAGCGAGATTTGCTTACATGTTTACAACGCTTTTTAAGTATCATTTGACAATAGTTTAGCAATGAAGTTGCTATACTACACGATAGCCGAGTTAGCTACCTTAACTAAAAAACACTGATCCCTACATTAGGTATCATTATAGGAACATGAGTTAAACCCAAACACAATTTCTAACTTTTAACACCAGCGGGTGGGGTCCAGGGGCAAAGCCCCTGGAGCTCCTGGGTTTTAGGCATTCTTAAAGGGGCATTGAAAGATTGCGGAGAAAAAAATGTAATTTCGAAAAAGGGATTGTTTCAATAGATTAAGGTACGTAGGAACCCTAAAGTGTAATGATTTATGGGAAAACGGTTGAATAATGGCACTATATTGAAATTTGGTTGAAGTAAGTTATGTGGTGAGCATGGTGAGCAGGGCCGTCAGATGGGGGGTGCGTTGGGTGCGGACGCACCCCCCTTTTTTTGATTTTTTTTTTAGGGTAAAAATTGCGTTTTTCTTAGTTTCAAATTTTAATGATAGTAAAACAACTCATAAAACATTGACTACAGTGCTTTTTGGGCTGCGAAATTTTGTGTCCGTGCGAAATTTGTTGACGTGCTAATTTTTGTTGACTTCACCCCCCCCCCCCCTCCCCCCCCCCCCCCCCCCCCCCCACTTACGTGAAATTCACGAGGTGACTGACTTGGGAACTTTTTTGGGGCAACTTTTTACGAAAATTTTAGGTGAAAACGCACCCCCCTTGGGCAAAAGTGTCTGACGGCCCTGGTGAGTGATGCTGATGAGGCCAAAAAAAGTAATGTTGTCCTCCACAGCTTTCAGAGAGGAGGGGCGGGCGGGCGGGCGGATTTTTTTATTTTTATTGTTTTTAAAAATTATCTTATACCAGCGGAAGCTCAAAGTTCAGCACCAAGAGTCGCACATATATGTTATAAACACTTGATTTAATATTCAATGTCTTTAAAAAAGCGTTCTTTTACAAAAATGAATTATATGTGTTTAGTAACTAGGCAACTGCTACTTTAAATCACCAACAGTGGTAACATAAGAAAGTTTGAATTACCTTTCGATCAGGTCACCATTGCAAACAGTTCAGTTATTCTATCTCCAGTATTTTTAGTAATTTAATACAATTATATCTTCAAGTTAAAGTTTATCATCGATTTAATGTTATCATCCATCTCAGCATTTGTTACGTGTATTAAATAAAATGATATTCATCGGGCATCTTCAATCAATTGTGTTCATCGTGTCACTTGATTTGAATAAGTTTTTATCTACGCTACGAATTTACCCCCACGACCATTTCGTTGAACTATACAACAAACAGTAGATAAAAAATAAAACATAATAAAACATAATAATAAGCTTATTTAAAAAAACCTTGTCGGCTAAATAACGATAACTTAATGCACATTTAATGTGGAGATTCATTTGAAATGGATTTATTTTGTATTAAATCTGTGCATTATTTGTACCTTTTCGCTAAAATGTGATTCAACGCCGCGTATTTTTATTTTCGTAACGTATGTAAGCTCTAGTTTCGATAGATACCAAATCTATAATTTGGGTATCGGGTAAAGGCACAATGTTGGAAGGGAATCATTTTAGACCTAAAAATCCTCAGTTTTTATGTCCCACTCACCTTTTTGGATACTCAAACTTGTCCTTAAATGTTCTCTTTCGAATTCATGACATTGCTATATGAAGCTAATAGCTAGCAAAAGTGTTCAGAAAAGTCGCATTGGATCTTTTTATTTATGAATAGCAAGTAAACAACAGTGGTAATAAAAAAATCATCTTCGTCGGCCATCTTAAAAAACAATAATCACATGTATGGTCAATTTGGTAATTTTGTTTTTCTGTGTAAGGCTACCGGATTGAATTTCATCCGAATAATAGAAGCATATTTGTCAAGAAACAGGTGAGCACTCATTTTAAGTTAAACCTGTCCGATATGTCCGTGAAAAACCGAATTTGGACATTAATTATTATGTTAATTAATCACATGATAGCCTTGTCTTTTTGGTATGGTTCCCCCTTACTCATTTGCCTGAACAAGTACTGAAAAGAACTACGTGAGCTCATGGTATCAATGAACACACGCCAGACGATTTCCTTGAATTATATTTGACTATAACTATCCGCATTCATTAACGTAGGCAAATAACCTTATAAATAGCGTATAATGACAACAAACACCAACATATTATGCCAGTGAGAAGAATGAGAGGAAAATGATTGATGAAATACAATAAATGAAGAGCTTTGTTGCAAAAGGGCCACCAGACCACTCCAACATGTTACTCATTTTGCATTATTGAATTTGCATTGACAGGTCCATGGAATTAATCAAATTAGTGTATGGCTGTGTTCATTACTGTTTGACTTGGATTAGTGCATCCATGCACGCCAATTGAGGCACCAACCATACAAGCCACATTCCACATAATGAATAGCCATCCATCCAATAATGCAAAATGAGTAACAGGTAGAAATGGATGTAGGCCCTTTTGCAACACAGCTCTTCAAATACAAACACAAACCACATTTTAATTCCATGTAATTCGGGTCTACTTCTTTATGCGTAGAAACTATCGTAGGGGCGCATCACTGTACATCCTAACACATAGTGAAATCGCACGCAAAAGATTCTGGCCTGATTATTATGCTCCCGGAACACTGTACGCAATATCTAACGCGATAATAATAGGCCTATAGAACTTGGAGCATAAAATATGGCCTACAATTTTTCCCCGCCATGGCTTAGCATGAGACCTAAATGTGAAACAGAGACGTGCCTTAGTTACGGCCCAAAAACACCTTAGTAACGCCTAATTCTGGACCTCAAAAATATGCTCATGCAGTAGGTATGAATATAATACACAACATATCAAATTTTCGTCCAACCTACACCCTTACTTTTTTAAATTTCGTAAAAACAAACGAACCACGCTATAAGGCAGTAACTGGTCCGTGATAACACAACACATACGGACAAAACCCAATAAAAATGGATCTATCAGAATCATGCTAACAAACACAGTATTCGAGCCTGGTAGTCATCTCATAAAAAATACAGCAGACGGATATATTAGTCGTATATTATTCCCACCCTGCGACATTAGTTTCTTGCTTTCTGATTGGTTCGACACTACTAAGAGTGTATCAATGTGTAACTATCCATTCATGCGATTTATCTAAAAATAGGAGGGCGCTCATACGCTTTTCTAATGCATCAGGCTTAGGGCATCAGGCTATAATCAATTAGCCGTCAATATGGGCTTGTAATCGAATTTCTACGGTATTATTTTCTCGGATTTCGAGAATTTTTCAATTACATCACTTTACATATGATATTTACATAATGGTTACTTCGTCATATTTTCGTGTTTTTAGCATGTTATCAACTACACAATGTTTCTTATTTGATTATCAAGTTTGGATAGTTACCATATTTGAATTTATGATGACAGATAATTTTCCTATGATTATAAGCTTATTAATTATTGTGTTTCCTACTTTTTTCCTGCCCCTGTACACATTCATGTTACAAGGATTAGTCTTTAAACGTTACTGTGAACAAATACATGTGATTGATTTATAACTATGCATAACTCTTCAAGATGATGCTCTTACTAGAATGGTTCATTTTGAAGGTATTCCAATAAACTGCGCATGCCAATTATCATTTATAAATTTCTGCATCACCAGTTGATCTCAGTTGAAAATTCCCATAGCGTTACACTGCCGATAATGAGCTAATTGATATTCATGAGGTGATTTACTACGGCGATTTTACATTGGAATTTTGACTTGCTCGATAAAATCATGAATTGTAATGCTTTTAAATCATGAATCTGAATAGGAAACATGAATTTATTGGTATAAAATGTACTGTGAACACAATGAAATGGTAATTGGGTCTGCAAGCTTCCAGAGGGGGAAATGCTTATGGGCGGCAGTGTATACATAATGGATACCGACGTCATACTGCTCGTGTATTTTAGCAATATTATCAATTACGCAATGTTTCTTAAATTTGATTATCGATGCAGTAAAACTATAAAGTTTGGATATCATTTAATTCATTTTGCTTATTCATTTCCCAGTGAATTACTTCAATTGAAATAGATTAGATATGCTTGATAGAAACAGGGTCAGGTCAATATGTGAACTGAACCCACTTTAAGTTCTGAAAACACATTTATGACATTGCTATTGTTCAAAATACGCATTAAAAAAACTGATAAAAGGAACAACATTTCGCTAGCATTTTAATTTCGCTTGTTTCGCTAGGACCTCTATTCTCTAAATTAAAATGCCGCTAATTAAGATTTTATACATAGGTGTTTTAATAGCAAGATGATTCAAATTAGTGAGATTAAAATGCCGCTAAAAGGTGGTGTTTTGCAAATTCGCTAAATTTTCATGCCGTGAAATTTTAATATTTTACAATAATATTAATAGTGGATTATGTGTATATACAGTAGTTATTACGGTACAGAGCGGTTGTGCCTCGACTAGTCCGCCGGTTTCTCATGTCAACTGAAACATTTCTTACCATATTATTATAGCCGTCACACAACAAACAAAGTCAGTAATGATGTTTGTTGCTTTAGCAAGGTCATCGCGATATTTACCCATAGGCAATCGTTTCGCTGCCTCCTGTAGACCATACAGGTGTTTTAATCTCCGTGGTCCACCATCGTTTCTCGAGGCGTATGTGGCACCAGAATGGGGAGCAAGACTTAGGGGTATACCGACACATAAAGTCAAGGTCAGTTGATACCAATTATGTAAAAATGCTAGTATTTCAACCTAGCAGATAGAAACAGTATTGAAGGCCACCAGACGGACGGACTGAGTTAAATACCGGGTAATACATAGTCTCAACAGATACATTAATGATTAGTATATTAATTATAATAAGAATTCCCCAATAAAAATTCCATTGAAATGGAATGGGGGCGATCCAAGAGAAAGAAGCATGTTTTGTAACCATTTTCTGTTGCATACCAAACAAAATACCATGGAAATGGTGTATGTATTTTCGATAATTCAAACCAAAAAACAAATCAAAACACCGCAGTCTAAAAATAGTACAGGAAACCAATAAAGTTGATTTGTGTGCATGGAAGGGGGTACCGTCTGAAGAACAATCTAGGTATATTATATATGACAGCCACAACTCACCATTTATTCAAAGATTTTCTGATTTATTAGAAACTATAAACATGGCGGCCGCCACTTATGTCTAGAAAGACCAAAATGTGTAAGTTTTTGCAATAACATGCTATAAGGGTGGCTTCGCCCCCCAAAAAGTGAGGGCTCGCGTACCATTCTTCTTTCTTGTTATAACGTGTCCTGTTGATAAGTGCCCAAGTTATGATATTATTATGGTGAAGGGTTGATCACCCGGTTTTTTTCCCCGCGGTGCAGGGGTTCAAAAGTAGCCGAAATCGCGCGGCAAAATCTTGGCGTCAGAAACACTGAGAGCCCCTCAACAAAGTCATACAAATTACATAGTGATCACCACCCACTTATAATTCACTAGGTATACTGCATTTTATGTGATCTTTTCCAGGGGGCGCCCTCTATTCATGATTTTTTTAGAAAGTAGATTTTCTTGCAGATTTACATTTCTGATCATAAATCATAAATATATTCTGAGTTATGGACACTGATACATGTCCATCAAAGACACTAGATACATACAGACATGTGCAAATATGGTAAAATCGGGGCTGTATAGTTAGCTATGCAAGTGGTCATGATGATAAAACTAATAGACCCACTATAAAAGTAGGGGTGTGTGCACATGTGGTATTAGGCCTATCTGGATGTAAGGCACATATGTGGTACTTGGATTATGGGGTATCTGGAATATTAAGGGCACCTATGATAACTTGATCTTAGGTGTGGGGGGGGGGGGGGGGATATGTGTTTTTTGGTTAGGTAAGGCAAAATGAGATATTGCAGACATCATATGCAGTAAAATGTTAGCTTCAAAATGCTTTTTATTTTACTGAAATCGGACATTTCGTTTTAATGTTATGTTTGAACAAAGTTATATCGGTGAGGCGAACTTGTATAAAAATGGCGGTTTCCTATTAGATTTACATGTAATATTTTCAAGCAGTGATATTTAACTAAATTTTGGAAAACATATTATCAAAGGTTTAATGAAACATCATATATTCAAAAACGGTATTATAAATATTGAAATAACATGTACTATGAAATTTGATTCATATTACCGGTACATAATTTTGGTGTATTTCCTATGTATTTTATTGTTTTTTGACCCTGCTATATTTAACGATTTGCCATGGCAATGGTATAAAAATACTCAATTAATTTACTGCATTTATCTTAGCAAAACTTGATTTTAAAACAATAATTATTTTTACAAACATAAATGTTAAACAAATGGATGCGAAGGTTTGTTTTCTAATGAAAAGCGCCCTCTACGATATGTGATTTTTAATACCCCGATATCTCAAAACGTTGAAAAGCGCAAACTTGGGATTTGTTGCGGCTCTTACTCAAAAACGAAATGTTGGATTTGTATAATATTTGGTGTACATAATTATATTAAGACCATGAATGGCTACAAAATAATGATTTGTTTTTTTTAATTAGATTACGTTGCAAAATTACCTGATTGGTCGGTTACCGGTTGCCATGGCAACGGTATAACAAATCCGAAATCATTATTTTGTGCGGAATGTCATTGTTAACCTTCAACCTAAATACCAGTATACTACTAGTTTTTGAGTTACACCTGCAACAGTGTTTGGCCAATCAGAGGCCCTGTGTGGTTACCATGGCAACCAGAGCAAAATTTTAAGTCAATTTTTTAAGTCAAAGTTTGCGATATGGGCTATATTATGGTATATAACACTTATGGGTCAAGTTTTGGAAAAGTTGTTAAAATTGACATCCAAAATAGGTCTTTTGACCCAGACCCCCCTTTAAGGGTACGCATCCCATGAACAACAAACCCGAGTACCGCCCAACACGAGAACCGCGAAATCTAATCTGTTATAGTTTTAGAGTTATAAGCACATTTATTACCTTTTTGAGCACTGTAATTAAAATGTCAGTGAATTTCACAGTGGCTTTTTTTTAGCATCTAGATTTGTGGTCTACTACTTTTGCAAGTTGGATGCAGCGATCGGAATTGCCAACTTTTGACATAATTATTTGAGGTAAATAGGGAGCGGGGGAAGTTGCATTTTACCCCGCATTTGCAGAATCTAAAAACAAAATATTGAGAGTTTATAAACTATGTATGATTACTATATTTATGCTCTGAAAATGTTACAGCTTTCCCAATATGACACCCCTATACAGAAGTGGAATCTACCCGGAGTTCCCGATGGTTTTGAGGTGTTTATAAAACGTGATGATTTGACAGGCAGTGTACTCAGTGGAAATAAGGTAATAAGCTGTATAAAGTGCTCAAAAAGAAAGTTACCCGGTAAAAAATATTCAATACTCTGAAACTACATTATAGCACCAACTGAAAAATAACACATTTATTTCTCCTTATTCATGTTATTAGATTTAGATATGTCAAGCGCTATATCACTCGCTATATCACTCGCTATATCACGCGCTATAGCACGCGATATAGCACGCGATATAGCACGCGATATGAGTGAGCCAATGTATATTCTGGTGGACACTTGTTCGTTCAATAATTAATCAGACTATAGACCACTTATTTCTCACACGAAACAAATTCATAAGTTCAGCATTCAATTGCAAATGTTAAATTGTTAAAGTTACCAGAAAATTGCAGTTTCTGATCAATCTTTGTATTTTCCCTCAAGAATCAAAATCGAAAAGCCAAATTTCAAGCGTCAATTCAATTAATCTGGTTTGGTTTCCCACGATTCTTGAATCACCCTTAAATTTACATGTAGTCTTTCCGAGCTTGCGTAGAGCGGTAGTTACATTTTGGCAGTACTGTTTCCACCTGGTTTTTATTTCGTAATCTTCCGTAAGAATTTTCCCATCAGCATCCTTCAAGACATTGAGTCTGGGAACCTGTTTCTTTGTCATATTTTTGTACACGTCCTTGGTGTTGTTGGCTGTATCCTTTTCAATTTCAGAATAAATTTGGGTGATGAAAGTTGTTTTGTCTTCACGAAGTTGTAGTTGTTAGCTCCCGGTACTCTTTCAGGTTGTTCTTATTTTCGAGACCCTTAGTTGTGATCTTTCGACGTTGGTATGCCAGATTAAAGACTTGCTGTCATCCAGGGTTTCTTCTTATGCTTGCACTTGGGTATTGATTTTTGTGCTGTTTCCGTCACTGTCTTTTTGATCTCCTGCCACAGCTCTTCGGGTGAAGACTCCTCTGGGTCAGTTTCGAACAGTGTCTGGAATTGTTTTTTATTTCCACTCTGTATTGTTTACTGATTTGAGTCATATCAAGTCTGGCTGGCTTACTTTGGCGTTTTATTCTTCTTAGTTTGAGCCTCATGCCGGATACAAGAAGTTGATGATCAGATCCGCAATCCGCACCTGGATAGGTCTTCGCGTACATACAGCTTGATTTCCATCGTTTCTTCTCAAGAAGGTAATCAATCTGATTTCTGGTTTTCTGATTAAGTGATGACCACGTATAAAGTCTCCTTGGGTGTTGCTTGAAGAGGGTGTTCACGGTCACAAACCCATTCTCATCACAGAAATCAACAAGACATTCTCCTCTCTCATTTTGTTTCCCATCACACATTGTTATTGGTGCTTTTATCTCCAACTTAGATAACAAGGATGTCTCTTTTAGGGATTTTATCTATGGTTTGTTGTAAATCGTCAATTTACAGGATCCAAGCACACATTTAGCAATTCGAGGGATAGCAACAAATGCCACCCCATCTTCTCTTCTACTTTCTTTACCTGAATAGTAAACAACATGTTTGCTATCTGTGGTGAATGACCTTTCCCTGTCCATCTTGGTTCATTGTCCTAACATTCCATGTACCAATCTTAAGTGTGGATTTCCAGAGGTTAATTCTAACATCGCGATCCTTGGGAGTGTCAGCCCTCACACGTCCTAATGGCTTTTTCAAATTCCTCAGTTCCCCCATCAGATGATACCTTTGCCTTGGTGTCCTTGTATATTTCTACAATCGCATTTGTAAGCTGCTCAGGTATACCATAGGCCTTCAGAATTTGTAGCATTCGTCCCCTATGTATTGTGTCAAACGCCTTCTTGAAGTCAATCCCCTCAATAATTCTTCGGAGGGCAAGAATATGGCCAACTGTGTGGTACGTCCAACTCGAAAGCCATTTTGATTAGCTCTCAGGTGGATGTCAAGCTTAGGTCTGTATCAGATTCTGTTGGGTATTATCTTGTTGTATAGCTTGGCAACAATGAGCTCAGACTTATTGGGCTCCCAAGTAGATTTTTGAAATGAGTATACCAATTATCTAGTCTCTCCTTTTGCGTGGATCCTTTGATTTGACCCTTTCTTGTTGTCAATCTTCCTGATATTTTGTTGATCAGTTTCCAACTCTTACCATGCTTGCAGTTTATGTAGGCATTTTCTACCTCTTTAAGCTTATTGGTAAGCTTTAATGTTATATGGCTAATCAAATCTTTGACTTTTTTCGTATTCCTTTTTGTGTGTGTGTCTAGGTGAGGCATTTGGAGTTCATGTTTGCGGAAGCTATTCAGCAAGGATGCACGTCTGTCATCACATGTGGATTCGGGAGCGGAAGAATGTGACGTCACATCGGCTGATTCCTAATTTTGAATACGATTTATTCCGTCAAAATAACAGTCGGGTTCCAAGGCGTCGGCAATACATATTTTTCTTTCATCTTTACGCTCCCAAAAGTGAGATTCAATTTGAATAGCCTATTTTTCTACCGATACACAGATAGGCCAAAATGTCGTTGATTGGGTTTCGAGCTGGGAAGAACCAAATGCTAAAATGAAAATCGGACTTTGGTTCGGTCTTTGACATATATCGTTGTTAATAGTCAGTCAATCTTCTCGTGCAATATCTCAAACTGGATTTAACTGCACAAGTTCAATGCAAATGTATTCCTTTTTGTGTGTGTGTCTAGGTGAGGCATTTGGAGTTCATGTTTGCGGAAGCTATTCAGCAAGGATGCACGTCTGTCATCACATGTGGATTCGTCGATTCCAACTTTCTCAGAGCGGCAGCGATATGTGCACGTACATTGGGAATGCAAATACACATATTGGTTAAAACGGACGAGGTCAAGGTGAGGTCAAAAACTTGATGAATATTTAAACCCTTTTAGGTCCCCTCTTTCCAACCAGATCCTTCGGGAATATCTCAAGGAGGAGATTTCTCCATCTTAAAGCTATTACATCTGTCACCAAGTGAACAGGTGTATAGTTAGTTCACCCTGGGTGAACTAAGCTGGTCGAAGTGTACCTGTGCCTTTAACGAGGAGTTCTTTCACACACTTGTAAATTCAATCCCCACTTCCTCAGATCAGCAACAATAGGTCCTGATTACGAAATGTGAATATTAATGACGAGTCTCTTCACAGACTTGTAAATTCAATTCCAACTTTCTCAGAGCGGCGGCAATATGTGCACGTACATTGAGAATACAAACACATACGTGTAAATTCATTCCAACTTTCTCAGAGCGGCAAAAATATGTGCACGTATTTTGGAATTGCAAATAAATACACATATTGGCTAAAACGGACGATGTCAAGGTGAGGTCAAATACATGAATATTAATGAGGAATCTCTTTTACAGATGTGTAACTTCAATTCTAACTTCATCAGAGCAGCAACGTTATTATAAAAGGTTCAACAAAAGAAAGTATACCACTTTGTTTATGTCATTTTGAGTAATATTCAATTTTTTTTTACCAAACAGGCTAGATAGGCATTTAGATGAATCTTTTAGGCATAATTTGATACCAAATTTGCCCCCTAACAACAAAGATAAACCATGATTAGCACCATTTAAAGAAAATTGGTCACTTTTCAAAAGTCACATTCTGGTTTTCAGTGGGATATGGATATTAACCCTTTCCACGCGGCTATTAGTTTTACCATATAGACAGACAGATTTTTCAGAAACCTTTTCCAATTTTCGATGTCTATCTCAAGGATTATTGAACCAATACGAGGCATGTCTGTACTTATTTCAATGCATTTCTCATGGTGATTCCAAATATGGTAATGAAATTAAATAATGTTGACATTTTTGAAACATTTTGTGAAATTTTGGAATGTCGTCTGCAGACGCCTGCTGCGTGAACACTTTCTACGTGACTATTAGTTTTACCATTTATACAAACAGATTTCAAAGTATTATCTCAAGAATTACTGAACTAGTACTAGGCATGGTTGAACTTATTTTAATATGAGAAATTCATTAAAATAAGTAATTCCTAATATGGTGATGCATTTTAATAATTGTTGTGACATTTTTGAAACATTCTGTGAAGTTTTGGAATGTCGTCTGCAGACACCTGCCGCCTGGAAAGCAGTGTTAATGACTATCTTTCACAGAAATGTATATTCAATTAAAACGTTCACAGAACAACAGCATTATGTACACCTACAATGGGAATATAAAACAAATATAGCGGAGACTGCTTTTGTACATACACAATTCATTGTCCGATATATCCATCAATGTCGTCATGTCAGGCCAGGCATCTAGGAGTGCTACTATAAACGCTTTCATTACACCTCATACATATTTATAAGGATACTCTTTTTTGATTGGTTCATTTTGAACCAAGTCTGATAAATAAAAATACCTACCGTACCGAATGTTTGTTCAGGTCTATTGTACTACAATCATGGGAGAGTTTGAACTACTTCCCGCTTATCAATACCGTCCCCAGAATCAATTATAGAGCCTATGAATATAACATACATGTTAAACGGTGACGCCAAGTACGAGGTTGCTTGACAACAACAAACATGGCGTCGTTTGCTAAACATCCGCCGAAGAAATTCGCGAACTAAACAGACGCAGATTTGAGGTTTCTTTTGGATAATTATGCTGCATCAAAATCCGTGAAGGTAGTCTGCAGCAATGATTGTGAAGAATAGGAAACGGGTTTAAATGATATTGTTCTTCTGCCAGGGGAATTGAGTCCGCTGATTCTTGGCTCGCTGTGTGTACTGTAGGCTCCGCGTCGGGAGGTAGTCACCAGTCATCCAACACCGTGGGACCAGTAGTTTGCACTACTTTCCGTCAAACCATGTGGATCTATCCTTTGCCCATTCTTGTTTTCAGGGGCGGACTGGCTGGCCACTGTGGCGTTGTGGCGATCGCCACATGGGCCGCTTGGTTTTGGGCCTCTCAGGGCCGGTTACTCAAATTTTGTGGCCGTGCGAAAATTTGTGACTGTGCGAAATTAGTGTGACCGTGCGAAATTTTGTGACCGTGCGAAAATGTGTGACTGTGCGAAATTTTGTGACCGTGCGAATTTTTTTGACCCCCCCCCCCCCCCACTTACGTGAAATTCACGAGGTGACTGACTGGGAAAAAAATTGGGGCAACCTTTTACGAAAATTTACTACCGGGACGACATACTTCTGGGCCGCTTTAATAATTTTGCCACGGCCGCTTTCAGGTCCCAGTCCGCCCCTGCTTGTTTTCTGTTTTCATTGATGACATTGTAGAAGTTTGTGATAATGAACTGAATCTATAATGCTGATAACTCACCGCCAACTCAACTCTCTTCGCACCCGTCAAGTCATCAACTAATTACAACAGTGTATATCTGTTAGCCTTAGAGACCTAGCTATATGAAAGTATGGGTTTACAAATGTAAAGTGACCTTTGACAGGTTTGAGCTTACCAAACTACCAAACTTGATATCTACTTTGGATACTGCAAACTGCCATCTGCAGAGGAATTCGAGATCCTGGGTGTCACCCGGGTGTTGGATGACTGGTGTTGAGTCCCCAGTTTGATTTTAATCACTCATGTCATGACCATACCAAGTCATGACCATACCAACATTATCTATGTTTAACAAATTATACGGTGTATATGATAAAATGATGACCCACCGCATTACTATCAATCAGATATTACTCATTGCCAGAAGACATTTATTTATATTAGCCGATGTCAAAAGTCAAATCCATCAATCCATGCCTTTAATAATATGATTAAAGATACGATCAAACTAGAGTATGAGTGCGCACAAAGAAAGTCTAAACTTGATATTCACATGCAGAAATGGGATATACTCCCAAACCATCTACAGTAATAATACCATGTTTCTGCTTCCGATGGTTTTCACTATGTTTGTAGTCGCTATGTTGTACTCACATTTGGAAACATATTAGAGTGATTGTATACCACCATGGTTCATATTTGGAAACTTTTTTATGTTTGTATCATCAAAGGCCGCATTTGGATACATATGATTATTTAGTGTATATGCAATTGTATCACTCTGTATTTTTGTACTTTTCTGTATCTGTAAATGTCTTTCTGTGTTGCAAGTTTAAAAAATTAAAATCAATAGAAAAAATGACCATTGATTGCACTTCTATTTTTGTTTCTTTGCAGGATTCAGATACTATGCCCTGTGTAGGAAACAGTCTTCTTTATAGTATGGTTGGTGCCCATTTATACTTCATCCCGCGCAAATCACAAGATCACGACGACGTATTCCCACGACTGACGCAATTAGCCGACGCACTTAGGTATTAATTGAATTGTATAAAATAGGCCTATAGGTTTCGATTGTAATGAATCCAACATTCGGGAGCGGAAGAATGTGACGTCACATCGGCCGGTTCCTAATTTTGAATACGATTTATTCCGTCAAAATAAACAGTCGGGTTCCAAGGCGTCGGCAATAAATACTTTTCTTTCATCTTTACGCTCCCAAAAGTGAGATTCAATTGGAATAGCCTATTTGTCTACCGATACACAGATAGGCCAAAATGTCGTTGGTTGGGTTTCGAGCTGGGAAGAACCAAAATGCTAAAATGAAAATCGGACTTTGGTTCGGTCTTTGATATATATCGTTGTTAATAGTCAGTCAATCTTCTCGTGCAATATCTCAAACTGGATTTAACTGCACAAGTTCAATGCAAATGTTGATAGAAAAAACCATTTAATTCTACTCACAAACACAATTACGAACCTTATACATCGAGAATTCACTAAAAAGGACCTCTTTTTCACACAAAAAGAAACAATTATTAAATTTTAACATGCTTATGATGGCGATAGATTTTACTAAAAAGGACCTCTTTTTCAGGAAGACGTCGACGGCGACGAACAAAGTCATGTAGCAAAATATTGTCGTTGTTTGTCTTGGACGCGGATGCGTAGCTGACACATATACCGTAGCATTGCTTTTGTTGTGCGTCATGATGAAAATATGTCCTTTCATGAAAACAAATGAAAACACTTTCATATTTCAGAAAAGAGAATGGTGAGAAACCGTACGTGATGATACCATACAAGCATCCATGGGTGTTTGGCTATGTGGATTGCTTCAACGAGATGTTAGCACAGGTAGGTCATAGGTAGCTAGTCTCACAAAATATTTAGCGAATTAAATATATTGAGAGCTATTTTGGTATATCCTTGGTGTAATATATTCATATGTTATAGACTAGTGACCGCATTACGAAATAAAGCTGTATAATCCTTTAATCCGTCAATAGAGGATTATGTGCTAGGTTAATTCCGTGCTGTGTTACACCAAGGATAAACTGTTATTGCTGGGCGTACACGACTCAGCCTATAGATGAGGTGACCGTTGTTTACATTTAGGACGCCCTCTGTTGATTTGAGACAAAACACACCGGGCAAGAGTTCCTATAGTTTACATAGGCCAGATCAGGTTTTCTAACTAGATTGTGGTGTCACAGCAAATTTTTATCAAACCTGTCTTTAAACTTGCTTAGGAATGCTATAAGCTATCGCATTTCACACAAAAAATTAAAAATAAATGAGTTTTACAATTCATTAGAAAGAAATGTCATGTTGTCTTCATTAACTTTACTGTATATTCTGCCTGGAGGGAATCAATAGAGGGTGTCCCATTTGTAAATACATGACGTCACCGGTCACACCATCTATAGTCGCAACCGTGACTGTCTCACTACCTAGCTGACTCACTCACTCACTCACTCACTCACGGCCTTTATGTTCAATGTTGCCTATGGTGGCTGATTTGGCGCGCAATTAGCCCAATGATTATGGCAACCCCCTGGCAAATTTGTTGGCTATAATTTGAAGAAACCCGCGTTTGGTTCGGTTCAGTATTTATGAAGAATTGAGCGATTAGGTAAAAGTAGTCGAAGACCACTTCCATCCAAGTTTGTGAATTCGTGAGGTATACAGATTTTCTTTTCCGCGTCCTAAATAACCGTGTTATATGAAATATTGAATTATTGCGCAATTTGGCGATAGCAAACTTCAACCTTTATCAAGTTTTAAACGTTAAAAATCCCGATAACCTTTGTGAGCAATATTATGTTGAACTTGGTTAACAACTGGCATATTATTATTTAGAATTAACGAAAAAAGAGAACAAGAATAAATGCAATGAATGTAATCTTTGTGAGAGAAGTATTCATTCATTGTTGGTCTATGTTGTCTGAATCACTCACTACGAGCAAACTTGGGTGGATGGAAGTGTTCTTTGACTACTTTTACGTAATCGCTCATTTCTTCGTAATTACTGAACCGAATCAAACACGGTGTTCTTCAAATGATAGGCAACTAATTTGCCTAAAACTCTTGTTCAAATGTACACACAATTTCCAAAGATATAGTACGTCAGGTAATATCCCAAAATGCTCGTTGGGTGCCCCTGCTTTATTTTGTCGTTTCAATTGTTCTATTCTAACTTGTCTTTAGGAAGTTACGATCACCTAATGGAGCGTCGCAATTTTTTTTTTGAGACACCCTGTATATACCAAAATAGTCGGTTATGCCCCCTTCCCCTCATGCCCCCAAATTGAAGACTCTAAAGTTATCCTACGGTACTGGAAGTTTAACATCTTAGTGCATTACTTTGTTTGTAACAGGGTATAGCTGGCAGTATAACTGATATTGTGTGTGCGTCTGCACAGGGGGGAACCATGTCAGGACTTATCACAGGTAACCATCTGACGGGGAACACATTTAGGTAGGTTAATCCGCCCCAACCTGTCGTGGTCCAACGGTACAAAAATGATGCATGATTATATTATAAATGTAAAATATTTTAGATCTGCAGGGTGAATCAGTCAATAGTTAGGTCACCCAAGCCTTCTATGAAAGCTATGAAGATTGTTAAACGGGGTCAGTCGTCACAAACATGAACAAACACAATAGTTAAACGACCTTGCTATTGTCAACACTCCCTACACAGAGGACTGCAGTGCAAATCTGTACCATGTTCGCCATGTAATGTCAATGGCGGATTTCATTCCGTGGTACGAAGCTATGAAGTTTCCGTGGTCTTCGCTATCTCCAAGCAGATAGAGCAATACGTACATGGACTTTTTTGTAGACGAGGGTTCATTATGTTCATGATTTGATGAGGTTTATAATGAGTTAGGATTCCTGTAATTTCGAAGACCACAGATTTTCAAAACGTGAATTTTCCAACATTTTACAACATAAATTTGGTCACAAAACGTGTTTAATACTATACATGTTACCGTTCTGCAGATGTTATTGACCCTCCTCTAAAATTCTACATGATTTTTAACACGTTTCGCAGGTTTTGAGATGCCCAAATAGACCATTACCCGAAGCTATTTCTAGCAAATATTGCAGTCACTGAGACTCCATTATTTTTCAAAAAATTTCGCACGGTCAAAAAGAATCGCACAGTACATGTACTATATGTACAATTTTGCCTTATATTTGACTATTTGAGCTGAATATGCCCACACATAACCTGTACCCCGCACGCAATCTCGGTCTTTTATCATTTTTTTCCCTATTTTCTTTTTTTTTCCCTTATTAATTTTTTTAGAGGGGTGGGGGCGGGGGCACAAATGGGTTTTGGGGGCGGGGGCACAAATGGTTTTTTCCCGTCAAGGGGGGGCATTTGCCCCCCCCCCTGAGCTACGCCACTGTGTACGATTGCCATGATGAGCAGGAGCCAAGTTTCTCACATGGCTCTTTCCAAGTCCAAGCTCCTCACCCCACCAATGGATCTCATGTGGCTCACTTCCACTTTTCTTTTGTACTCCTTCAAATGATACCCAGTCTGGGCCAGAGGTGGCTCTTTAAATCTGTGGTAAGATTAAAATGTAAATCTTGGTGTTTTTTACTGGGGGTTTTCTTCAGAATTCATGGCATGGCAGTATATGCTGAATCGTCTACTCAGTATGACAAAATCAACAGGATAATGCGAGATATTGGTCTGCAGAACCATCATGGTACAGGCCTAAGATCAGAAGATGCTTGTAATTACGTTCAAATTGATGAAGCTATTGGAGAGGGCTACGATGTAGCGTCACCAGATTTACTTGGTAAGACACACAGTGTATCATATTTATATCTAAGGGATCACGTCAAAACTCGACCGCCAGGCAACCGCCGGTTACGGCCGGTTCCGCCCGGTTCTCACAAAACGTGTCGTCTGTTATAATATACAGGGTGAGTCAAAAAGACTGCAACAGTGGAAAGAAGCCATTTTGTTTTCAAAACCAAAATGAATTTTAAATATCTTTAAACGTTGCAAGAATGCTGTATTTAATCCTAACTTTGTGTGAAAAAATGAAGTCGATCGCATTTTTCGTTTGTCTTTGGTGACCCTCTTTGCTGCACAACCAAATTTACCTGTTTATCCACGAGCACATGGGTTTACATTTGAAATGGCACACATTGCATTTTCATATTTGAATATCCCGCCAACAACAAAATGGAAAATGTCAGTTGTTTATTAAAATTTAGAGCATTATACGCTTTCATAGCATGGGTATGATTATAATTGATTATGCCAACTTACATGTAAACAAGAAAGGATGCATCAAATTCCAATAATATCACAAATGAACTACAATTTGAATGAGAGACACATTTTGCGATCTGATGCATATTTTGGGTGTCTCGTGGACAAACGTGTGAAATAGGTGCACTGGTCAAAAGGTTCACCAAAGACAAACGAAAAATGCGATCAACTTCATTTTTTTCACACAAAATTAGGAATAAATACATAATTCTTGCAACGTTTAAAAAGTTTTAAAATTCATTTTGGTTTCGAAAACAAAAAGGCTTCTTTCCACTATTGCAGTCTTTTTGACTCACCCTGTACACACATAATGAGGTCAAATAGTTACACTCTGGTGAACACGACCGGTTGATAGTGCCTCATCACACGCGTGAGCAATAAAATCTTGAAGTAATGGGCTCAGTTGACAACTAGATTTTCGCTGGGGTTGGCTTTTTCAATCTGTTTATAGCTCAATTAACTTTTTTAAATCAATACCGAAAGTCTATGAATGGTTTTTTTTTTATAGAACGATTATAGAGAGAGCTATTATGACCGCAAAGTAACAGATTGATAGTGTAAATTGGTCCGGTTACAGCATTAAGTCAACCGGCAGTTGTTCAGTGTTGCATGCGCGAATATTCATATACCAGTAAAACATTTGACCTGAAAGAACCGGGCGGAACCGCCCGTAACCGGCGGTCAACGGGCGGTCGAGTTTTGACGTCTTCACTAAGTAGTGTTACAGGTACTATTACTAAATATGCACATTTCACGGTATGAATCAATCGTGGACACACTGTAATTACGTTGATTTTTTTCATTGCTCTTGGGGAGGGTATACTGTGGCGTCACCAGATTTACTCCATAAGACACGTCATGGTTTCAATCATATCAACGTCTGATAAAATGTCCCCCCCCCCCCGCACCTCCCCATGATAAAGTTTCAAATTCAAAATTGTAACACATTTTGCCGATAAAGCCTGCAAATCTTTCATATATTTTGAAATGATACAAATTCATTACATATAGATGTTTGGGTGACGATGTGTTAGGAGTCAGAATGTATTCATTGAGTTGTCTGTATGTAGACATTATTGATTTAACCGGCAGAGTCTTTAGCAGAGCAACCGTGGAGGTCGCGTAAACTGGCACAGAGCAAAGCATGTTCTATAATACTCTATTGGCTTCCTCTGGACAGTGACGTAACTTAACAGGCGCAGCATTTTACGCACGCGTATGTATCTTCCGTCTTTCAACGCTCGTGTGTATACGCCAGCGCCTCGGGAAGGCGCTCGTGTTATGTTCTGCAATTACTAGAATACGCAGTTACGTCACTGTCTCGTGATGGCCAAATAGACTACCGTATACTCATATGGGGGATATTATAGTTATGGTGTCTAGTGTGCTATTTGTACTTGACACATATATATATACACAAGATCAACGTCCTATTTGCATCAAACTAATAATAATGCAAGAAAGCCAAGCTTATAAAAGACATGACTTCCACAAAGCAAGGACGAACCACCATCATACAAGACAAGGGTGGAAAATGCCTTACTGAAGAGAAGGACATCCTGAAAAGGTGGACTGAGTACTGTAACTGTTCAGACCTGTATAACCATACAGCCTCAGGTGACTCAGAGGTCCTGAACGTTCCTCCAGCAAATGACACCGAATACTATCCTATTCTTCGGGCGGAGGTGATATCAGCTGTAAACTCACTGAAGAAGGGGAAGTCCGCAGGAGTTGACAACATCCCAGCAGAGCTTGTCCAAGCAGGAGGAGATACCATGGTCGACACTCTTCTAACTATCTGCAACAAGATCTGGCAGACAGGAGAGTGGACCGCACCTTGGACACAGTCAATGGTCATCACACTTCCCAAGAAAGGCAATCTTCAGCAGTGTTCTAATTACCGCACGATTAACCTCATCTGTCATCCAAGCAAAGTCATGCTGAAGATCTTACTAAACAGACTGAACCCACAAGCAGAAAAGATCATTGCTGAGGAACAGGCAGGCTTCAGACCAAGACGTAGCACTACAGAGCAGATCCTCAACCTTAGGATAATTTGCGAAAAATACCTTCATCAACAAAAAGACCTCTACCATGTATTTGTGGATTTCAAAAAAGCGTTTGACAGGGTTTGGCATGCAGCTCTGTGGTCTACCATGAGGATGTACAATATCAACACCAACCTGACCAGAACCATTGAGAACCTCTATAACAAGGCCTCCAGTGCAGTCTACCTCAAGCGGCAGCTTAGGGGAATGGTTCAAAACAACAGTCGGGGTTAGACAAGGTTGCTTGCTCTCACCTACCCTATTCAACATCTATTTGGAAAGAATAATGACTGACGCATTAGAAGACCATCAAGGATCGGTCAGCATCGGAGGCAGAATAATCACCAATCTGCGCTTCGCCGATGATATTGATGGACTAGCCGGGTCAGAGGGAGAATTAGCAAGGCTCTTCGAACGTCTGAACAGGACCTCTTTAGCGTACGGCATGGAGATTAGTGCAGGGAAAACTAAACTGATGACCAACAACACCAACGGCATCAGCACTGACATCAAAGCCAACGGCGAGAGGCTGGAAACAGTCAAAAGCTTCAAGTACCTGGGGTCAATCATCACAGACCAAGGTACCAAACCTGAAATTCTATCTAGGATCGCACAGACAGTAGCATCTCTGACTAAACTGAAGGTCATCTGGAGTGATAAAAACATCTCAATTAAGTCAAAGATCAGACTGATGCACTCCTTGGTCACCACGATATTACTCTATGCGTGTGAATCGTGGACCCTAACAGCGGACTTAGAGAGGAGAATCCAGGCTGCAGAGATGAGGTGCCTTCGCAAACTCCTTGGTATTTCCTACAAAGACCACATCACCAACGACGAAGTCAGAAAAAGAATTGTTGCAGCCTTCGGCGCTTATAAAGACCTCCTAAGTGAAAAGACGCAAGCTACAGTGGTATGGGCACGTGTCACGATCAACAGGACTTGCCAAAACGGTATTGCAAGGCACAGTGCCAGGATGGCGAAAGAGAGGTCGACAGAGAAGAAGGTGGGAAGCCAACATATCTGAATGGACTGACCTGAAGCTTAGTGATACCTTGAGATTGGCAGAGAACAGAAAAGGATGGAGAGAGCTGGTGGTCAGGGCATCTGTGGCGCCCCAACGGTCGACAAGACTACGGGATAGATAGATAGATAGAGAATAATAATGTTGAAATTTTATTAATCAGATTTTATAATGAAAGTAGCAGAAGAGACTGCCATTATTTTGGATCCAGTCTACACCGGGAAGGCGGTTTACTGTCTGACGAAGCAACTCAAGTACCAGCCAGAACAGTTTAAAGGAAACAGAATACTATATATACACACAGGTTAGTTTTAAAACGGTCGTTACAATGCTTTTCTTCTGCTTGTTGTAGTTGCGTTCAGACATTCGGAGTAAGAGGTCAGAATAAACCCATAGTAGGCCTTAGTCAGAGTAAGATAGGAGTAAGGGTCAGAGTACATGTAGTGAGTGTCTAAACGCTAGTCAGAGTAAGCTACTCTGACTGATTTACTCCTGGCAAAAGTCAAGATTAACGCACTGCAGGTTTCCGAGGATCGCTAATCACTCAGAGTATTAAGGTGCTTGTGTGGACGGTTTGTTACTAAGGAGTCAGAGTAACAGCAACCCTTAACATGCGGTGACTCCAATGAAACTTATTACACATCTAATTCTAATGGGGTTGAATAAAACCAATCAGTCAAGATTGTTTTAAAATCATATTTCGAAGTTCTTGCAGATGCTTATAAGGTTGTTAATTTAAAATATATTTTTATCAATACAAGGTACAAAAGCTTCAATTTTATTTCCATATCTAACGCTGTTATGAAAAGAGAATTGTACGACAGGGATATGATTGAAAAATGTTGGGTTTGTTAAAACATCCATTAATTTCTTGTAGGGCTCATCTCAGTGCTTAAAAAGGTGAAACTATATACATTCTAGAACTAATTCATTAGGTGCAGGTAGACACTACTCTGACCCAACATGAAGGTAGAAGAACATAGATAGTGCACAGTTTTATTCACATTATTTTAAACACACGTTGTTAATGGAGGCGTTTATATAGATGAGGTGACCGTTGTTTACATTTAGGACGCCCTCTGTTGATTTGAGACAAAACACACCGGGCAAGAGTTCCTATAGTTTACATAGGCCAGATCAGGTTTTCTAACTAGATTGTGGTGTCACAGCAAATTGTTATCAAAACTGTCTTTAAACTTGCTTAGGAATGCTATAAGCTATCGCATTTCACACACAAAATTAAAAATAAATAGTTTTACAATTCATTAGAAAGAAATTTCATGTTGTCTTCATTAACTTTACTGTATATTCTTCCTGGAGGGAATCAACAGAGGGTGTCCCATTTGTAAATACATGACGTCACCGGTCACACCATCTATAGACAAAGGATGGTAAAAACGACTGCGTTTTTCGAATAACAGATCCTGTTTAACGAGACGGCTTCTAAAACACTAAACATTTCCTAGAAAACGTCCTTATTTTCATATTAACACAACACGCGTGACCTGTAGCACGCGAAAGCGAGGCCCGACCACTTCGCCAGCACCCACACGAGATGATCGTATGCATAGGGCAGCCCCGCGGATCAAAATCATCTTAATCCTGCTTGAAAAGGTAAGAACATTCTTACCTTTTCAAGCAGGATTATGATGATTTTGATTAGTGGGACTGTTGTATGCCGAATTAATACTATGTTTAACAATAAAATGTTTATCACATTTTCCCTGTTAAACGCTAGAGTTTATTGAAATGAAATAAACGGCTTTTTGCATTTATAAAGATGTATCAACTTATCACGTATCTCTCTTGAATCAAAAGATTGAAAAGTCAATATTAAAGATTGTACTGAGTATTAAAAGATTGAAAATGTTCAATCTAATAGAGTGAAATTTCAGTCCGATATATTGAAATTTCACTCTATTAGATTGAATACTTTCAATCTTTTAAGATCTGTCCCTCAGCACAATCTTTACGATTGACTTTTCAATCTTTTGACATAAGAGAGTAGTTTTGTTTGTTTTTATTCACGTTGTCATAATTATGGTTACATCCTATGCTTTTAAATGCCAACGCGCTAAAAACTATGGAACTAAACGCTAGTGTTTTCAAATAAGCATTAACGGTTTAACTTATAAACGTCATGTGTTTAATTGATAAACACTACACATTAACGAATAAATGCCAAAACGTGTTCATAAACTGTTACCAAAACAGCGTTTTTAAAAGCGTTTGCTTTTACTGTGTAGTTAGTTGCAAAATACTTTTGGAGTACGTTATTGACCTTACTGTGAAATAGCCTCTGACTGTCGGAGGAAGATACCCATGTATGAACGTAGCTTGTTTATGATTGGCTGATCGTATGTTTTAAACATCCCAGTAACCAATCAAATGTTATTGATTTAGTAATCCTCTGGCATGTCTGGGAAACTACTGCTTTTCTTGCAGTGTGTGTGTGATTGGTTGATTTCATGTTTTAAACATTTGAGTAAACATGGTAAACAATAAAATGTGTAAATCCTCTGGAAAACTACTGGTTCCCGTACAGTGTCTATGATTGGTTGAATTCATGTTTTAAACATCCGAGTAACCAATCAAATGCTTTTGATTCATTATTGTTTCTGTGAAACTACTGGTTTCCTTCCAGTGTCTATGATTGGTTGATTTCATGTTTTAAACGTCGCAGTAACAAATCAAATGTATTGATTCAATCCGCTGGGAAACTACTGGTTTTCGTACAGTGTCTATGATTGGTTGAATTCATGTTTTAAACATCCGAGTAACCAATCAAATGCTTTTGATTTATGAGTCCTCTGGAAAACATACAGTATACAAAATAGATTGTCAAAAACTGTTCCCAACTTTCAAAGTCTATTTCAAGGTTTACTGAACCAATAGTAGGCACGTTTGTACCCGGGCGTTTGTACTACCTATTTTAATGCATTTCTCATGGTGATTCTAAATATGGAGATGAAATTCAATAATTTTGACTTTCTTTTTTTTTTTAAATGAAATTTTGGAACTGTCGTCAGCAGACGACTGCTGCGTGGAAAGTGTTAAAGGGCATAAAGGGCCCGGATAAAGGGCATGCTGATTTGTAATACAGTGATTGCATTCTTTATTATATATTTTTTCAGGTGGGGTGTTTTCTTTATTTGATGGCAGGATGCAGTCGGCGATTGATGTCAAGCGTCGTGACACTAAGCCTCGATTGTGGAGTGAACTCACAGATTCAGTTCCATTTACGGTGAAAAATGACGTACCGCAAGAAATTACGATTCCTAGTGACGAAATATTGCCCAATGTTGATATGGCAAGTTCATAAATGTGTTGATAATAGTGCGCATCTTTTGGCTAAAAAAGTGTTGTCATCTTAAAGGGAAGCGGTCATGTTGAGGATTCTAACGAAAATTGAACAGCGCGCGGCGACTATTTGAATCTAAACAAGTTGGACATTGGCGCAGTCTGTAATTGTTCTACGTATGTTTACATGCAAGCGGTATTGTGTGCGACTCTACAACAAAAATTGAACAGCGCGCGGCGACTATTTTAATCTAAACAAGTTGGACATTGGCGCAGTTTGTAATTGTTCTACGTATGTTTACATGCAAGCGGTATTGTGTGCGACTCTACAACAATCCCTTTACCCAATGTGAACGGCGCGCTCAATCAACCATCCTTCATTTGATTGAACGCATTTTCTATCGTGTGATATAAGTGATGTATTAGTCATTAGCTAATGTTTAGCTGGACCAACAATCGCCGTCAGCGGTTCTTTTCATCACCATGACCGCTTTCCTTTAGTGCAAGTGTAGAATTATTATTATTGTTATTTTATTTCCGCAACTTATCTGCAATTCCGGAAAACTGCGTATTTTCCGGCAACTTACATCAAACCTCAGTATATTTAAGGGAAACATTACGCATTTTCGGCAACTCACGCCAACTTAGGAGACATTTTGAGGGAAGCATATTTTCAGCAACATTGTTAATTTTTGGCACTGGTAGTCCGTCGACGGAATAAAAGAGGAGTTTGTGTCTTCATGTGCATATGTGTTGTACTTAACATGGTCAATTGTCAACATCTTGTACCAAAGATATGATTTGTTCAGATCAGTGGGAAGTAACTTGGTATCTTCAATAACTTGAATGAAAATAATCACTCGTTCAGTTGCCCGCGACCTTAACTTAAGGGGCAGTGAGAGATTGGCGATAAAAATGAAAATTTGAAAGCATATATTGTTTTAATATAAGGTATGAAACGTAATATTTCATGGGAAAAGGGTTGAAGTGATGGCGCTAGATAAACATTCTGGTGAATCATAATGTGAAGATTTAAAACAATTCAACAACACTCACATTTCCTAAATGTTCAGAGTAACTATTATTCCGTCGTCAGTAGGTGGAAGAAGAATTGCGACTGACTGTTGACTCACTTCCTCTTCTGCTAGGAGAGGGCGCTGTTGATGTTTTCAGCAAGAAGTCATACAGTTTCGGGATATTGCGGCCCATGTCTCTGTGTAGAGTGGTGCTAGTTTCTTTCCTGATGTAGATGTTCTTCCTACCGAGAACCTTTACGTTCTTAACATTGGGGGGAATGTTCCGCTATAGCAGATTGGTTAGATTCAGTTTTGGCAGTGTGTTCTTTAGGCGTTATCCAACCTTCATCTACTTCTTCTTGAAAACATCGACGACGACTCTGAACATGATTCCAGTGATACAAAAAGTGGCTACACCAAATATATTTGAATCTAATTACAGCTGTTGGACATGTTGGATGCCAGTGTTGTGACGTTTATTGTATTCCACTTCATGCATCTCTTTATATGTACATAATAGGCAATCATGCAAAAGAGACTACTACAGTCATCAAAAAAAGTAACTATACAGGTAATAAATGGGCTTTTAACTCCAAAAATATATATCCTACCTAAAAATATTACATCATAGAGTTGTTGAGAAAAAAAATCTTCTTTAATATGAAATATTGCACGATAGAATCGGTTGAATATTGAAGAAGTGACAATCCAAAATGTAAGGTAAAATCGCAATTTCATTTTCACATTTCAACACGGGAGAGTATGACAGGTAGCGTGTGTGTGGCGTATTGATCCATCGGAACAATACGGCCGACTATCCAACCTTCGCCTGCATCCCCCAATTGCACTACCGGTAATCGATGATTTACACGTAGCTGGGTCCGCGTGTAGAAAAGAAAAATGTGAAAATGAAAATCGGACTTCACATTATAGTTTGGAGTGTCACTTCCTCAATAATCATCCGATCCTAGCGTGCAATATCCCATATTGAAGAAGATAAATTTACTTAGTTTGACCATATTCAAAACATATTTTTCAGAAACCTTTCCCAACTTTTAAAGTCTATCTCAAGAATTACTGAACTAATACTAGGCATGTTTGTACTTATTTCAATGCATTTCTCATAGTGATTCCAAATGTGGTAATGAAATTCAATAATTTTGACATTTTGTGAAATTTTGGAAAGTCGTCAGCAGACGCCTGCCGCGTGGAAAGTTTTTAAGCATAGGCCTATTTTATTATATATATAAATGATTAAAATTCAGGTCAATATTTACCGAATTGATTAATAAAATCACACATGTTTTAACAAAACTGTTTACATAACACATAGTTTATGTTTAAATCGACACATTTCTCAAGAAACCAAGATGGTATTCTATTTGAAATTCGTGGTGATGCACCTGTCAGTTGTATGACGCACTATACGACCCTCTAGAATGGTGCGTCACTTTCTCATATACCATGACGCACCCCTGGGTTACAAATGTGACGGACCTTTGCCATAACATAACGGTACACTTAAAGGTATATTATGTGATCTTTCCAGGGAACGCCCTCAACATCGAAAAAAAAATTGAAAGAAGATTTTCTTGCAGATTTACATTTCTGATCATAAATCGTACACACATTCCAAGTTACAGGGCGATACGATTCTTAATTACTTCAAAATCATGATTTTAGAGTGAAAATAAACTGTCGGAATTCCGACAGTTAATATTTTTCACTCTAAATTCACTCTAAAACCATGATTTTGAGGTAATTAGGAATCGTATCGCTCTGTAACTTGGAATGTATGTATGATTTATGATCAGAAATGTAAATCTGCAAGAAAATCTACTTTCTAAAAAAAATAATGAATTGAGGGCGCTCTCTGGAAAAGATCACATAATATGCCTTTAAGTCAATTTTGTGACGCACCATTGTTGGATTCTGACGGACCAAGGACTGTCCTAAATGACGCACCCCCACCGTCATACATCATTGTTGACTGCCCTGGATTGCAATATATATGAAAATACTTTTTAAAAAGTGTAAAATGTTTTCAGATCTCTGCAGAAAAACAACAACCCAATGTATGAAAATACTTTTTAAAAAGTGTAAAATGTTTTCAGATCTCTGCAGAAAAACATTGTAAGAGAAGTTGGCTGATTATATTAAACATCTACATTTCACTCGTTTGAAGATATATTCATAGTTATTTTTCAATTGCTTTACCATGTCCGACTTGATCATTATCAATGTTTGGATTTTTTGGCAAAAAAAGACCTATACGAGCGGCACATACCATTCCTATATAGGTGAGTACCATCCCCGGGGTATTTCCAGTATGGGTATTTAACGGGTCATAATGGCGATCGGGTGATTTTACGCACGCATTTTTTGCACTGAACACGCGGTGAGAGTATCGGAATAGTGAGGTTTGCACTTAGGGAGTTGCATCTAAAACTACATATAAAGCTTGGTTGGTGGTGAGTAGGCCTACTTGTAAAAAATAATGTTCGTATTTTGTTGTACGCATGCTGACGTACCTTGTGACGCACCCAGGTAAAATGACTGATATTGACGCACCAATTCATCAATATTGTGACGGACCAAAGGCTGCCCATGACGTATACCCTGCGTCAAGAATGTGGTGGTAAATGACGCACCCATGACGCAACTCTCCCGGGGGTCGTATAGTGCGTCATTCAACTGACAAGTGCATGCATGTGCAAATATAGTATTAATAAGGTGTATAGGTGATTACGGAGTGACGTCACATGCCGTTGACCACAAACTACGAGAATTCAAACAAATTCAGATTGCACCATCACCAAAACGGCCAAAATTTAACCCTTTTTGTACTCCCGTGAAATATTACCATCGAACAGAATATTTGACAAAGTGATTCCTCTACATACTCATGTTATCATATTTACACATAATGCAAGTTTTCACATGTTTTTTACAAGTCAAAGTCTGAAAATCGAGTGAAACATTTTACGAATTTCGGAAATATTGCTCATGTAAACAACGGTCGCTTACACAGCTACACATGGTTACTAGGAACGTTCTTCTGTATGGTCGAGTAGAGCGTAGACTTGATTTTGATGCTTTGTAGTCAACGGCAAATTGAAGGTCCGTAACCACCTATAATGCAATCGAAGTCTTCTACTGCACGTATTTAGATAACAAAACAGGGCTATATCTTGCCTCACGTCCCGTACGGAATAAACCGTGATAGCTACAACGTATTTTAATTGATTTGAGCATGCGCACTTGAGTTACGGGACGTCTAGCAAGACATTGCCCAAAACAGTTATGATTCAAGTCAATGTTTACCGAGTTGCGATGACAAGATCACCCATATATCTGTTATTATGTAAAACTCTGTTTTATGTTGTAATTATTTCATATGAACATCATTTAGAACATATTCATCATTGTCTTGATGATGATTAAGCTTATCCACTGTCATGAGATGACCGTGTTGACCCAATGGTTCAAAAATACACAGAAAACATTGAATAAAAAAACATAAATCATGTTCATTCGTCGTTACAAATATCTTTACAGATCTTCATAATATAAATACAGGGCGTGTCAAAAGTGTCCATGGGGGGAAAATTAAATAAAAATACATCCCATGTTTTGTTTTTGTTTAAAAGAATAGACAGTTGGTAAGCTTTATTAGTTGTCTAAAACATACATTTATCCCATTAAATGTCATCACCTTATTGCTGAGATATCATTGATTCAGTAACAAGAGTGCGAATCCCAGTTTGGCCACCTTTGAACAAGAATTGGACTCCCAACTGAGCCAACTTCAATTGTGATTCCAATGATGATCATAGGATAATATCACTGTATTGTTAAAAAAAACATTTAAAATTCAAATATTCTGTGGTTTGTCACGAAAAAAATGGATGAAAATATGTTTTTCTGCTCAAATTCAACTTACTATTAACATTAAATAGGTATATTATTATTGATTTGATTGATTATGTTCAATTACACCCTGAATGATGATTATAATAAAACAGTTCCCCGTACATTAAAAGTGGCCAAGCTGAAATTGACATGTGTGAGGAGATTTGCCATAATTTGATAATGAATCTTCAAAATGGATAGACAAAAATTCTTATGACACATTAAAGATTGCTGAACATGATTATAAGTACTGCACGTCCAAATATTGTACTTCTTAATGGCTAGAAAATCATGTTTCACATAGGACATTTTGTTGACACGCCCTGTTAAAGGTAGATGTTCCGATTTTCAACTTGAAGTTTTCTATTATACATGAAAGGTCATCCTTAAAAAAGTCGTGTTCCAAAGTTTGAGTTGCATAGCTCTAATGGTTCTTATTTTAGACGCACAAGATGCTGTGAACTGTACCCATTGAGTAGTACACAAACTATATCGGTGGTAACCACCATTCGCGGTAATTCAACGCTATTTCATCGATTTCTCCGTAATTATACCGATTTAGGCCGTCAAATTTCAGTATGATGATGAGAAAAATACGAGCTTTCATATGATATGAAAATCTTCGTATGTTTGAAATAATTCTGTGTTACGAAAATGTGATCGGGTCATCTACCTTTAATGTGTTAATCATTATTTATTCATTAATATGCTCCCACCAACGACCAGCATTAGCCGACCAACTACCAGGCACGGGGAGACAGGACAAACATTACAGCTTCAAAATTATAATGATTTAAGATATAAGGTGAGACCGGACTCGAGTCCCGATTTTCATGGACTCGGACTTGGACTCGGCTATCAGGGACTCTGACTCGAACTCGGATGGGCTGGACTCGACTATAGCACTGGGAGGTAATACGGGGACTTGAACATGTTGAAGCCGTTGCGCACTGCGTGAAGGTTTTCGGTTCATACATTTAGAAATGGACCTGTGTGTCCCATTGGGGATCGTTTCGCGAATTTCAGATTGTTCAACTACACAACAATTCAGGGATATTTTGTTATTCTCTTTGTTGAAAGGTTAAGACATGACAAACCTAAACGCAGTACGCAGTCTCTTCAGATTGTCCCCGGTGACAAGATCCCTCGATCGAACCGATCTCAACGCCGTTGAGGTTGCATTTATTTTCGGTTATTTCAGATTGAAGTGTTTGATATGAGTGGCCATCAGCCGTGTAAGGTTAGACGTCTAAATTAACATCTTACACGTCGAAGATGAGCAAATACGGTATATAAATGTGGTTTATTTAGTAAATAACATAAGTTAGTAGGATAACCAATTACAATATGTAATGAATAACACCTTAATCTATATGATTTGACGCCGGTAAATGATTATAGTCCTTTGGCGATACAATCGGACTTTCTCTCTATTTTAGCATCCTGTTGGCCAAGACTAATCGTAGTAATCAGAAAAGGTACTTATTGCTCCCAAATGATTAAATTTGGAATTAAATTGTTATTTTAGGACTACTTTCTATTACCACAGTGTTAAAAGAGTTAATTTGGTAGGATTTCGGGGGATTTTGATTGTACATGTACTATCAACCCTGCTCAATTTGTTGATAATAAACGAGAGCGATACACCACCAGCTGAGTGTCCAATTTCGGGGGCTTATATCTCGGAACTTTCAGGGTTATCTATATATTTGAGTAGATTTAAAGTTGAAAACTCTAGTCGCTTTATAAGCGAGAAATTCGACGTTTTGTAACACCCCTTTAACATATACACAGTTCAACACAAATAAGTTCCCCTTTAGATTATGCCTGATATTTTTAAAATGAGTTACTCCATCGAAACGATTTTGGCACACATTAAAGTACGTGTGCACAGCAACACCAGAATGGGGCTATAACTACGCAGGTGTTGTAATGCTTGAATGAGCACACATTGAATGGAGGAATACCTCATTTCAAAAGTTGCTATAAGTTCAATATCGCGTGTGCTCATTCAAGCAGTACCTATATGCGGTGTTCAAGCAAAGACCCTGGTACAATCTGCTTAACCATCCTCCTTCAATATATAATTTAGCAACTTTTGAATTGAGGTATTCCTCCATTCAATGTGTGCTCATTCAAGCATTATAACACCTGCGTAGTTATAGCCCTGTTTTAGTGTTGCTGTGCACACGTACATTTATGTGTGCCAAAATCGTTTCGATGGAGTAGCTCATTAAAAAAATTATCAGGCATAATCTAAAGGGGAACTTATTTTTGTTGAACTGTGTACTAAAGTAAAGGGAACCTATTTACCGGTGTGAAATCATATTGCAGATTAGTACGTATTTATTAACACGGGTTTTATTTGTATCTGATGACCACTCAAATTTGCGTTTGTGAGCATTTTGGGATAGTGGTTTCAAACGGAGTAGTAAGCTTGAATATAGGAACAGATTTGCCATTATTATGAAAAGATTTGTAAAATAATATGAACAGATTTGTCATTATTTATCATGAAATATTCAGGTTTTACACCATTCTTAAGTAATTTCATGTCATATCGGAATTATTTAATAGCAGAAATTCTGGTATGAAGGAATCACAGTAGGCCTTTATATGCCCAAAAATGTCGAAGGCCACGAAAATATTAATTTCGTCACATTCTATGCAATTTCAATACCATACAAGTTTCTTTGACAATAACATGAATTTTACCATTTACACCAATTTCCCCCATATCCCTATTGGACCAAATAACCCAAGCAATGATACATTATTCAAGCATGCTTGTGAAATCTTAAGTTATTCACAAGATAGGCCTATATCAAAAGTTCAAAAACTTTTCCGAAAAGAGGGAAAACTGCACGTTTTTGTTTGCGACGTTTGTGTCCTACAGGTAGACGAGAGGGTCTACCATTAACCCCGCCATTAACATACGGAATGTTTTACTTTGTACGGTTCAACTAGTACCTCGATTGAATTAATGCCCATAATATTAATAGTTCCGTTTGTAGCATTATATAGATGGTAATACCATTTACTGTAAAATTCTAATGACCAATGTCCCAAGTTACGAAAATATGATTTGATGAGACGTCTGCAAGCGTGATATAAATGTCAATTACTACTTTTCGATGGCACTATAAATGGGACTGAATCAGTGAGTTGACTCCACAATCGAGGCTGATTGTCACGATACTTGACGTCAAAGACGGGCTGCATCCTGCCGTCAAATAAAGAAAACACACCACCTGAAAAATAAACAGGGATAAAAAGAAATCAATGACCGTTTTTACCTATTAGCATAAAAATACCTTAAAGGACGGTACTATGAACAGTATACAAGAAGATTGAACCGAAAAGATCAAATCACCGTCCTTCCCCCATCTGACTCATTGGCTCAGTTGGTAGAGCGCCTGTCTATAGTTATTCGGATGTCCCAGGTTCTAATCCTGGATTGTCAATAAGAAATATAAATTCCCCTATCTGACTCATTAGCTCAGTTGGTAGAGCGCCGGTCTAGAGTTCCGGACGTCCCAGGTTCGAATCCTGGATAGTCAGTAAAACAATAAAAATATCACCGACTGTCATTTATAATGTGTAATTGACTATTTCAGAAAATATCCATACCCACCCCTATAGAGGGGTTCGGTCATTGTGTCATCTTACAAGGTATTCAAATACCGGAACATCTGGACATGAATCGTTCGGAATTCCGACACATCTCTGGCTAATTTTCTGCAAAATGCCGGAATTGCAGACTTTTTTTTGGGGGGGGGGGGGGCAATATGTTTGTTACCTTATAGAGGGGTTCGAGAGTCAGTCAACATTTTGTCCATATATGGTTTGGAATTCCGAAATTATTGTGATCGATGGTCTAATAATTCCAGACATTATTTCTGATTTAAAATTGGCACTGTATAGGGAGAAGGTGGATATTTTCTGAAATTCCCAATATTAAAGGTGTATGTTCCGATCACTTTAGCCTTTTTGTCACATCAACATATTTTGATATCAGAAGAAAACCCATATTTAATCATTATTTCTGTAAAATCTTAGGCGCAAGATATGTTCCATTTAGACGTTATAGGGAAGTGCAGCCAATTACTGCCAAAAGTGGTTAACCACCCGGCCAGTTTGTGTACTACTCAATGGGCAAGTTTTATGTCACCTTGTGCTTCTAAAATAAGAACCATTAGAATTATGCAACTCAAACTTTGGAATATGACTATTTTAAGGAAGACCCTTCATGTAGAATAGAAATCATCAAGTTGAAAATCAGGCCAGCAATCGGAAAACCTACCTTTAAGAAGTATTCATTTACTCATTTTTATAACCTATATGATAAACTTACCTGTAAACTTTAACAAATGTGTTCATATCTATTAACATCTATCACCAATCTAAGTGAGTGTGACTGACTGTGAGTCAAGATCAATCATCTTTTTCCAAAAATACCAAATTAATTGGAAACATGAACGAAGTACGTATCAAAAGAGCATATTCTTCTACTCATTTAAAAAAAATAAGTGAAATTCATTTTGACCCACATCACACTGCACCAATTGTGAGTTGACATTGTAAGATTAAAAGAGGTGCCAAGGTTTGATAAATCAAAACACATGTTTGGTTGGTTGCTAAGGTGTATTTACCATGTAAATAAACAAATCACAGATAGTGTAAGGGCACTTGCCCTTTTACAAGTAGATGAAAGTTCGAGGAAGGAGCGGGGAAAGCGCGATCTCTTATATCGCGCATATCTCCAACCGCGACGTCTGCATTTGCACGATCAAAGCAGAATATCGGTTGTGGCGTAGAAAGTGCTGCGCCCATCTCTATATTACACGCTGACGTCTCCTGACAACTTGAGCAGACACAGAGTTACAGATCCCCATTTTACACCTGGATGGAGAGAGGCCAAAGAAGATTTCTTGAGCAAACCCAGCATGCTTCACTTTCATCACATGACGACTGAATTCTCGCACCAGTGCCTACTGGTTCCTATTGACATAACATTGCAAAGAGAGGCTTGTTAATGTTGTTAAACGAGGGTCTTTAAGAAAATCCTTGATTTTTTTGTATAAATATTTTAGTTGGGATTCAACCATGTATTAGAAGGTGGAAAGGCAAGACGACCTCCAGCTATTAATTACTTTATCACATGTTTGGCTGTTTGGTTGGGAGAAAAGCCAGGTTGTCAGTGTAGCGTTGCCCGAGTGTTGCTAAGCATGCTGGACTGCACAAGAAATCTGTTTTGGAGAGAGGCAAAGCGCCTTGCCTATAATTGCATAACTCGTTGTCCGCAGCGGGATTCGAGCCCACAACGTTTAGAATATAAGGCGAGCACTTTATCCACTGAACTACATATGCGCAAAGATTGTTTTTATACCATATAGGTAAACAATAAAAGACACTGTAAGAAAACAAAAGGTGGGTATAAAATATCCCTCGGTAACCTGTGTGTATGTATAGGATCTTCTTTCCCTTAAACTGCTCTGGGTTGTTGTTGAGTTGTTTCACTAGACAGTATACCGCCTTCCCGGTGTATACAGGATCCAGAATCATGCCGGTCTCTTCTGCTACCTGTATTATGAAACCTGACGAATACAAATGTCAACAAAATAATTAGTATGAGGCAATTAAAGACACAATATATGGTCATCAAGTACAAAGAAATATCATCTGAGGATAATTAGAACATGCTCTGCTCTGCGTCTGTTAATGCGACGTAGACCTGTGTTATCTCGGCTCGAGAATCCCCTTTCATTCCATTCTTTTAAGAATCTAAAATAGCACAAATGTAAAGAAACACCTGCCATGTCTGGCAACTATTGGTCTGTTCTGTATATGTGTGCAGCAATTTTCTTAGACTGGTGTGGCTGGTTGGCCGGCAAACAGTTGTGTGATCATGATTAGGCACAAAAAAATGTTATGTTGTCCTCGACCGCCCGCTCTAATATTTAAATAGCATTGCATGTTAAACTAAGTGTTTATAACATATATTAGCGACTCTTAGTGTGATTTAAACTTCTTGTTGGCTGAACTTTGAGCTTCCGCTGGTGGTATAAGAAAAAGAAAAAAAGAAGAAAAAAAGCCGCCCACCCGCACCTCCTTTCTGAGAGCTGTGGAGGACAACATCAATTCTTTTTTTTGGCCTTAGGCTACCACTACTGATGAGTATTTGAAATTGGAAATATTGTATTGATTGAAATTTAGTTGTCAAAATATAACGTTATGCGTAATTATTCTGTTAAAGGCAAATTAATAGATGAAACCCAAATCAGTGTACACTCTCAGTGAGATATTTCTACTGAATTACACATTATGTTCTGTTGCTTAATAACAATTGTTTATAATAAATGGGCTATTCCATTAGAAATCCATACACCCCGATGTAAAACATTAACTTAATATTCCGGGGTGTGTGCACAGGGAGTGTACATTTCAAATGAGGTTACCTGCATGGGTGACTCTATTTGGAATCTTCACTCCCCGAGTGAAAGATTAAGGTCATGTCTTCCATAAGGCAAAAATAAATTATATGTTGTCCTCGACCGCCCGCTCCGGATTTTTTTTCTTCAGATTTTTTTTTTCCCCAGATTTTTTTCCCAGTTTTTTTTAAAAACAGTTTAAATGGCATTGAATATTAGATTAAGTGTTTATAACATATATGTGCGACTCTCAGAGTGATTTCAACTCTTGTTGGCTGAACTTTGAGCTTCCGCTGGTAAAAGAAAAAAGAAAAAAAAGAAGCTGTGGTTTTGGCCTAAGGGGGCTATGGATTCCCACTGGAATGGCATACTTCATTCTTCGCCATTGACTTTAATTGGAGAGGAAATGTCGAAATTACAATTAAATAAATAAAAGTGTAGTCATCAATAATAGGCTAACCAATTCGAGTTCAAAACTACTATATGCATCATAAGTCACCTTTAAACTTGATATTGAGACCGGATATTTGACGGTAATCAAATTACACAAGAGGAAGTTCAACTGCTATACGAGGGGGTATCAAAAAGTGCTTGACATCACCAAGAAGTGAAGAAGCCAGAAATTTTCTTTTGATATGTGACCCTTTAGACATCTTTAAAAATTCACTGTGCGAAGTCACACATTTCTCCCACTTGTTATTATCTGTCAACAGACCGCCATTATAGAGATCTTCAGATTGACCGCCATTGATTGATCCTCAAATTGCCTCAGATTGCGTTATTCCCAAAACAGCAATAAATGGTTTTAAGTGTTGACAGAAAGGGGTCAAAGGTCATGTAGGGTCAATCTGTGTACACCCCATGTTACCCATAAGATTATTGTCACCAAGCTGGTTTGTAATGACCTTTGACCCCTTTCTGTCAAAACTTTAAACTATGTATTGCTGTTTTGGTGAATAACGCAATCTGAGGCAATCGGAGGAGAAATCAATGGCGGTCAATCTGAGGATCTCTACAATGGCAGTCTGTGGACAGGTAATAAAAAGTGGGAGAAATGTGTGACTATGCACAGTGACTTTTTAAAGATGTCTGAAGGGTCACATATCAAAAAAAGGTTTCTGGCTCCTTTACTTTTTGGTGATGTCAAGAACTTTTTGATACCCCCTCGTAACTGTCACGTTCGACGTGAATAAGTACAACTTTGTCAGCAGCATATTAAGTTTTACATTGATAAAGCTTAACCATCTACCGTAATTCTTTGGTTGTGGAAACTGTCTATGACTGTTGAAAGAAAAAAAATGAAAAAAGAAATGAAAAAAAAAAGAAAAAAAAGAAAACGAAAAAAAAGAGCACTCATGGGGAAATGTATTTGCCAAATCGGAAAGGTCTACGAGCAAAATAAACTATGAAACATACTCGTAGCATAGTGGCAAGTGAATGAAGTAAGGTCAACATGGGGTCCCGTCGTAGTGGGTAGATTATTAATTCGAAAACGATTCAGATTTGCTTTTGACATCAAGATGGAAAATGCGCAATAAAATAGGGTAGTTTTGTAAAGTTTGATATCACTGACTGGTAAATGTCAGTGTTGGTAATAATATTATGGAAAGCGTGCAAGAAAATGAATCAAATATTGTATTTGAGACATCTAATAGTCCGCTGCCATACCCGGTGCTAAGCAGACATTAATGATGTTTTTGTTTGTTTGTTGTTGGGTTGTGGGTTGTGTTGGTGGTTTGTTTTTTAGGGTGGTAGTTTTTTGTTGTTGTTGCTTTTAAGGGAGGGAGAACATTGATGAGCAAGGAAATATAAAGTGCTTGTTTGGCGGACCTATCCAAAAGTGTGACAAACGTCCTCTCAAAGAGTGAGACATTCGACGTTGGTCTTATGGTAAATTTGGGAGAGGGTTTAGAGTGATTCCCTATTTCAGACAAATGACCAAATCACTATTTAAGACAAATGATGGTATCAAATTGATGGAAGACGTTCAAGATTTTACACATCTTGATGCTGGATGGATGGAGAGTACAGTAAAGGACATTAAGTAACGCAAAGCAGCAGAATGGAAGTCAACTCTCTTTCTCTCGAGAAAAATTAAACTTCGGTTGTTTTGTTTGTCTCAACGGTAGAGTCAGTGCTGTTAATGGAAGCGAAGCATTGACCATATACTCTCAAGTTAAAAAAGAGCTCGATGGTTGATACACCAGAATGCGAGAGCAGTACTCAAACGTCAACTGGAAACAATACATATCAACTACCCAATTGTATGATGACCTTCCCAAAATAAGCCAGACGATTCAGAAGAGACGAACAATGTTTGCTGGTCACTGTTTCAGAAGAAGGGGGGGGGGGTTCAGTTTTCAGAATCAGAGATGAGGCCGGTCGTTGTGCGTATTTAAAGTATTATTGTTAACATTTTCCACGTTGCAGGCGACCGCAGACGACATTCCAACATTTTACAAAATGTTTCAAAATTATTGAATTTCATCACCATATTTGGAATCACAATAAGAAAGCATTGAAATAAGTACTAACATGCCTATTATTGGTTCAGTAATCCTTGAGATATACTTTAAAAGTTGGGAAAGGTTTCTGAAAAATCTGTTTTGAATATGGTAAAACTAAAAGCCGCATGAAAAGGGTTAAGCAACAGCAGGAATAAGGCCGAACAATTATAAACACATGATTGCTGGTATAAACACGGTTTTTGATAACAGTTAATAAACGTATCAACACGTTGTAGCGTTTATGCAACACGTTTATCGTAAACAATCTCCTATACCTTTACACGTAAACAACAACAAATAAACGTGTTGTAGTGTTTATAAATAGTCAAACGTTTGTTTTTACAGTGTATACTAGCGCATGATTCATACGCATAATACAAGTGACTTGTACTTATGACAGGTTGCCACGGTAACCAGGAATCGACCATCAGTATCATAATTTAAATTTGGAAAAAGAAAAATAACAAACTGGCTTTATGGCTTTGTATGTGTTCTTAGAGTTTGTGCCAATTGTGGTTATTAGGCCTATATGACATTTAATTTTTGTATTTTTACGCATTATAACCCTAACCACGTTTAGGGTTTTTGACCGGGATCACAATTTTCGAGGAAAAAACACCAACTTAATCGCCGGGAATCTGCCGGGATTCGATCCGGGGACCCTTCGGACTTAAGCCCTATGTCTACCCACTAAGCCTATCTTGAATATCTTTACATGCACAAGCATAAAAGAAAGCGCGTTTTATCAATGTTCGCACGGGCCTAGACCAGTAGGCTGCTGCTTCACTTTGATCAATAATATCTAAAGAACTGGATGTCTTATTTTATTCAAATAAAAAGCATTTAATAGAACTCAGCAATGGCTTACGATCATTTTCTGGGATGGACATGATTTTGCCAATTTGCAACGGGTTAACAACGTCCCCATTTACTAAATGAGAATGTAACATATTATAACACATACTGATAAATTTAATACAACATTAGCATGATTAGTGCAATGTCTTACCAAGTAAATCTGGTGACGCCACAGCATAGCCCTCCCCAAGAGCGTCATCAAAATAATTACACGCATCTTCTGATTTTAGGCCGGTACCGTCGGGCTTTTGCAGATCGATTTCTCGCAACACTCTATTGATTGTCTCGTGTTGCCCGGAAGACGCGACCTCCGTCACCATGCCATGAATTCTAAAACAAAAGTAAACACAATCATTATAATGAGGCCACTTAATGAATGAAAAATAAATCCAATCGAAAAGTTTTTAAAATGACTGAAAAATGTGTTGAAATGTTGTAAAGATCAGACATTACGATCCTTTGTCTTTGCACGTTTTAGGCCATTAATAATATATCATGTACGGTGGCCAATCCTTATCGAGCTCTGATCTTTTTTTGGTCAACCCAACAATGATAATGTTGCTTTATGTATGATTTTTGTATGATTTACTGGTAAATAAATGAAACTTAAAACTTGAAAACTTGAAACTTGAGAAAAAAGTGGGGATTCTTCTGATATCAAAATATTTTGATGTGAAAAAAAACCCAGAAAAAAGGTGATCAGAACATATATCACCTTTAACTCACCTGAATACGTTTCCTGTTAGATGATTACCTGCCGCTAATCCAGATATGGTTCCCCCGTGCGCAGATGCACACACAATATCAGTTATATTTCCTGCTATACCCTGACATACAAACATAGGAAAGTAATAAAATTGTAAAAGGTTAATAAATAAAGTAAAACTCAACAAAAGCTCCAGGTTGGATTTGATTTTTGTTCAGATCCTTTATCATTCACTGTGAAATGTTTTGAAAAAATTTCAATATTTCAAGTGTAAATTGATAACCCATTTTGACTTTTTTGCGCCTAATGATAAACAACTATTTTGAACTCGTACGGAAACCCGAGTTTCCTCGGCGTTATGTCTCCGGTCTCCCACAATTGATAGTAACATAAATCTTATTTAAAGAAAAATATTATTTCATTCAAATCTTATTTAATTCAAAATAAAGCTTATTTTGTTCTGTTTAGTCAAGTTTGGACAATTTGGGCAATGTCCCCATGTCCCAATAGGCCTATGTATGTGCTATATGATGTATACTGAAAATATAAAATCCCGTCTTGTGAATTTTCGTAAAAGTTAGAATGATTCATATATACACATTAAAAAAAGTATCGCACCACTGTTTTTGTTGTTGAAAAGTGCAATTGTGGCCTCGAGTTTTGCCACCATGGTGTGATATTAAGGATCATTTGTTTGCGTAAGCTGTCCAACAAAATGTTATGCAATAAAAGGGCCACATTTAAGTTTGTGACGTAATCGATGTAATGTTATTCCAAGGCCAAGGGGAAATGCATGTTTTTGTCCAAAAGTATGCATGAAACAAGTTTGGGTATAACGCGATATGGAATAGACTTTAAAAACTTAAAATAGTCATTATATTAGTTCTGTATTTGGCGCAAGATATGTTCCGTTTAGACGTTATAGGGTACAATGCAGTGAATGGGTCCAAACGTGCCATTTTTTTTGATGGTCATCAATTCAGCATATACGAAGAGATCAACGTTGATTTTGTTTTGTTTATTTGACCTAGGGCAACACTTCAGCAATACTGCTTTTGTCATTTGAACTTATTTAAAATTTGACATATTTTGACCTTTGACCCATAACCGCTGGGTTTACGAAAAAGGGAGTTTTTTCATGTTTGATGACAATCGGGCAACTTTTGAAATTTGACCCCAGATGACCTTTGACCTTGGAAGACTTGAATGTTGTGCTAAACTATAGAGATTAATCATCGGGCCTCTCAATATCGCGTTATACCCAAACTTGTTTCATGCATTTTCCCCTTGGCCTTGAAAAACACTACGTCGATTACGTCACAAACTCAAATGTGGCCCTTTTATTGCATAACAGTTTGCTGGACAGCTATACGCAAACAAATTATCCTTAATATCACACCATGGGGGGAAAATTCGAGGCCACATTTGCACTATTCAACCAGCGGTGTGATACTCTTTTCAATGTGTATATGTACAGAAAAGTGGACCAACATAGCCCCATAGCGATATTTTTGAAGAATGATTCATAATTTGACAGTCTGATATGTCAGTAGTCTGGTACTCATAATTGGCAGTGTGTCAACGAAGATTTCTTAAAGGGACACAATGTCATGTTGAATTTCTTTTAATTTTTAATTAATTTACTTCAGGATTCAAGATGAACATTTAAAATTGCCATTATTGTTGTTTCTACTAAAAAAAAAACCCAGCAAAACTGGATTAAAACAATGTTTTAAATATGTTGGAATACCAACCTTAACCATGTTAAATGCTGGTTGCGGCTCTACCAGCATTTTGAATAGACGTTTTGTTGTACAAAGAGGGCTGATTTGTCTTCATCCTTACACTGCAAAAACACCGGTGTTAAAAATAACACCGTTCGGTGTTCTGAGAGGTCCACACCAATTAGTGTTATTTTAACACTATCTTGGTGTTACATTAACACTTACAGTGTTACATTAACACTTACAGTGTTACATTAACACTTACAGTGTTACATTAACACTTACAGTGTTACATTAACACTTACAGTGTTACATTAACACTTACAGTGTTACATTAACACTTACAGTGTTACATTAACACTTACAGTGTTACATTAACACTTACAGTGTTACATTAACACTTACAGTGTTACATTAACACTTACAGTGTTACATTAACACTTACAGTGTTACATTAACACTTACAGTGTTACATTAACACTTACAGTGTTATTTTTCACACTTGCAGTTGTTAAAATGACACTACATGGTGTTGATATAACACCAACAATTTAACACCGGTACACCGGTGTTAATTTTTTTTTTGGTGTGGACCTCTCACAACACCAATGGTGTTATTTTTAACACCGGTGTTTTTGCAGTGTATATAGGTGTAAGTTCATACATGTAATACAATTGTAAAAATATACAAATCCCAGTTTTTATTATATATTTTTGTAATTGAGGGCACTGCCTCCACATCTCTTAATGCCCCTTTAAGTAAACAAGCATGCCTCCCAGTGGCGTGCCTGGGGTTACATGTCAGAGGGGGCAAAGGGTATTTTTTCCCGGTGGAATTTAGATTTTAAAGGGGCATTGGGGATTTTTATGGGAGTGCGCACTCAATTTTCCTGGACATTTCTTTTTTTTGCACCAAAGTAATACTTAGGCATACTAACTACCATCTGAAACAGTTTACCATAATTCGCACTATATTATGTACGTAATATTTCACAAATTGGTAATTTCGATGTAGATGACATCGAAATTATCAGCAGAATTCGGCTCATATGAGTCACCAGAATGTCTATCTAGCGCTATCACTTCAACCCTTTTCCCATGAAATATTACGTTTCTATTATACCTTATCTACTGAAACTATTTATTTTGTTCAAATTGTCATGCCCTTTAAGAATTGCCGCCGAGTCACAAACTTGAGAGGGGAAGGGTTGGCTTGTGACATGGCCAGGGTTGCAAAAAGGGTTTTCTGCCTCAGGAGCACAAGGTTTCCTTGGATATGAAAATCCCATTGGATCGTGAGTGAGAGAATGGGATTTCCTCACAATTTAGTGTCATTTCCTTGGTCACATGCTTGGTCACATGGCATCCACAAACCGGCGCGAAAATAGAGCTCGATAACCGACAGTGCTAATCTCAACCGACACGACTCGAATATTAGGACCATGGCCCCCTTTCCTGGCTACGAATTTATTATCCGTAAACAACATTTGGCCAAACACTGTACATGTATTAGCAGTCTCATCATGTACATGTACAATGTATACTATACGCTTTATTCCGTCAAGGTATCAAATGTTGTTTACGGTAAATAATATCGCTTCCTGGCTACGTCACTGTAATAAAAGGTTGCCTCTTCCTTTCTTCCGTTCTTACTTTTTAGCCCGGTAGTTTGAGCTGGCCTTCAGGGTAAAATAGCCCCCCCCCCCCCCTCCCCACCCCTCATCAATTTATAGTCACACAAAACTTCAACATTGTCACTTGAGAAAGGATGGTATAAATCACTAAATTTTAACAATTCTCTCGCACCATTCAAATATTACCTCATAAACATACATCACAAGCCGAGCAGTTGATATCTGTAAACTGAAAGGGATGCACAATCGAAATTGAGATTTGTACCGAACTTAATCAATGATTGTATGCGTTTCAAAAGAGGTAATTTTGTTCAAACGAGGAATATACATTTTGTACAAAAAAATCCATAATTTCAGTCAGAAACATCCGATTTTTATGATCCAAAATTCCTAAGAAAGCTAAATATATGTAAATGTTAGAATCATAAGTATTCTAACTAAGAACAATATTATTCATAGTCAAATAAATACACCTTTAGCAGTAAAAATCATTCGGGGACACCCTGTTTAAAACGATGTCGGTCAGGTGGTGGGAATTTTACTTTTTTCAGGCGTTTCACCTTAATTCTGTTCCGAACCACTAACTAAAATGATCGCTACACACATTCAATGGTTTGCTAAAAACCATTAGATTTGAAGGTTGAACTACATGTAGTAACCAGGGCTCCGAGGCACTTCCATTATATTTATATGTAAGACTGCATGTTCAGATCCCTTTTCAGCCATACTCTCGCGCGATTTCGCCACTTCCGTATATTAAGGGAGAATCTGTTCATACCCTTTTCATCCGGTTGGAACAAAGTAAGCATTGTAAAAATTGTCTGCTTAAAATTGTCTGCTTACTCAAAAAACCCTCCAAGTAGTGTTTATTATAGGGCTCTATTCATTACTGTTTCTCTTCCTATTGATTTGGATTAGCGCAGCCACGCACGCAACAAGTACTTATGAAGAATAGAGGGTATGCAATGAACCAACCGGAACAGTATAACAATGGATCGGGCAGCCATTATGGAGGTATAGGCTAGTCACGTATTCGGATTGACAATTAAATTTCCCGCTCCATGTGATCTGAACTGACCAAATCCTATTGTTCCGTGGAATCCATCTTGGAGGCACAGTTCAAATGAGGACATAGTGACGTAGCATTGCATACTCACTATAGCAGCATATCAGCTTCTTGATGTTATCCTATAAATGCATTAATTCCACTATTGCTAGGCATTATCTTTCTAATAATTAAACCCAGAAACCTACCTGTTTTAACATCTCGTTGAAGCAATCCACATAGCCAAACACCCATGGATGCTTGTATGGTATCATCACATACGGTTTCTCACCACCTTCTCTGAAATAACAAATAAAATATCTTATTTACAACTTTGACTTCAAATACTATAGCCTTACCAGATTGTTTAACAGTTTATTTCATGGAAAAGTGTACTTCAGGTCCCAGATACTGCTATAGGTCACTCTGGGGTGACGTCATATGCCGTTGACAACAAACCAAAGAGGTAAATAAAAGCCTCTTACACAGCGTGATACGATACCTTCACAGAATACTTTTCCGGGTCAAAGATGGGTCAAGTGACTCACTTGCAGTGGGTCATCTCACATTACCCGTCTATCTGTGTCAAGTGACCGTGTCCTAGCGAAGCGACTCACGTATGATGGGTCGGTGCAGTCTGACCCATTTGAATTGACCCACGTAAGACATGAGTCAATGCATTTTGATGGGTCGGTCGACACGTTTACCCATTTGCAAGTGGGTAAAAATCGCACAAATCGTGATTGCCTGTGATTGCCTTATCACCTGTTCTTAAATAACATTCCAAATTCTTTTATGATAACTGTTTGTTAAGCTCAGTGAGGCATGTAATTATTGTTTTTTGGGATTGGGAGAGTCACATAGTTTTGTCAAGGAGAATAGCTAGTTTTTTACAGTGTGCTTGTGTGATGTTGGCCGCCGTGTGATGGATGTAGTGCTGTGTGAGATGAAAGTGAGTGTGTCTGTTTGATAAGATGAATGCAAGTTGTATGTTACTATATAAGTGTTGGCTAAATCCATCCTTGACCACAATAACAATTTCGTGTAGTTTATTCTTGTTAGTTTTAGTGTTATTTGAATTCATGCTGATATATTTGTTTGGTTCTGTGAAGCTTTGTCCATAATGTCCCACTCTAGTTTTGTTAAAGACCTAATTTGTTAATGAAAATATTAATGATGGAGTCACTAAATTCACTGACATCCATTATCCTTTGTTTTACAATGTGTGTATCACTGGAATTATCTATCCGAGCCATTTGACTCACTTTGAAGTGTGTCCATGACTCACTTGAATTGTTAAACAGGTCACTACATGGACCAAAATGAATAATGAGTAATGTGACCTACATAGGCAGGGCAATTGACCTACTTAAATAGGTTACTTAAGTCATTTGAACTTTCAGTGGGTAATGTAACTCACACAAGTGGGTCAATCAATTACCAATTACCCACTTTCATACCAATTATACCTACTTACCTGGGTCATTTGACTCACTTTAAGTGTGTAATATGACTCACATACACTCTGAAGGCGGGTCGCCTCATGGACAAAATGAATACTCACGTAAGTGAGTCACTTGACCCAGAAAAGTTGTCTGTGTTGAGTAGAGTGTAAAACTGATAGGTACACTGCAAAAAGAAGTGTTTATATTTCTGATAACACTTAATAAACACTTTTACGTGTAAAGGTATAGGAGGCATTGCATACGATAAACGTTTGCATAAACACTACAACACGTTTATAGAGGTAATTGTGTAATATTTATTAACACACCAACATGTTTATATCAGCAATAAAAAACATGTTGGGGTGTTAATAATTATACAACAAATACCTCTATAAACGTGTTGTAGTGTTTATGCAAACGTTTATCGTATGCAATGCCTCCTATACCTTTACACGTAAAACACAAAAATAAACGTGTTGAAGTGTTTATTAAGTGTTATCAGAAATATAAACGTTTCTTTTTACAGTGTAGTTAAAACGTCTGGTTTGTTGTCAATGGCAAAATGTACAAAGTACCAGGATGACCGGACCCACCTATTTTTACTAGTATCGTTCAATATTGGAACATAAAAGTTGCCAGTATCGCTCGATACTAGTACGATTTTACTGTTCTAGTATCGGGCGATACTGGTACACATACTACCAGTGCGATTTGTCCCAGTCATGCCAGTATTGAATTATACTGGTATGGTCGAATCCAACGAAAAGTGTCCACGGCTAGAATTTTAGGGTCCCGTTTCAAAATGCTTCGATCTCTTATTCCTTTTCCCCACTCAAAGTCAACATATCAAGCTTGTATGGAAAAAAAATGCCATCACTAATCTCTCCAATTGACCACGTGGCGGAATGATGAAGTTGAAGGTACACTTCTCAATGTTACCTACCCATACAAGTACCATATTTTGATTAAGTGATGATTATTCTACCTATTTACATATTTCATTCAAATTTGTGATTGTATTGTATTCAGAAGATGCTAATGCTGATAGAAAGTGATCATATTTGTCCAGGTGCTCATTTTTTGTTTACATTTTAGATTCACAGAGTTAGGTAGCATTTGCAGGCTCTCAATACTTTGAAACATGAGGTTAAGTCACTTTGTGTACTTTCACCAAGATGATTTTAATGAACATTTGTTTTCATGTACCTCAAAGAGGGGGAATGACTCTTTCTGTAAAATTTAAAATTTTGAGCATGCGCCCAAAACCTAAGCACATAGAGGAATGTGGACATTTGGTATTCGAAGGTAACAGTTAATGTATACGTAGGTAAGAGAAGTAAAACTGTAATAAATTAATGTTCTACTTAATCTATGTTACATTTTGGGGTGAAATAATTATGCAGGGCTGTTAACAATATTTAAAAATAAAAAAACCATGTTAAAACATGTTTAAATCCTAATATTATGAACATATTCCCAGTAGTTTACTTTAAATAGATACTAGAATATTAATTTAATGTTGAAAAAAATATACAATATCTAACTGTCAGTTGTAATATTGAAAAGGTTTATTAAGAACAATATATCAGGCAACATTTTGAAGCATTCCTATAAGAGAAAAACATGTTAAGACTTAAAGCACGGTAGCTTACATTGCAATAATCAAAGTATTCGTAGGTAACACATTTGTGATGCGATCTGTGAAAACCCGTCGGATGTCGCAAAATGTGAACTAGGGATTATGGGTAAAATTAAAATTTAAAAAAAAAACCTTTTTTTTTTTTATAGATTTTTTTAAAAGAAAATTAGTTTCCAATACTTTGTGTCATCATTTTACATGAAATTTCACCTTCAAAAACTTACTTATGTCACTTTTATTATTAACCTTATCATGTTATTATATTGAATTTTATATCTTTTTTGGCCTGTTTAAATGAGTTCTTGTTTTATAGCTTTTGATGACATCATAATCATCATTCACTCATAACTTTTTTTGTAGTAATCGTAGAAAAATGATCTAAACAGTTCTGTAATAAGCACAGTTTTAGCTTTCTTATGATATAAATATCTCCAATATGAAAAATGCCACCATGTGGCGGGTTTTCACAGATCGCATCACATTTGTTCTCAACTTCAACTTCGTTGACTAAGAACAGTTGGATTCGTTGATTTGACATATGTTTAAGGGCAAAATTATACGCGACGTAGTTTTTTATGCCCTGAATCGCGTGTGAGGGGAATGTCGTATCAACATGGTGTCTTGATTGACTTTAAGTAGATTTAAGAATGTGCACTCAGCGCTGCTTTTACAAAACAATCAGAATTGCGTAATATTCAACATTTGAATAAAACAGCAAGATTAACCAATTAAACATTAAAATAATATAAAACCATGTTCCTATTTCTAAGATATAAAAGAAAACACCCTAGGCATCAATAACCTCACTCTAGTGATAGACCTATACTGTTATTATTCTTGATGTTAAAGGCATGCAGAAAATATTTTATTATGCTAACGTATCTGATAATCCAATTTTGTTAGTGTCTTTCTTGCTTGTATTTCAATTATTAAGAATGTGCGTTTAACTTCTACAAAACAGTCAGAAGTGTGTAATATTTAACATCTGATTTAGGGCAAGATGATGACAACATACATATCGTACTGAGTTAAAATTTCGTAAAGTTATAGTTAAACAATCAATTAACTCGCTAGAAATACTATTATTATTACTGATCTAATTTGGTAAAAAGCATGTTCATCATTAAAACTAAACATGATAAAAACTTAAGCATATATACACATTTTAATTGAGAAACATCTGATCATTCAGCCTCGTGATCATTCAGCCTTGTAATCTCTACTTAACAAGTTTAGTGGTTCTTGATGTATTCTGTGTGTAGTTAGTTCTTTTAGTTCTCTCATGTCGCGAGGATGAATATCTAATAGAACATAATTACTCTTTGTTTATTATATAGGACATTCTAGAATGTTAAGAATGAACGTTTCAGTTTCCGTGTGAATCCAAAGTATTGGATCGAATCAACTATTGAATAGTTCACCAAGCTATCTTTATTTAGAAAGCGAGCGGTTTCCTTTAAGCAAACAGTTTGATTTGCCTGTAATTCATAGTCTTGAATGTCAGGTTATTTGTTTTAAGCAATACAACAACCGGTTGCCTTCCTCAATTTGTTCTAAATAAAGGAGGCAAGTGAGGTCTTCTGGAAGTTATCATTTTGAATAGCTGTTTTAAACACGAAAGCCACATCGCTTTTTGATTCATTTAATATATACTTTGAAATAATTTCATATCAGACCTTATATATATATATAAGTTTAAAATGAGCCGAACATGTTCAAAGTCTAGAACATTCAAATATGTTGCCTTTCAGTCCACAACGGAATAAAGCACATACAACTTTGAGCAAGACATTCAGTTGTCAGATTAGAATTAAGATATAATTTCCTAGTTTGGAATTTGTATCATTCTAAATGTCGTACATAGTCAGTCTTTATCGAGTTTCAACCGGAGGCAGACTCCGCTTGACATAGAATCACCAATATGATATATTTTGTCAGATGTAGACAAAATAGGAATTTTATGTTTAGAAATTCAATGTTGTTTGATTTAACAACACTAATCTAATAAGTTTTGCCACGACAGAGATATCGTCGGGCATGTGCCTTTCATTGTGATTTTAAAAAAAATCAACCACTGCTTAGTTCAATTACACTAAGAAATAAATGTCGGAAGCATTATTCACGAGCAATTTTTGTATTTAAGACTGAAAAAAGGTTTTACTAAATTTCTTATTAACTTAAAATACGATTCGGTGACATTACAGAACCTGCCAGAGCAAAAATGATGCAAGTTATTTTATATTTGTTACACATGAATTCCATTTTCAAATACAACTACAATATTGGCCAATATTAAGTACCTCAGTAGTCACTGCTCTGCAATTCCTGGGGAAATTGGTTAACTACGCATACATCATATCGACAAGCTAGTTTAAAACAATATTACGCACCAAACAATATTATTCCCGTCTTATACATTCCTACTTAATATTTACATAATATTAGGTGCGAATGAAAGCGACAAACAATGCAGTAATTGTACCATGCCCATTAACTAATATATAAGTTACCTACGAATACAAAATGGAATATGAAAATATTGATTATGAAACCGAAATTTCATGGATGTTATGTCTAAATGTATCCATTTTACGACGATCAACGTGTAATCTATGGATATAAATATGATATCATTCATTCACTCTAACACCAACAAAAAATATGTTCTCGGCAAAAACAGTGTGATTACACAATGCATTTCATTTAAATCAACACCTCCCATTTTCGTTTAATAAGGAATATTATTTTTTACCCCTCCAAATATAAATATAATAATATATCCAGTCAGATTGTATGATTGCGCACTGCTTTTATGTAAAATAAAATAATTTAGGGCCAATATGCACTGTGTATATTATTGAATGTTGCCTACATACATGTTACCTCCGAATAGCCTACAACATGAAGTCATGCATGAGATGCTGTTACTGAATGTTTATATAAACATTAATCACCCCCATTGCGATTTAAATCAACTGTCAGATGATGTATTTGCGTGAATAACATACAAAACTACACTAATAGGAGTAATAAGATTGAGAAGAAAGAGGGAGGCTATATAATCAACTTTTAAGACAACAACATATTATTAATGCACTTGTATACAAAGTACAGAATTTTGTGAAAGGTTACTAATACAAAACTGAAAGTTTGATGCAAAACTTCTCCGTTGCTTGCCGAACGCAGCTCACATTTCTACTTTATTCCAGTCGCTACAAGTATGTAACAACAGAGGGAAGTACCACGGTATCGTTATTTGTATTTGAAGGTAACAGTTCATATTTCAAATTTGCCTACGAATACAGCCTTTTATTGCTGATATTTCAAAAAATGTTGCCTTCAAAATGATAAAACTTGGCGCACATATGTACATTGTATCATATTTCGCTTATTCTATAGATATCATTCACTAATCTGTGTTTATATTAAAATGGCAGTGTTTTAAATAGGTATTCGGAGGTAATGCATTTTTTTACCAAAACGATCGTTTCCGCTTTTAAAATTTTTAACAACTTTATCAAAAAATCGACTTGAATGGGGACAATGCATTTAAGTATTTAATATATTTAGGCTTCCTTACAGCACACATTGCTCTACCTCAGGCGAATTCTTCCCCGAAAGTGAGATTTAACAAAACATGTATTTGTAGGTAACGTCAAAACTTACCACAGCAAAAAAAATCACAACAATTCAGGGATTGATCGAAAGTAACCAAAAATTAAAAGAGGCATTCTTGAGATATCCAGCAATCAAACAAGCAAAATTATTTTCGCTTAAGCTCGTTTTCATCTAAACGGTTATATGTCTAACAAAAAAACTTAACAACTATTTTGTAAAAAGGGTAAAATAGAGCAGGTATATTGCTCGTATACGCCCAATTGTGCATTTAAGTTGGTCATATTTTATATGGCGCGAACCGTCTCATCAAGGCGGATACGTATAACACAAAAATAAAATTGTCAAGATATAGATTATTTTATTAGAGGCCTGAACATCACGTGTACACTTTTCGTTGGATTCGACCATATATATATTTGATATGTCCCGGTATCGTTCAATACTGGAACACTGACTTTGTACCAGTATCGAACGATACTGGGTGTTCCAGTATCGGACAATACTAGTATAGTCCAGAATCTGGGACCTAAAAGGCAATTTTGGTCATTATTATGTTTTGAGGTGTCCAAGTGGTATAATATTGGATGACTTGAGGGCGATACAGTGAAAATTGGTTAAGCCTTGAAGAAAAAAATTGGACGAGCCGCAGGCGCAAAAGTATATTTTCATCACCATACGTACAGGCACCCTTAAAGGGACACTAAGAGATGTGTTGGAGGCAGCGCCCTCAATTATGATAAAAACTGAGATTAGTTTATTTTTATAATTGTATTACATGTATGAACTTACACCTATAAGGATTAAGAAAAATCAGCTCTCTTTGTACAAGAAAACGTCGATTCAAAAATGCTCGTCCCGCGGGACGAGCATTTTACGTCCGACAGTATCCCCCTGCAGTACGCGTGATACATAACGCTAACCATATCTGCATAGAGGGCGTTTTTCAATAAATAGCGATTATATTGTTTTAATCAAGTTTTGCTGTGTTTTTGTTAGTAGAAACAACATTAATGGCAATTTTTAATGTTCATCTTGAATTCTGAAGTAAATTTTTAAACATTTAAAATGTTCAACACCACTCAATGTCCCTTTAATGCTTTCCAAGCGGCAGTCGTCTGCAACGACAGTAACAAAATTGCACAAAATGTTTAAAAAATGTCAAATGTATTGAATGTCATCACCAAATATGGAATAGCCATAAGGAATGCTTTAAAATAAGTATAAACATGCCTAGTATTGGTTCAGGAATCCATGAGATAGGCTTTGAAAGTTGGGAAAGGTTTCTGAAAAATCTGCTTTGTAATGACAAAACTAATACAATAGCCGCGTGGAAAGTGTTACAAATTGAACCGAGAACACTGCAAATTTGTCCATATTAGTATGGACATTAGTAGTGGTTTACTTACAATTGTCATTGTTATTTATGGTGATGCAAATTACGACTATCGTATAAGTCTTACGTACAAGTCACTTATACGTATGAGCCATACATACTGGTTTTGCAATGTGGCCTTGGTTCCTCTATTATCGGACCGTTTCTTGTTTTAATATTACAGGGTGAATCAAATATTTATGCACGGATTGAAATGGCTCTTTGACCTTGCTTGATATATGCATTGAACCATAACATTGTTTTTGTCTTTATAAAGCTTTAATTGGGTTCATCTTAAGCAAAAAGGTTTAGTAAGCTGACCCCCTTTTCATAATTCCAATGAGATTTACACAGTTAAAGGGACATTGAGTGGTGTTGAAAATTTTAATGTTTAAAAATTTACTTCAGAATTCAAGATGAACATTAAAAATTGCCATTATTGTTGTTTCTACTAACAAAAACACAGCCAAACTTGATTAAAACAATATCATCGCTATTTATTGAAAAACGCCCTCTATGCAAATATGGTTCGCGTTATGTATCACGCGTACTGCATGGGGATACTGTCGGACGTAAAATGCTCGTCGCGGCTCTACGAGCATTTTTGAATCGACGTTTTCTTGTACAAAGAGGGCTGATTTTTCTTAATCCTTGGTGTAAGTTCATACATGTAATACAATTATAAAAATATACTAATCCCAGTTTTTATCATAATTGAGGGCGCAGCCTTCAACACATCTCTTAGTGCCCCTTTAAGACATTAAGACATGACTGTTGAAGATCTTAATATACAAAGTGAACTACTATTTCTATTTTGAATTGCAAGGAAGCTAAAATTTCATTTTATATATGTTACACAACTCTAACAGAAGAAGCAATGGCCTCAGAACTTTTAATTTGTGAACCTGTCAAGTATTTTCCTTCACAATTGTGACTGACTTTCATACTGAAGGTCAATTGATCAAGAAACAAGTGTCTTCAGAATATTTCATTTGTGCGATATTTGATATCCCATTTCTGACTATTGAATTATGTAATGTTTTAAACACTTCAGTGTAAATCACATTGGAATGGTGAAAAGGGTGTAAGCTTATAACTTGCTTACTTGCTTAATTCGGGTCGTGTCCCCGATCTACAATGTTTCTCCACACTCTTCTGTCGTTCATTGCTGTCTTTATGTTACTCGTCTCCAGTCCAGTATCTTGCTTGAGTAGATCGATAAATGTCAGAGCAGGTCGTCCCGGCTTTCTTTTGCCATGTTTGGGGATCCAGTGCACCAGTTTGGATACTGGCTCCTCACTTCTGTAACAGTGGCCAGCAAACCTTGTTCGTCTCTTCCGGATCTTCTGGCTTATTTTGGGGAGGTCACCATACAGTTGGGTGTTTGGTATATGTTGTTTCCAGTTGACATTGAGTACTACTCGCAGCATTCTCGTGTAGCAGCCATCTAGCTCTTTCTGTAGCTTGGGAGTAATGGTCCAAGCTTCGCATCCATATAGCAGAACTGACTCCACCGTTGAGGCAAACAGGCGAAGTTTGAATTTCCGAGATAGAGTTGACTTCCATATTTTGTTCATTTTGCCACACGCTCTCCATGCTGCTGCTTTGCGTTGCTTAATGTCTTTTACCGTACTCTCCATCCAGGCACCAAGATATTTAAAATCTTGAACTTCCTCCAGCTTGTTGCCATCATTTGTCTGTATGGATCCCTTCTGGCTCTGGTTATATGACATAAACTTAGTCTTCTTAGCATTTATTTTGAGACCGACCTTTGCTACTGATGTCTCAACTCTTTGCAGCAGATCTTGTGCTTGATGACATTTCTCTGATAACAATGCAATGTCATCGGCGAAGTCAAAGTCTGTCACCACCTCTGGCCCGATCCGCCTACTTCTACGCCTGTCAAGATGAAAACCAAGCTCTTCTTCTCTCCCCTCTATGGCTATCCTCAGGGCAAAGTCCAGCACAATCACAAACAGATATGGGGCGAGTGTGTCTCCCTGTAGAACTCCAGCCAATATTTCAAACTGTGCAGTCTCTCCGTCAGGTGATATTACCTTAGCCATGGTATTCTCGTACATTCCTCCGATTGCTTCAACGACTTGTTTTGGTATTCCATAAGCTCGCAGAATTTTCAGCATTTTGCCACGGTGGATTGTGTCGAAGGCCTTTCTGAAATCAATGTAGGTGATTACTGCTGCTAGGTTATTGGCTTTAACTCCTTCTATGAGCCTCCTCAGTGCCAGTATGTGGCCCGCTGTCGTCCTTCCAACCCTGAAGCCGTTTTGATTGGTTCTCAAATGCTGATCCAGCTCTGGTCTTATAAGCTTATAACAATTGTCAAAATTTCATTATTTTTCAGTCGATTACTATAATTGTTTCCGGAAGATGAAGTAGATTAATTAAGTTTTAAGAAAACAACGTAAATTCCATGGCTCAGTGCACACATCAAAGTCAAAAGACCGTTTCAATACGTGCACATGTTTTGGATTCACCCTGTAGATTTTTGTCAAATCGAAAAACCATAGCGAAATAATTGATACCTACCTTAGTTTATCAGCAAGTTGCTTCACACGAGGAAGTATGTCTTCATGTTCTTTTGAATTGCGCGGAATGAAGTATAAATGGGCGCCAACCATACTATAAAGAAGAGCGTTTCCTGTGCAGGGCATGGTATCGGATTCCTGTGCAGAACAACATGAACGATATTGTAAAAACATTACAATGAATAAGTACACTGCTAAAATGTTAAGTAAAACGTTTACTCAACGTTGAGTACCTATGCAACAGTTCAACAGTTGAGTAAACAATGCCCAATATGTTCAACAGTTGAGTAAAAATGCCCAATATGTTCAATAGTTGAGTAAAATATTGGGCATTTTTACTCGACTATTGAACATATTGGGCATTTTTACTCAACTGTTGAACATATTGGGCATTTTTACTCAACTGTTGAACTGTTGCATAGTTACTCAACGTTGAGTAAATGTTTTACTCAACATGTTAGCAGTGTAGTAATTATAAGGTGAAGAAGAAAAACCACTGTCCTACGGGGAAACGGACCTCTCAGGTACAAGGGTCGGTCTATCGGACGGGGTTTTGTTGTCACAACATTTCGGTAAATATTTGGAATTTGGAATTGTTTCCAAAACTCATAAAACCCCATTTTAAAACCATTTTCTAAAAAATAAAAAGGGACCCATAAAAGAGGTTATGTTTTTCGTCGCCCTATGGCAAATGTAACTAACATACGACGGTAAGATGACGTTATTTTCATTAACATGATTAAAAGGTACGTGCATATATTGAGATATCCGCCCTGTGAAAGCTTCAGCAGAGTTAACATGTACTTCTGTGAAAGAGACTCCTACTTTATGTTCGTGTCAAGTGTTTGACCTCGGCCTTGAAACCGTCCGTTTGAACCAATATATGAAGAGCTTAGTTCCAAAAGGCGCTAACTCACTTTTTTGAAAACAATTGAGTAAGGTGCAGAACATGAAAGAGAGTTACAAAATACATCTTGTAGACTTTGTTCTACATCTGGAGCATGTTCGGGTCCAAAGTTATGGCCCTCGGTAATTTCCAGAAATTTGAATATAATTCACTATTTTTAAGCCAAAATGGTGGAAATGTGGTTCTTTTATCATGGTAAAACATTGATAGGAATTGCCCTAATGAAATGCAATGAAGAAAACGTAAAATGTATGGATTATTGTTTTGAAAATTGCACACGAACAAAATTGTTGTTAATTAAAAAAAAGTCCCAAATTGTCCACATTTTCAGTTTTCTCACAAAATATCAAAAAATCATAATTAAAAAAAGTTGAAAAGGTATTTGAATGCGGTTTTCTGTTTTCAATATGATTTGATATTGTCTTTCAGGTGTACATTATTTGGAAATAAAGATTGCTTGGTAAAGTGGTTTTTGAAAATTGGTCGAAACATTTTTGTTCCAAAAGGCGCTAACTCCACTGATTTCCGAAAATAAAGAAAGACATAGGAAATACAGTGAAAATCAAAAAAAAAAATCAAACCAGTTTTTAAGCTTCCACGTATGATATCTTTCATATGGCAGAAAATTAGCACAATCAAAGAAGTGCAACATACTCATTTAAAAAAACGTTGCTTTTCTCCTATTTCACTTTTAGTGAGTAAGCGCCTTTTGGAACTAAGCTCTTTATATATCTGTATTTCCATTTCCATATGTACGTGTATTCATTTCTCCGCTCTGCGAAAGTAGGAATGAATGTATACGAGGGGCATTCAATAAATACCCGCAACCATTGTTGTTCTCCACACCTGAGTGATTCTGTGAAATCTAAGTGGGTACATTATAAAGTATGAACCTTAATCTATCATTTAACACAATCTGGATTTACTGAATATTCATAATTACGTAATAGCATTAGCATAAAATACCCCATATTTGGACACTGAAAAACATGCCACTTTGGCAGGAATTTTGAATTTGCTTGATAGCACGTGTATTGAAATGAGCAGAACTTTGTTCCGGATTAGTGTGCAAGTCTAACATTTTGCATCAGGAAACCAGAGACCATGTTCAACGAGGTCCTAAATGGAGAGGTTCTGTCAACGACAACTTTTGGAAATACACTGCATCTTATCTTGGTCAACATTAGGATTTGACAGTGAGCCCCAAAATGCCGAAAATCCAAAGAAATGAAAATGATAGTTATAGCAAACAATTGGGATTTCCTGAAATACCACAGCAAATGCAGGATTTGTTATTGTATAGATGACAGGGTATCAATAAATGGCCGAAACTATATACAAGACTGTCGTGTAGCGTAATTGCGCAGATTATATACACGACAGTCGTTAACGCATGCGCAGATGCGAATTTAGTATAAAAGACTGTCGTGTGGCGAAATTGCACAGACTATGTACACGGCGGTCTTCAAGCTGAACGCTACATGTAAATCGAGTGATCCTACATGACGACAGACAGTCGTGTAGCGAAATCGAAGCTCAAGAGGGCCGTGTGGGGGTGTGTGGGTAAGATTAGGCAAATACAAATATTAGAACTTGTTTAGCGTAGACTTTCTAAAAAAATAGGAGAAGGCCTTTTAAAAAACATTTATTACAAAATCGCTCTTGTATTTATAAAGCGATTTTAATAAACCTGGGCGAACATTGAGGAGGATGCCTCTACTAAATTAATATGTTTAGGTTCTAAGGGGTTGGTCACAACACAACTTGTTTTAAAATGCTTAAAAAACGGGGCTGTTTTATTTTCTTTGGCATGGGGGCGGGGGGGGGGGGGGGGGGGGGTGTCCCAACATGTTTCTTTATCATCGACAATTTGTTCTCCCCCCCTCCAACAACGAAAGCGATTAATGTTATGATCCCCTACTAGTATGTTGCCTACTATTATTCTTACGCCCCTCTTCCTAACACACACTGATCTTTTCCAGGCCTATCTATAGTTAGGGTTTACTCATGAGCCTAAACGCCCGGGCCTAAACGGTCGGATGTGAAAGCAAACAATCTCTAACTCTGAAACGCTCTGAACAAAAAGGTTATGACCGTAAATAAAGAAAAAACAAAAGAAAATTGAAGCGAGTCAAAAAAATGTGAGGTGGCGGGGATGCTAAACATGTTTACTTTTATGTGGCCTATAAAGCTCTAAGCAAATTAATCGATGGTTAAACAATTAGGCCTACTTCAATAAACTTCAACATCATTTCCGTTTTACACAAAGGAATTCGATATCATCACTCCAATCACTACTGCATGTGTCCAATGTTGACCTAATGTCACATTGTGTGAGTCTTAGTCTAAGAATAAAATACCATAGGGGGTAGGCCTATGTTAGTACGGTACCGTATATTTTAGTCTCAAGCCACAGCACTCTGTTTTTCACAGCGCACCTAAAATAGTAGTTAATTTATTTTGATAATTAGATTATTTATAGGACAATGTAGCTTCACTACCAAACATCCACCCATGGCACCCACTCGGCCCTTGGGCTTTCCCGAAACGGACAACAAGAAGTGAAGTCACATAAGGACTGGTCGAGTCCCAAGTCTATCTTGTACACGACGGTCTTACCGTCTTTCCCGCAGTCGCAAACCCTTTGAACAGGAATCACGCGAGAATTTACGAGGATAAGCCGTCTTGTATATAGTCTATAGAAAAACGCTACAAGACGGGAGTGTATATAGTCACTCCCATCAATAAATACATCGAGAATTGTTGAACTTGGAATACAAATCTGCGCATGCGTAGAACGCACGGTAGTCAGAAAGCGCTCATAATGAGTAGAAATGTTAAACAATCACTGCAACCAACGTAAAAGTTACAGATAAGGAATTGAATTTAAGAAAACAAGAACTGTGGTGAACTTCAATACATATACAAAGTTCAAAAATGTAAACATCTATTTGAAAATACAATTCAATTTAATGTTATGGTCAGTATAGTGAATTTACTCAAATTGGGTAAAAAGAGCTTCATTGTATATAAATTTTCTCTGCAGAAAACGGTTTCAGATATTGTCTTTGTAATCTCCCATTTAAATTTATGACATGAAATAATGAGGAACAAGAGGTTTAAGACAAATCTTGCGGTTGGATACCTTGACCTTGACTGTTTATTCATTAAAGAATTCCTTTTAAGCTATGACAAAAAATGACGTTTTAATGTTACATAATAAGTGTTTTTTCTCCATAATCATGATAATTTGCATCTAAAAATAAATAATGTTGAGCACATAGTACTGGTCTATCACTGTTTCAAACGGCAACTTATTCCATGCATCGGTTCTTGAGATATTTTGAAAAAAGTAACTGTGCATCAAATTGCTTGCAAATATTCTCCGCCCTGATCAGCTATTTTTCATGCAGTGTCCAGAGAGTATTGATTTTACGCATGTGCCATTACGTAATCCCACAAACGATATTGTTCATTCATGCATGCGAGGAAAGATAAAGACCCATATTTCAAATTACCCTAATTCTAGTTGGCATACGTCGCGCATGAGTGGAGAAAACAATGGTTGCAGGTATTTATTGAACGCCCCTCGTACATCTGTGAAAGAGACTCCTCATTCATATTCATAACAAGTTTTTAACCTTAATACCAATGTGTGTGTTTGCACGCTCCGTGTGCGTAATGCACATGTTGTTAACTGCTCTGGGAAAGTTGGAATTGAATTTACAAGTCTGTAAAAGAGACTCCTCATTAATATTCATCATGTTTTTGACCTCACCTTGACCTCGTCCGTTTTAACCAATATGTGTATTTGCATTCCCAATGTACGTGCACATATTGCCGCCGCTCTGAGAAAGTTGGAATTGACGAATCCAAATGTGATGACAGACGTGCATCCTTGCTGAATAGCTTCCGCAAACATGAACTCTAAATGTCTCACCTAAAGCGAAATATAATTACAAATAACATGATAAATGCGAGGCAGCTCTGAAGATGATGTTTATTTGCGCCAAAGTGGATCATCGCCATTGTGAGTATTCATTTATTGGTTTCGGCAAGCATTTGTTTTCTTTTAAAAAACTTTTAATGCTAAAAAACCGGTGAAACTGGCCCAACTCATTGTATGAACTCTTTGTTTATGGACATAAATTTTAAATAAAAGCAATTATAAACCCCACCAATAATATATCGTTTTTGAACTATGAAACATTACAGTCATCAAATAAATTAAATATCACCCTACATGTATACAGATCATACCTTATTTCCACTGAGTACACTGCCTGTCAAATCATCACGTTTGATAAACACTTCAAAATCGCTGGGAACTCCGGGTAGATTCCATTTCTGAATAGGGGTGTCACATTGGGCTAGCTGCAATCGTATCGTAACAAGAAAAAACGATTTATGATAATAAAATACACGGTGCACGCACAATATCAAATTCATATTTACCGATTTTTTTGCTTGGACATGATATTCGGAAGTGACAAATAAAGCTTACACCTGCATTAGTTAATGATCGCAATCGATTCATTTTTTAATCAGGTATAAAGGCCACTTAAAAAAGAAAATCGATTCTCGTAGCCCTCCCTCCTCGCTTTCTGGGATATGGTCAAACATTTTTTTAATTAATGAGTTTCTAATACTGAAATGTCAATGGTTTATAGGCCTAATTATGTATTAATCAACTAACAGTCACTTTCAAGTGTTTTAATAGAATGCTAGGGGTCCTAACCCTAATTAACTTAACATAAAAAAGCGCCTCACCGTTTTCATTATGCTGCTGAAAGATGCTGGCAATACAAATGTTGTATGAAAACAGCCATTTTATGTGTCAATTTAGTAAAATAAAAAAATAAAAACCGCCCTCCCTCTTCACTTTTCGAAGGCCCGTGCTACGAGAATCTAATAATTAATTTTAAGTGGCCTAAACATACTTAAATCTATTTTTAGGGACAGTTACAACATTTCTTGAGAGCATAAATTAGGCAAAATAAAATTTGTTGTACTGGCGTAAACCGCCCAACCCTAATTTACCCAACGACCCTGATTGTTTTATTTTTTTGCAGAAGAAAAAATATAACAAAACAAACAAAAACAACAAACACGAACTTTGGTGCTCCTCATTAAAAACGAATACAGTATACAGCAAATCTGACAATCGCGACTGTTGGCAAAGTAATTGTTTTTGTGATTTATTTGACTCTGTGAGATCAAATTTGTGCAAATGCTTACATGTATAACTTTTTATCACTTATGGACACCTCCCCCCCCCCCCCCCCCGCCCTCCCCGCTCTCAAATTTCTGACTTGGAGGAAGTCCTTGTCTGTTCATTTTTATCCCCCCCCCCCCCCCCCTAACACACACACACGCCACTGTTATGGACTATCAAATAAAGATAATGACAATTATCATTTTTTAATGAACCCATCGAAAAAGTCTAAATATCACATTCCTAGGTACAGCTAAATTATAATCCCTAAACCAATGGAGTTGGATAACCAACTCCACTCTAAGTGTCCTTTGTTTTCATTTTTGCAAGTTATTTTGATGCGAAGTGGTAGAAAAGGGATAGTCATAGGCAATAATATATAATACTTGAAGATATTATGGCCTTATACGAGGGGGTATCATACAGTTTTAGAAAACACCCAGAAGTGAAGGAGCCAGAAACTTAATTTTGTTATGTGATCCTTCAGACATCTTTACTAAGTCCCTGTGCAAAGTTACACATTTCTCCTACTTTTTATTAACTGTCCACAGACCGCCATTGTAAAGATCCTCAGATTGACCGCCATCGATTGATTCTCAGATGGCCTCAGATTGTGTTATTCCCAAAACAGCAATAAATAGTTTAAAGTTTAGACAGAAAGAGGTCAAAGGTCATTACAAATAAGCTTGGTGACAATAAACTTATGGGTAACATGGGGTGTACACACATTGACCTCTAATGACCCCTACATGACCTTTGACCCTTTCTGTCAACAATCTGAGAATCAATCGATGGCGGTCAATCTGAGGATCTTTACAATGGCGGTCTGTGGACAGGTAATAAAAAGTAGGAGAAATGTGTAACTTTGCACAGGGACTTAGTAAAGATGTCTGAAGGATCAAATAACAAAATTAAGTTTCTGGCTCCTTCACTTCTGGGTGTTTTCTAAAACTTTATGATACCCCCTCGTATAATAGTTTCATGATTATTGGGGAAATAACGATAATTTAAATAGGTATTAAGTATTAGTTAATTGTTTGACGTCAAAAGTACTATCTGCTACCGTGGCCGAGCAGTCTAAGGCATTGACCTTTATAAAATGGGAGACTTTTTTTCGCGTGAGTTCGAATCTCGCTAGGGTAACCTTTTCTATTGTCTTTACTTTTTGTACCAAATGAGTTGTTTTATCAGTTAAACATTGGTAATTTAATTTATACTTATATACAATGCCTTTTTTCCTCTGAAATATGACATTTGAATTAATTGCAAATATAAGAGAAATGTACGGCTTTTCAAGGAGCACGGCGAAGGCGGATCCTTACGATTTATTGTGTTGCCGGTGTGTTCTTACAAAACCAGCACGTGACCAGGGATCTTGCCACAATGATTTTTCGTGACCGGCATCGTCTGCCATACATGTATTGATTGTAACAGTCCTCTATTGTCGAATCTTGGGAGAGAAGGGATTAATTCCTTCAGCTCGTCAATAGAGGGCAGTATAATTCAAGATTGCTTTTAATTCCTTCAGCTCGTCAATAGAGGGCAGTATAATTCAAGATTGCCTTTATTGATTTTACTTACATTACCGGCTACCGCAAGACAGTGTATTGTGACCCAATTAAAAAAAAAAGCAGTTTGTCATGCCTCTTATGGATATATAAATCACAATACAACCAACAAGTCTTGAAAATAACAAATTTCAAATAGCAACAATAAAGATAAATTATATAACACCAAGACTGCGTATACATGTACATACTAAATAAGCTAAGGCCGAAAACATAAAATTGCTGTATTGGCGTTACCCGCCCGACCCTGATTTACTCACCGACAATGATTTTTGTTTTTTGCAGAAGATTTTATTTTAAAAAAACCACAAAAAACACACAAGAACAATAAAAAATCAACAACAAAAAAGATATTTGGTGCTCCTCATCTAAAAGGAATACAGTATACAGCAAATCTGACAATCGCAAACGACCTGATGATATTTTGTGATTTATTTGACTCTGTGAGGTCAAATTATTAATTTATGGTAATAAAATTTTAAAAATCCCGCCCGCCCGCCCTGCCCTAATTTTCAATGGCATGTTGCGCCAATACAATATTTGTTGCTGTTGGCCTAAATAGTGGCACACAGCAAATTGAAGCAAGGATGTATGCTTTGGTGGTATATGGTTAGAATGTTGTAATTCCTGTATCCAGGGTTGCACAAAGTGTGGGAGCAGGGAGCACCGCTCCCGGGAAATAATGAGCAGAATTGGGGAAATAATGCCAAGTGGGAAAAGAAAAAAATTGGGGAAAAGGGGAAAAAAAGATAAAGAGAAAAAAATGCAACTTTGGGTTATGAGCTGTGGTTGCTCAGGTATACTTATTAACTAGTGTTTATTGTTTTATTGCTTTCCCTCAGTGGCGGCGCGGTGCTTTTTCCCCACCAAAACGTTTTTTGCCCCCCCCCCCCTCCCAACCAATTCAAATCAGTTAAAATGAGAAAAAAATTGGCAATTTGTTTTTCGCGCTTCGCGCACATTTTCTTACGAAATTAGGTTCAATTACACCTAATTTAGTGTAAATAGCCACAATTTGCCCTTATTTTCATACCAAATTAGTTAGTATTAGACCAATTTTGACAATTTTAGCGTATAATGGCACAAAAAAAATGTGCGCGCTTGCGCGCATCATTCTTTTTAATCCCCCCTAAAAAAGATTCTTCCCGAATGTAATATTATTACTATGATAATAGTACTGGTACATTTTAACAACACTATAGCTAACATATTATAATCTGATTTTTATCAAACCTGTATAAAGTGTAGGTGGGGAAATGTTAAGCTCAAAACCTTGCTCCTGGGGAAGACACAACTTTGTGCAACCCTGCCTGTATCTTTGGATATTACAAAATACTGGTATCGAACTAACCTTGACTTTATGTGTCGGTATACCTTTAAGTCCTGCTCCCCAGTCTGGTGCCACATACGCTTCGAGAAACGATCGCCGACCATTGAGATCATGACCGTTGCAGTACCCATTAATTGTGCCCAGCTTAATCATGTTAATGTCCTGATTGATTGGTGTCTCATTGCGGTAGTTGGTAACCCTATTTGGATTCGCCCCATTGCAATTATTGCTTTCCCCATTCAACTGCGCTTTATCACAGCAGTCGGTGTTCAATTGTGACACATCACAGCAGTTTGAGTCCCATTGCGCTCCATTGAACAAGTTGGCGTTCCCTTTTAGATGTGCTCCATTGCAGAAACTGGCGTCCTCGTTCAGCTGTGCCCCACTGCAGCAGCTAGAGTCCACGTTCCTTTGTGCCCCGTTGCAGCGTTTGGCGTCTTCGTTAAATTTCTCCCCATTGCAGCGGTTGTCGTCCCCGATCACTTGTGCCCCGTTGCAGCGTTTGGCGTCTTCATTAAATTTCGCCCCATTGCAACGGCTGGCGTCCCCTTTCACCTGTGCTCCGTTGCAGCCATCGGCCTCCTCATTCGATTGCGTCCCGTTACAGCCTTGTGCGTCTCCGTTCAGTTGCGCCCCGTTGCAGTACTTGACATCCTTATTAAATTGCACCCCATTACGGCCATTCAATTGCGCCTCATTGCCACGTGCTTTCTGTCCATATTCTGCACCCCCATTCCATTTAGCGATATTACAGCAACCGTTCATATCAAAATTTTAGATATAGCACGTATATATTATTAAAATCACAATATTCCAAATTGACAAGATGAGAAGTCTGACCAGTGGGCAATGACGCAACGAATAATTAAAAGGTGAACAATTTCATAGATATATCCCTGTTTGTTTCTTAACCGTGACTTGTCTTGATACTGTCATATTTACGTGTAGATTTCTATTTCACATTGACATTCACGTCTAGGAGATAAGCAATGAGCCGGATGGTGACACACTCCCCTCAACACAGTCCATTCAAAGTTGTATACAGTCACAACAAAGAGTAAGTTCCCTCTGATACAAGCGATGGAAAATAATTTGCTTAAATTTACTGAAAATTTGCATTAGTTTTATTTTTAAACCTGCGTCAAATCTATACCAATCCCATACCTAGTGCCTACCTAAGGATTAACTTTAAAATCTTCTGTACGAATATCTTTAGACAGAAAAAAATATATCAAAAATGGAAGAAAATTCACTTTTGGGATGTAAAACTGGTGTTTAGATGATCATTTGACATACATTTTACAGGAAGAAATATATTGTGATGGGAATACGAGAGAAAAGGTTAAAAGTATGGTAAAAGAGGCCCCTCTCTCCTCTCCATTTCGATCTATTTCTTTCTTCGTTTTTAAAACTGCATATCTAAAGGCCCCGTCACACATACGGCAAGTATAAAAATATGTATAACACGCAGTGAGAACGCGGAAAACTGTCCGAAATTGTCCATTTTTAAGTCAAGGTCACTAAAACCATTTCACATACTGATTACCATCAAGATCTCTACGAACCCCTCAGTGACGCAGTGGGAACTGGCTGGGACTTGAGAGCGTCGTGAGAAGGTCCCCATGGTCGCCCTTAAGCGCCAGAGCGAAAAAATATTGGCTATTGTAAAAAAAAAAGTTTAAAAAACCGTTCCTGAAGCCATGTTGTTAAGCTTGACTAATTAAACAGTTAAACTAATTTGCTAGCGCGCAAAAATGCTTAGTTTTAATACTAAAAAGGTACAGAAAACGTTTCTGAAGCCATCTTGTTCCAATTTAATAACAAAGTAGTAAAAATATTTCACGCGGAGCGTGAGAAAAAAATGATATTGTAAAAAAGAAAGGTTTAGAAAAACGTTCCATATGACGCCCCTGGCTATACCTACTATATACACAAGGTTAATCATTTATATTACCCATCCCATTGGAAATACATAGCATGCATCCTCATCCGCATGCATCCTCACCCACCTCCACCCCTGACTAATTGTAATTAACAAGTTATAATTAACCTCAACTTTATTTATTATTTTTTCTTACATTTACTATTAAAGCAATAAATTATCTTCCAAATGAGACTATTAAATATACTCAATTGTGATGCATGGTTTGAAAAATATAAGTATTGAATGGCAAATAAGCAAAAAATGTAACAAATTCACCCTTTTTAGGGTTCAAACTTAAGAAATGTAACCAACTGCTTTTCTCAAAACTATTCAAGTCTTTGCATTTGTAAATTGTACCAGCACTTCCCTTTTAAAGGTTTTTTTTATCTATGATTCAGTGTCAACAACTAACATTAGGGTAAAAGTTAGCGGCAGAGCTCGGTAAATGCCGCATGCCGTCCTCGATCAAGCGACACCATAATAATAATTTGGAGTCGATAGAAACATTTATTGAAGTTACATGAACGCTCAACATGAAATTTAGAGGACATTTGAAATGTAAAATTGTCGATAGAACGCCTCCGAATTCGGAAGACTCGCTCGACATTTGTACATCCGAGGTAAACTACTCTAGCTTCTAAATCTAAAACATCGTATGCGTCGAGCACATCATACAAAATTCTACCCCATAATTCTACAAGATGTGGTGAGTGTTTACCTTAAAATAGTTCCATGTATAATTATCCAATTCCCACCGTGCTGCGATTTACAATAGTTATTTTATAACATAATAATGAGGGAAGTGAACAGTATGCGCAGCGGTCAGGAATGGGATCCAGGACAGCCGAATGGGTTGGGGTTGGGATCGCGCTGAGAATGACTATGTGCTCATTTTATTCTCTGCCATAAAAGAAATGCTATAAAGGTAAATAGATGATTGGTAAACTCCCGGGGCCGTTATTACTATAGTCATAGTAAGGCTATATCTTCACTTAGTATTAATACGTTCGTAAGTATTCTTGTTGTGTTTTTTACTTCGCAGTGCTATTTTTACTGTAGACCATATGGGAAAACAACTGAAGCCGTTTGCCTGCAAATATCACGCTCACAGAATATTCAGTAACTTTGACAGATATTTAAGCTTCATCAACGACGACATGAAAGACGGATACATACAGTGGCGTAGCGTCATAGGGGCACGGGGGGGGGGGCACGGCCCCCCCCCCCCCCCCCCAATGATTTTCGGAGGAAAAAAAAGGGAAGGGAAGGGAAAAGAAAGGGAAAAGGAAAGGGGAAAAGAAAGGGAAGGAAGAAAAGAGAAAGGAAGAGGAGAGTAGAAAATAAAAAGGAAGGGGAAAGAAAGGAAGAAAGTGGAACGAAATAATCGTTTATCGTCAGGACGGTGTTGAATTCTGATCGGGAATCAGGCGCGGCCAGAAAGGGGGTACTCAAGGCGTATCCAGGGGATGGCCCAGCAGGCCATGCCCCCCCCCCCCCCCCCCTCCCCATTGACGAAAGAGTAAAAAAAAGGAGGAAGAGGAGAAGAAGGAGGTAGGGAAGGAGTAGGAAGAGTAGGGGCATGCGGCGCAAAGGGGGGGGGGGGGGTTACGGGTTCACGTTACCCTAATTTTAATGTGGGGGTCGTTAAAACATTAAGCCTATACTGGACCTATTTAGTGTTAACATTTTTTGCGTGCTTCGCGCGTATGAGTTTCAATGTTTCATTTAATATTCAAGGTGGCTTCCGGAACGTTTTTTTCTGGACCATTTTAGTTCAAAACTGATTTTCTTTTTTGCTCGTCTCGCGCACACTTTTTCAAAAGGTTTCAACAGTATTATAATGGGTCTGGAATCATCGTAAATATTATAAATATTATAATATTCTAAATATTATGTGGAGGGCGTTAAAAACGTCTTGCTGAACCTTTTTAGTGTTAAAAATGCAATTTTTTGCGCGCTTCGCGCATATTAGTTTCAATGTTACAATAGATGTATATATAAGCTTAAAACAAGGTGCCTTCAGTCAAGTTTTCTAGACCATTTTAGTTTAGAAACTGAAAAAAATGTTGCGTTTTTCTACACTCGGGTATCAACAAATATATATTGGGTCTCGAAGTGGTGGCTTTTCAATAAAATATTGATCAAAAGTATAAACCAGATCGCACCAAATGAGTTTGAAAATTGATTTTTTTTTCCCTTCTATTTCTCAGACACCCCCTGTTCGAGCTTTTAAACCATCTATACTTAAATCAAAAATATATCAGTATAATATGCTCAACTGCTTTCGTGCATAGATTAAAAAAATATATATTGGAAATGAAGAGGTGGCTTTTCGATAACATTTTGCTCAAAAGTATGCACCAGATCGCACCAGATGAGTTCCAAAATTGAAATTGTTTCTACTTCTGAGGGGGACACATTCCCCATCAGACACCCCCCTGTCCGAGCATAGCTCGGAGGGCGGTGCTGCGCACCGCGTGGATGGTACAAGCAATATTACATTTTTGGGATCCCATACAATTTTCCTGTTGGTGCCCCCCCAATCAAAACTACCACGCTACGCCCCTGGATACATAGATATTGGTTCTGGGTTTGAAGGTTTATCCATCAGATGGCGAGATACTAAAACTCAGTCAGACGACAAGATAGGGTATGAAGAAGAAACCAATACAAAGGAGAGACTTTGCGGATATTCATACGGTGATAAGAGTTTTTCTAATTCAAGTAGCATGGACATTCATCATGTTCATGAAAGGATTTATACCAATAATAAACCATATCAATGTATGTACTGTGAAAAAAGTTTCTCTAATTTAAGTGGTAAGATCCGCCATGAGAGGATTCATACCAAAGATAAGCCATACCAATCTTCATACTGTGACAAGAGATTTTCAGACTTAAGTAGTATAATCAGCCACGAAATGATTCATACGAAAGAGAAACCATACCAATGTTCATACTGTGATCAGAGTTTTCTACACTCGGGTCATAAGACGAGTCATGAAAGGATTCATACTAAAGAGAAACCATACCAATGTGCACACTGTGATAAGAGTTTCTCTAGATCAAGTAATAAGACCATCCATGAAAGGATTCATACCAAAGAGAAACCATACCAATGTACGTACTGTGACAAGAGTTTCTCTCGGTCGGATGGTAAGACTTATCATGAAAGGATTCATACTAAAGAGAAACCATACAAATGTGCATACTGTGATAAGAGTTTCTCTAGATCAAGTCATAAAACCATGCATGAAAGGATTCATACTAAAGAGAAACCATATCAATGTTCGTACTGTGACAAGAGTTTTTCTCATTCAAGTAATAAAACCATCCATGAAAGGATTCACACTAAAGAGAAACCATACCGATGTTCATACTGTGATCAGAGATTTTCGATCTCAAGGAGCAAAGTCGAACATGAAAGGATTCATACGAAGGAGAAACCACACCAATGTTCACACTGTAATAAGAGGTTTTCCTGTTTAAGTAACACCAAAAAACATGAACGGGTTCATTCTAACGCTAAACCATACACATGTTCGTACTGTGACAAGAGTTTTTCCCAGTTGGTTTATAAGACTAAACATGAACAGGTTCATTCTACGGCTAAACCATACACATGTTCGTATTGTGACAAGAGTTTTTCCCAGTTGGTTTATAAAACTAAACATGAAAGGGTTCATACCAAACAAAAACCATACCAGTGTACGTAATGTGATAAGAGTTTATCTCGGTCTGAATCTGATCTTAAAGGGGCGTGTACATCTCAAGTGTTTGTCCTGGACAAAAATCACATGACTCCCTACGTATCTGAGTCTCCGTGTTTCCATGTAATAATACCCATGGTGCAATAGATTTGCCGCGCCGAATTCCAATCGAAAAAACGTAATGGCCAACATTTTATGTACGAACGAAATACTAAGGTGTCTAGAATCGTTTCGAAAAGTAGTGTTATGCATTATAATGAAATCAGAATTACAATCTCCTTCAGCATATAATCAACTTTTGGGCGATAATCCTATGTTAAAAACGCACAACAATCGAAATATAAAGCATTTTAGCCCGCATTTTTGCCCCGATTCATGTGATATTCGTATTTTGAACTTTATGTATTTTATTTTCTAAATATCTATGTGTAGTCTTCATTAGCTCAGTCGGCAAAGCGCCGGCTTCATAATCATGAGGTCAGTGGTTCGAATCCTAGGATTGTTATACTTTTTTCTGTTTGTTACACTTAGAAATTGACAGGATTGCATATCGTTCGCAATATTTATTGAATGTTGAATGATATTTGTTTCTTCTTTTGCAATTTCACTGCGATAAAGAATACCCTATGATAAATATATTGTGTTGACTATTCCGTTCAATTGAACTATGGAGACCCTAGCTAGTCTATCAATGAACATGATTTGCAAAGGCCAATTGTTATGTAAATAAGAAGCCAATCGGCTAATATGTCCTTGAATCGATTTTCTTATTTCCTATACGACCGATATTTGTATTTGCTGATTTGCTCCAAACTTTAAAAAAAAGAGAGTGGTACCTTCAAAAATACGTTACGCGGTTCACGGCTTTCACGGCCTGGTGTGAGCGACTGTATTTTGGCGTGGATTTGATACCGTGCTCAGTGGCGAACCCAGGGGTCCAGGGGCCGGTGCCCCCCTGAAATATCCCCGTCGGTAAACTTGAGCTTCCGTCGGTACAGTCAGATGAGTGAGTCTATTGTATACGAAGAGAATTTATTTTTCCCTTGAAAAGCGGATGTCGATATCGTGCAATTCAATTTATGCCAAAATGTCAGCCTTATACAATGACAACATCAAGGCATTTAAATGTGGTTCAACGTCATGTGACTAGGGGGATATTTCCCGTGGCGCTGACCCCTGTCTCATTAAAAGCTTTAAATTAATAACCTTCCACGATCATCAATTTATTGCTCTTTACATTGAATCCAAACCTAGCTTGCAGCGACACCGTTTTCACATTTAAAATACAATTTAGAAACTGGGTTCAATTTGGCTACATTTCGTCGAATACTCAATAGTTCACCACTAGTTCATTATTATAGAGAACACATAGACACGTCAGTAAGTAGTTATGGCCGAGCGGTTACGAAAATGGACTAGTAATCTAATAGATTCTCCCCTCCTGATCCTCGGTTCGAATCCTGCTGAATACCTTTTTTTAGAAAAAAAAACGATTTAGTCTCTGTGTGTTTGGAAAATGGCGTATATTTTTACCATAGGTGAATAAAAGTCGTGGCCCTGACCCCTGTCCAAAAATGTATTACAAATAAATATATTTTTGATCAAGTTTAATACGTTAGGAACATTTCTTGTGCATAAAGTTTTTGCTATGACGTCTAAAAATCATCAAAAAAACGATGTTTACGATCGCATTGAAAATGCATCTTTATCGACTCAAAGATAGTAACAAAAATCGTGTTTTTTATTAAAACGGAAATGACATCTTACATAAATAGGACTTCCCCTTCAAAATGAGCCTAAGATGATCAAAAATTGATGGAGGCAATCCTTCACAATCGCGAGTTGTAAATGATCCGATTTTTATTTGGTGTTTTTTTGAAATCTCACTTCACTGGCGGCCGGGGAGAACATAGACGGTATTTTCATGCCTTGACTTCTGACTGGGTAGATTTGCGATTTCTACCAGGCGATTTTTTCAGCTATTGTTGACAATGCCATCGCTACCCCCACTTTTCAATATTTCAGCTACTGACGAGAAGAAGAAAATTGGGTCATTTTTGCGATTTTTTTGTCGGTACATCATGACTTTCGTAACTATACCCCCCCCCCCCCCCCCCACCCCCAGTTTCCAAAAGCTGGGTACGCCACTGACTGAGTGCTGCATGAACTCATCATGTTCATTGCTGCTGCGAGCATCTTACTATAAATCTGTGTGGGGGTGTGTGTGTTTGTTATCCTTATGTCTCCGTTAGTTTTGATCAAAGTGGCGCATAATTTGCATGCAATATCGAGGAAATAACGGTGTGTTAAAGTTTATTCCAGTGAAATTGGTTAACAATTTGCTCCAAAAACAGCAAATCACCTCTCAGATTTGGCTCATAAATGCCACTAGAATTGAACAACATTGTGCGTTGCGCGTACTGCCGCGTAATCATACCGTGGTATCGCGTTGCGTGTCGCGTTTGCGCAAATGCTAACTGCTAGCTTCACTGTCTATAATCACTGTCATAATGGTATAATGATATATTACTAAATTCAAGCTATTTCACACGAGCATGTTTCGTCGTTGTTCGCGGAGCTGCGTCCAGATGCCTGAAATGTGCTAACTAACGTGCGTGACGATATCACGATTGACGCGCGGTCATTTTTTGAATGTGCCCGGTACGCACCTCTGGGTTTACGCACATACGAATGCACACAAGTTCGCACGCATAGAATGGAGTTGACCATAACATTATGACACTGACTATACACTACTTGTACGCAATCCTATTTCAAAATAAAAGCAAGGCTCTCCCCTAGTATCAGCGGGCCCAACCGATATTTTAAACCAGCTAATATGCATAAAAATAATATAATTTATTAATATGCACCGAACGCATTGTCAGCTATAACTTGAATTTCATTTAATTCAAATTGGTCATTTCAAACGGGAGATATGTGCACTTTTCCAAGGTACCTCTATGAATGCAAAAGTTTAACTCACAATGCCTACAATGGACAATGGGGTATATTTGGAACACTTTCATGTATAAATTCAAGTATAAAGAAGTAGCTAGTGTACCCATATATGCAATGAAGACATTGGTTAATTTTTAACAAAAGTATTTGTCGTGATTTTCTAAAAACGGGACCTGAATATTTTGACTCACCCTGTATACAAACCAACATCAGATTTGTATTTAGAGAATAAAATATAGTTCTAATACTATATACGATGGTCTTATAATGTAAAGGCTGTACCATGGAGTCGTATATAGCAAAACAGCTAAGAACTATGTTTGATTCTCATTCATATTTAGATTATTGGTTATTTTGGTCTTTAATCAGTTTGTTAGATTTATTTTAACAACAAAAATAATAATCAAACAACATTATTATATATGAGGTTCAAAAAATTTCGCACGGTCAAAAAAAATCGCACAGTACATGTACTATTTTGCCTATTTGGGCTGAATATACCAATATATAACCGCCCGCCATCTCGGTCTTTTATCATTATTTTCCGATTTTTCATTATTTTCCGATTTTTCATTTTTTTTAGAGGGGCTGGGGGCGGGCACAAATGGTTTTTTTCTGTACGCCACTGGCGTCATCGCGTTAGCGTCCCCTACACAAAGTCGCCGCCGTATGCGTTGTGGGTATAACGCAGCGATGACAGGTGCGGGTGTGCTAAATAACGCGATTAATTTGAAACAGGATGTTGGAAAACAGCTGGATTCGCCGATTTTATAAAGGGGGAAATTTGTTGTTGTTTGTTTAAAATAAATCTAACAAACTGCGTTATTTTATGATAAAAGATCAAAATAACTAATAACTAATAAACTAAATATTAGAATGAGAATAAAACATAGTTCTTAGCTGTTTTGCTATAGACGATGGTCTTATAATGTATAGGCTGTACCATATTTGTGTCGTCGTGTATTGACGCCTGCGGCGACCATACACGACTCCAAATATGGTACAGCCTATACACTATAAGACCATCGTCTATAGCAAAACAGCTAAGAACTATGTTTTATTCTCTAAACGTACAACAACTTTCCCCCTTTATAAAATCGGCGAATCCATCGAGCTGTTTACCAACTTCTTGCTTCGAATTAATTGCGTTCTTTAGCACACGCGCATATGGCAACGCTGGGTTACACGCACAACGCATACGCCGGCGACTTTGTGTAGGGGGCGCTAACGCAATGATCATGCGCACTGAATGTATCATTATTCAAACGAATCAAGCCCCGCCCTAAATGTCTCATAATATAAACTGCTCACAAAATTTTTCGAAACACTTAGAAATGATCCAATATATAGCGGCTCGAAAGGGTATGCATTAATCGAAGTAAATAACCAAGTGTATAATATTGTTCTGCGTATTTTGACACCTCGATCGATGAGATACGATGTTGCGGAGCGGAGTTATTGTCATTTCGATGGTCGTGGGTCCAGTTTCAAAAGTGACAATCATCCTATAGAAAGAGGTTTGCATTACTGTTTGGAATGATCAAATTCGTGATTTTCAATAGGGATGAGTGTCACTTTGGAAAGTGGACCCACGATCATTGAAATGGCTATAACTCCGCCCCGCAACATCGTATCTCAACGATCGAGGTGTCAAAATACGCAGAACAAAATTATGCACTAGGTTATTTGCTTCGATTAATGCATACCCTTTCGAGCCGTTATGTATTGGATCATTTCTAAGTGTTTCGATACTTTTTGTGAGCAGTTTATATTGCGTATCGGATGAAAATCAGCAATAAAACACCAATCACAGTCCAGTGACATCCAAAACTACACCCACTGTAAACATGGTAAAGAATCTACAATATTGCAATGAAATCAAAGTAAAACAAAGTACACCCTAACACATAAAGAAGTTCGTCACACTTAAGTGATGTGTGACGATCCATTTTTACTCTTCAAATTAAAGGATGTTAATGATTTGAACAACCATAACGAACAACAGTTTATAACAGACGGGAACAATAGCAGACAAGGCATTGAGAGACTATTTATGTTTCTTTCAAACAAGTTTAAAACTTTCCACGCGGCTATTTTAGTTTTACCACACAAAACAGATGTTTCAAAAGCCTTTCCGAAATTTCAAGTAATCTCAAGAATTAGTGAATCAATACAAGGTATATTTGTACTTATTTTAATGTATTTCTTGTGGTGATTCCAAATATGGTGATGGAAATTCAATAATTTTGACATTTTTGAAACATTTTGTTCGGTTCATAGACGCCTGCCGCGTGGAAAGTGTTAACACACACACCCCCACCCTTTTGTACTTTGCCAAAGAGGTGAAATAATTCCGATATTCGTGATCGTAACATTTTAATGAAATGGTTATGTCAAAGATGATGAAAAAACCTGGACCTGAATCTCATTGATTTTAATGATGGGCATCGATGGGTAGGCGCAGCCTACTATATCATTTTGGGACAGCCTGTATATGAATAAATGCACCAAATTGGAAATTGGACAATTTGCGCATTTGACATTGAAATGTTCTCTGAATACGTGTCATTTATTTAGTGTTAGCATACAACTGAAGATTTTGAACACTTTGGAGTACGTCTCATGTATTTAATGTTAGCATAAAACTGAAGTTTTGTTGACAATTTGTTTTTGCAAAAGCCGCATGAATATAAAAAATGAAATCTGAAAAATTATCAGCACGTGTTTACCATGTTGAATCAATGTGTCTTATTTAAGTTATGCGATCAAACATTTTAGCTCATATGGCCATGGGGCCTCAGATATTTTTTTTAACTTGTTGAATTATTTCACTGAAGTTTAAAAGGGTATCAAAAGAACGTGTTTAGATATATAGATAGATGGATATATTAATGGATAGATATATTGGTTCAAACGGTCTTTGTATAATTATATGAACAAAACAATAAATGAGCATTTTTAGATGGTTTCAGCTTATTTTACAACTTATAGAGCCACTTTTTGGCGCATCCGTTACGTCGGTAGCCTCAATTATGTTGAGATTTGACATAAAACTATAGTCGGCATACCCACTTATTTAGTCCAGGCCCGTAAGAAGGGGGGGGGGGCGATGGTGGCGATCGCCCCCCCCCCCCCCCCTTTGAAAATCTTCCCCGGAAAATTTGTACACAGATGAAAAAATTTCGCGCGCATTTGTCTTCCCAAAATGCAATATTCTTTGCTACAAGCTTGTTTAGAGCCAACATGTACCTCGATCGTGCACAAAATAGGTGCAAATTCGAAAATTTTCGCGCGCTACACGCGCATAATTTACTCACAAAAATCTTCCAATGATTTTTTTGTTTTGAAAACGCCCCCCCCCCCCCCCCTTTGAAAAAAGTGTCTTACGGCCCTGTAGTCTCACAGTAGTGGCACAATACAAATATTGGGTTATGATGTGCTCAGGACCGGGAGTCAAGACGAGAGAGATTTAGGACAGCGGACAGCATTTTATAATTGCGCTCTTGCAGCGATGAGCATGATGAGTTCAGCACGGTATCAAATCTACGCCAAAATACTGTCGCCCATACCAGGCCGCGTACGCCGTGAACTGCGTAATGTATTTTTGAAGATACAACTCTCTTTTTTGAAGATTGGAGCAAATTACAAATATCTGTGTTGAAGGAACTAAAAAAATCGATTCAAGGATATAAGCCGACTGGCTTCTTATTTACATAACAATTGGTCTTTGCAGACCATGTCCATTATAGACGTGCTAGGGACTCCATAGTTCATATGGTTCAATCAACACAATTATATTTACAGGACATTCTTTATCATAGTGAAATTGCAAATGAAAAAAGTATTATTCAACATTCAATAAATATATAGCGAACGATTATAAGCAATCCTGTTATTAAAAAAAAGAGAGTGCAATAACAAAAAGAAAAAGACATTTACAAGATTCGAACCACTGACCTCATGATTGTGAAGCCAGCGCTCTACCATTTGAGCTAATGAAAACTATGCATAAAACAGTTTTAAAATAAAATTAGATAGAGTTTAAAATACAAATATCACTGAAATCGGAGGGTAAAATGCTTTATATTTCGATTGTTGTGCGTTTTTATCAAAGGTTATCGCCCAAAAGTTGATTATATGCTGAAGCAGATTGTAATTCTGATTTCATTATTATGCATTGCACTTCTTTTTGAAACTATTCTAGACACAGTTCGTTCGTACAATAATTTCAACATTACCTTTTGTCGATTAAAATTCGCGGCAAATCTATTGCACCATGGGTATTATTACATGGGAATCCGGAGACTCAGATACGTAGGGAGTCATGTGATTTTTGTCCAGGACAAACACTTGAGATGTACACGCCCCTTTAAGACTAATCATGAAAGGATTCATACAAAAGAGCAACCATATCAGTGTTCGTAATGTGACAAGATTTTTTTTTCTCATTCAAGTAATAAGACCAACCATGACAGGATTCACATTTAAAGGTATATTATGTGATCTTTCCAGGGAACGCCCTCAACATCAAAAAAAAAATAGAAAGCAGATTTTCTTGCAGATTTACATTTCTGATCATAAATCATGCATACATTCCAAGTTACAGGGCGATACGATTCTTAATTACTTCAAAATCATGGTTTTAGAGTGAAAATAAACTGTCGGAATCCCGACAGTTTATATTTTTCACTCTAAATTCACTCTAAAACCATGATTTTGAGGTAATTAGGAATCGTATCGCTCTGTAACTTGGAATGTATGTATGATTTATGATCAGAAATGTAAATCTGCAAGAAAATCTACTTTCTAAAAAAAATCATGAATAGAGGGCGCTCTCTGGAAAAGATCACATAATATGCCTTTAAGAGAATACCAATGTTCATAAGGGCAATTCCATGAATTGGTGATACAGGCTGTCCCAAATTGATTAGTACCCATCGATGCCCAAAGTTCAATACATTTGTTCATCATCAAAGTCAATGAGATTAGATCCGTTGTTTTTCTATCATATTTGCTACGCTGCACCCTTTCATTAGAATTTTAGATCACGAATATCTGACTTATTTTAATGACGTTTACACTCTGTTGTGTAAGACATGATGATTTCACCTTTTTGGCAAAGTGCAAAAAAAATGTGTTTTTAAACAGCTTGTTTGAAAGAAACTAATACATTCTCTTAATCTCTTGTCTGTAATACCTTTGGTTCCTTTCTATTTTTAAATAGAACTGTTTTAAACTGCTGTTGTATCATATTGTTGTCCAAACCATTAATACTTCTTCAAACAAATTATTGAACTTTGGGCATCGATGGGTACTAATCATTTTGGGACAGCCTGTATGACCTGACAATTGTAAATTCAATTTGAATGCTAATTACCCATTTTATTTTATTGTATACACTTGTAGGTTATGGGACAATCAAATGGTTGAAGGATTTGTTTGTAAATTTCAAGAAAATGATCGTCAGCAGTTGAAAGATATTTTGTCATAAAAGAAATAAGTGAAAAATGTGTGTTCCGTTCATGTTGACCTCTTACATTATTTTGTTGATTTCCGAAATGCATAATAAAGTCCTCAACGAAAGAAAGTCGTACACTTTATTTAGGTCATCGATCACACAGTGCAGCCGTTTCTCCTTTCCATAAAAATCACTTTACATTCATCCCTCACCCATGCATGACACTTTGAATTTGAATTAGCCCACGCATCGAGGGAATATGCGCAGCGATCAACACGGCTTAGTGCTTGTTAACAAACAATTGGAGTTTTCTTCCACGTAGTGTATCGAAAATATGACGTTTGAATTGAAAAGTGACCCATTTTCTATAAATGGTGCTAATCATGTGGTTTATCTTTTGTTTTTAGGTGTTATGTTTGGTATCAGAATGTGCCGAAAAGATTCATCCAAATGTCTATCTAGCCTGTTTGGTAAAAAAATAATCGAAAGTTACTTTAAATGACCAAAACAAAGTTTACCAAAGAGAAACCCATGGCAGGTAATGCCGTATTAAATGATCGCTCCCTAAATACTGAATACTAGTAGTTCAACTGTTCAATATTCAAACTTATTCTTCCGAAGCGCGCAAAAAATGTCCAGGATAACGTTCCTGAAGCCATCTTGCTTTAGCTTGAATAATAAAACAATGAAACTAATTCGCGCAAAGCGCGGATTTTATTTTATTTTTTTAACTAGATTGTCCACATAACATTCCTGAAACCATTTTTGTTAAGCATGCATAATTCAATATTAAACCTAATTCTCGCGAAACATGTAAAAAATTGCATTTTTAATACTACAAAGGTCCATAAAACGTTCCTGAAACCGTCTTGTTAAGCATGCATAATTCAACATTGAAACTAATTGGCGCAAGCGCACAAAAATTGGATATTTTAACACTAAAAATCTCCAGAAAGTGTTCCTGATACCATCTTGATAAGCATGAATAATTCATCATTAAAACTAATGAGGGCGCGAAGCGTGAAAAAAATGGCATTTTTAACGCTAAAAGATCCAAAAAACGTTCCTGATGCCATCGTTTTATAACTAAAATGGTCCAATAAAACGTTCCTAGTGAAACTAACTTGTTAAACCTGAAAAATTAAACATTCAACACTAATTCGCGCGAAACGAGCAAAAATTGGCTATTTTAACACTAGAAAGGTCCAGAAAAACGTCCCTGAAGCCATGTCATTTAAGCTAATTAAACATTCAAAATATTTAATTTCCTAACTAAAATGCTCCCGAAAATGTTCCCGTAACCTTCTTGTTAAACAGTTATAATTAACGCTAAATCTAATTCGCGCGAAGCGCGCAAAATTTGGCAATTGGAACACTGAGAAAGTCCAGAAAACATTCCTGAAACCATCTTGTTTAAAGGTATATGTTCCGATCACTTTTTGGGGGCTATGATTTTTTTCACATCAAGATATTTTGATATGAGAAGAATCCCCATATTTTTCTCATTATGTCTGTAAAATCTTAGGGTCCAGAAATATTCCATTTAGAAATTATAGGCTAAAATGTGGTGAATTACTGCCAAAGGTGGTTAACCACCAGCCAGTTTGTGTACTACTCAATGGGCAAATCTTGTGTGACCTTGTGGGTCTTAAAATAGAACCATTGGAGTTATGCAACTCAAACTTTGGAATGTGGCAATTTTAAGGATGACCTTTCATGTAAAATAGAAGACATCAAGTTGAAAATCGGGCAAGCAATCAGAACATCTACCTTATACGGTGAGGCTTTAATAATAAAACAATGAAACTGATTCGCGCGAAACTAAAATGGTCCAGGAAAAAATCCTGAAGTAAACTTGAATAATGAAACATTCAAAACTAATTCGCGCGAATCCAGCAAAAATTGCCGATTTCAACACTGGAGACGTCCAGAAAAACGTTCCTGCCCGTCTTTTGAAACATAATAAAACAATGAAACTAATTCGCACACAAATGTCTAGTTTTCTTAATAAAATGATCCAGAAAACGTTCCTGTAATCATTTTGTTATGCATGAATAATTAAACATTGAAACTTATCAACATTGGCTATTTGAACACTAAAAAGGTCCAGAATCGTTCCTGAAGCCATCTTGTTAAAGGAGGGGTCCCGCAAGCACAACATTGAGCATTATTTGTTAGAAAAATAATTATCGCGCCCAAATTGTGTTATTAGAAATAGAACAAAACAACATACTAGTCACAAAAACGAATAAAAACCGCCATCTCTCAATATGCAATTTTTAAAATTAGCGGCGATCGAAAGTCCTGGTGTCGATGACGTCATGATTTTCGGTGCTTAAATTTGCGAATGTGCATTGTGTAATTATGACTTCATCGACATCGGGACTTTCGATCGCCGCGAATTTTAAAAATTGCATGTTGAGAGATGGCGTTTTTTATTCGTTTTTGTCATAATTGTGATGTTTTGTTCTATATAATTACAAAAGTTGGGCTCGATAGTTACTTTTCTAAATCTAACATATGGTGCACAATGTTGTGCTTGCGGGATACCCCACCTTTAAGCAAATATCAAGAGATGTGTATCTTCGAAACCTAGCAATCAGATATGTTGTGCATATACTAAATCCAGAAAGAAGTCGGGATTTTTGATTTTTGTATGAGCAAAATCTGTGTATCTATTCATTTAATTAATTTGCATAATTTACTACCAATATTCTATAATTGATTTAATATAGCCAAATTTGCTCAAGCGAACGTTAGAGAGGTAGTAAAAAATTAATAATAGTAATTAAAAGATAAATAGATATTTAATAAAACTAAAGATAGACAGGGAAGGGTATATTATTATACAATTAATCATTTTTTATTAATCATTTTTTTAATTTTGCTCGCTGAAACTGACTCTTGCCAGTGTTCCTCTATTCGTAGGTTTTCTTAACTTGCGTGTATTGCAGTGTTTTTAGATAATCGTTTATTATGGTCTGTGTATTGATGTGTTTGCTTTTAATGTATACCGTATTATGCTCTCTTTTAGTTTTATCTCGATGTACTTTTTAATCCTATGGGCACATTTGTATAGTTATTTCGTATACATGTATAATGTGCTTTTATATGTTTTTGTATTTTTGCTGGTCGGCGTGGAGGAACAGCCTAAACCCCAACGGTGACTGTCTCACTGACTAACTGACTCACTCACAGGCTCACAGCCTTTTTAGTGTTCCATGCAGGGATAGCACTGGATCAAAAATGTGAGAGGTCCCATGACATTTTTCCGGACCCCGTAGGACTTCAAAAAACAAATTTAAGGGGTCCCCAAGAAATTGAGGGGTCCTGAAGTTTGGGTATTTAACATTTTTACTTTTTTACGGGCAGTTTTAATGAATTTATATTGTGAGCAAAGGATGGATATATAATTTACAGAATTTCTTAAGGTTTCCATTTCCATACATCGTCAAATTTAAGGGGTCCCTTCAATTTTGATCGGGACCCGCAAGTCTTTCCAATTTGAAATCTGACGCGTCACTATTAGAAAGTGAGAGGTCTAGGATGCGCAGACGCGTCAGAATGCGACCCCTGGTTCCATGTTGCCTATGGTGGCTGATTTGGCCCAATTAGCCCAATGATATTAATCGACGGCATCGACGGCACATTTAGACCATGGGCCTGTTATGGAATAATGCACCCTTTGAGGGGTTCATTTAGACCGTGGGCTTGTTATGAAACCATGCACCCTTTGAGGGATACATTTAGACCGTGGGCCTGTTTTTGAACTATTCACCCTTTGAAGGATACATTTAGACCGCGCGCCTGTTATGGAACCATGCACCCTTTGAGGAATACATTTAGACCTTGGGCCTGTTTTTGAACTATTCACCCTTTGAAGGATGCATTTAGACCGTGGGCCTGTTATAGAATTATGCACCCTTTGAGGAATACACTAAGACCGTGGGCCTGTGATGGAATAATGCACCCTTTGAGGAATACATTAGACCGTGGACCTGTTTTTGAACTATTCACCCTTTGAAGGATACATTTAGACCGTGGGCCTATTATAGAATTATGCACCCTTTGAGGGATACATTTAGACCGTGAGCCTGTTATGGAACCATGCACTCTTTGAGGGATACATTTACACCATGAGCCTGTATGGAACAATGCCCCCTTTGAGGGATACATTTAGACCGTGGGCCTGTTATGGAACCATGCATCCCCGTAAGGAATACATTTAGACCCTGGGCCTTATTAATCTATTCACCCTTAGAAGGATACATTTCGACCGTGGGCCTGTTATAGAATTATGCACCCTTTGAGGGATACGTTTAGACCGTGGGCATGTGATGGAATATTGCACCCTTCGAGGAATACATTTAGACCGTGGGCCTGTTTTTGAACTATTCACCCTTTGAAGAATACCTTTAGACCGTGGGCCTCTTAGGCTATATTAAAAAATCCTTTTGTCTCAAAGCTCTTCAGATTTTCAAAACCTAATGCGGTATGCGGTTTTTAAAAAAAAATTATAAATATAAAATATTAAAATCCTTGTAAAAGTGACCTTTTCTATTTAAAATGATGTGATCAATGAAAATCTGAAAAATCGGTGAAACTTTGTGATTTTCATTTTTTGAAGAAGAAAAAAATATGATTATACTTTTATGAGAATCTAATGCGCATCAATTAACTAACGCGCGCGCGCGGGAGCTTTGAGACAAAGGATTTTTTAATATAGCCTAACAGACCCACGGTCTAAATGTATTCTTCAAAGGGTGAATAGTTCAAAAACAGGCCCACGGTCTAAATGTATTCCTCAAAGGGTGCAATATTCCATCACATGCCCACGGTATTATGCACCTTTTGTGGGATACGTTTAGACCGTGGGCCTGTAGTGATGGAATATTGCATCCTTTGAGGAATACATTTAGACCGTGGGCCTGTTATAGAATTATGCACCCTTTGAGGGATACAAAGACCTAGAGCCTGTTATGGAACCATATGCACCCTTTGAGGGATACATTTAGACCGTGGGCCTGTTATGGAACCATGCATCCCCCTGAGGAATACATTTATACCGTGGGCCTGTTATTGAACTATTCACCCTTAGAAGAATACATTTCGACCGTGGGCCTGTTATAGAATTATGCACCTTTTGAGGGATACATTTAGACCGTGAGCCTGTTATGGAACCATGCACCCTTTGATCGAGGGATACATTTAGACCGTGAGCCTGTAGTGATGGAATAATGCACCATTTGAGGAATACGTTTAGACCGTGGGCCTGTTTTTGAACTATTCACCCTTTGAAGGATACATTTAGACCCTGAGCCTGTTATATAATTATGCACCCTTTGAGGGATACATTTAGACCGTAAGCCTGTTATGGAACCATGCACCCTTTGAGGGATACATTTAGACCGTGAGCCGGTAGTGATGGAATACAGGGTGACCCCAAAAAAATGTTAACACTCCGGGCACATAAGATATCTTAAAAGGACAGGAACACACGGGTCTAATCTTGTTGTATTGTGAAAGCTGAGTAAATAAGCTTTCATTTGCATTTTATTGCGTTCCAATTGGTTATTTAGAACGAGAGATATGCTTCAGCAAACATGAGGAAGCAAAATCGGCTTGGTCCAATTTGCATTAATTACAACTATGATTACGAACAAACTTGTAAGAATGCCAAAAACATTTTTGTGCAGTAATTCAAAAGTAACAATACCATTGCAACATTTAATCATAAGTTAGACTGTATCGATTATTGAATATAATTGAATCTTTTCATTCATTTATCCAACGATACAAGCAAGTTATAAGAGGTGGTATTACCATTCAGTGCAATATTAGTTAATTTATTTAATTGGATGGACCATTTCAACAAAGAACATGAAATGTTTCAATTTCAATTTTAAAGACTGCTTTACTGACAGCTACCCATTGCACATGGAAAAAAAAAGAGTATAGAACTTGAACTCATGACAAAATACCTATATAATTTATGTGGAATATATTTATTTATGTCTTTTAAGCTTGAAAAGAATCGAAAGAATGCGTTGAAAAGAACAAAGAAGAGATTAACTGATGTGTGTGTGTTGCTTCTTGCTTCGTGCATTTAAAAAGCTTTACTTTCATACTGAGAGGATTGGACTAAGCCGATTTTGCTTCCTCATGTTTGCTGAAGCATATCTCCCGTTCTAAATAACCAATTGGAACGCAATAAAATGCAAATGAAAGCTTATTTACTCAGCTTTCATAATACATCCAAGATTAGACCCGGGTGTTCCTGTCCTTTTAATATATCTTATGTGCCCGGAGTGTTAACATTTTTTTGGGGTCACCCTGTAATGCACCCTTTGAGGAATACGTTTAGACCGTGGAGCTGTTTTTGAACTATTCACCCTTTAAAGGATACATTTAGACCGTGGGCCTGTTATAGAGTTATGCACCCTTTGAGGGATACATTTAGACCGTGAGCCTGTTATGGAACCATGCACCTTTTGAGGGATACATTTAGACCGTGAGCCTGTATGGAACCATGCACCCTTTGAGGGATACATTTAGACCGTGGGCATGTTATGGAACCATGCATCCCCTGAGGAATACATTTAGACCGTGGGCCTGATGTTGAACTATTCACCCTTAGAAGGATACGGTTAGACCGTGGACCTGTTACGGAATTATGCACCCTTTGAGGGATATATTTAGACCGTGGGCCTGTTACAGAATAATAAACCATCTGAGGAATACATTTAGACCGTGGGCCTGTTATTGAACTATTCACCCTTTGAAGGATACATTTATACCATGGGCCTGTTATGGATTTATGCACCCTTTGAGGGATACATTTAGACCGTGAGCCTGTTATGGAACCATGCACCCTTTGAGTGATACATTTAGACCGTGGGCCTGTTAGGATACACTAACATATAATTTATACTAATCAATCTTGTATAAACATAAACACAGTTAAAAAAAAATTAGTACCATAACACCACTTTCCAAGTTACATATATAATTATATTCTGCCATATTACAAGACAAAACCATTTTTTAACATTCAAATATCCGTCCAGCTCTACTCGGTGTGCCTAGTCTTGCTTATATACAGCGCATCGAAACTGATGTATTATACGCTTAACAAATGAAATGTATTATTATTATTATTATTATTATTATACAAGCATATAATGAAAAGCGCAACAAAGTAAGCTAGTAAAGATATAAACCGTTTTCAGATGACTCTGCATGTAATGTACATAAATCTTGTTTCGCACACTTGCGCGCCTTTGGTATCCGGCCATTTTCCATTTTCTACCAAAACGAACAACAGGACGATCTACACCACTTCACTTCACGTGACATGGTCGTGCAAAAATCCTTATATCAGAATATCGTGAAAATATAAAGCAGCATGTACGAACTTTCTGAGCTGTGATTTTGCTAATTGCACAGAGAGCATCCACCATTAAAATGTTCTTGAGTTGTATAGGACTTAGAGAAGGACCATTAGGCTACAAGGCCCGCTTAGCAGCGCTATAAATTGATGCCCTAAAAACCGTCACCCAATTTAAATATTCGCCTTCCATCAAACCTGGTTGCTATATGACATAATTCTCGTGTGGTATAGAGCTATGGTTGAGGTGTCATTTGAAAGCCTATTCATCTAGCTACATTGTGTGAATAAATCAGGTATTTCTGATTGGCTGAGATATGATTGATTATATTGTGAAAGTCAGGGGTGGTGGCGGTAGCGGTGGCGGTGGCGCTGTGTACAATCTCTATGGGGAATATAGAAAACGTTCCCAATTCTACGTTCAATTAACCATAACTCCTCATCCCTGTATGGTACAAATATGATTTTGCTCTCATTTTATAGATTATATTCTATTCTATAAGATTCTGTTTCAACAAACGTGACAACTATTATGTAACAATTGTAATCATGAATCGATTGCACTGTCCTTGGCTTTCTCTCTATTCGCTACTCAGTGAACTTGCCCTAATTCATCGGTTTTACATACATGACTATATCAACAAAAGTATTCAATCGATGATAGCAAAATTATACATTTTTGGAAAGCTCTCAAATAGGGGAATTCAAAAATGCCGTTTAAATCAGGATAGGGTGCATACCCCCAAAAATATACTTGTAAACTCTAATAAATATAAATTTAAACGTTTGTGCTCATTTACTTCCCGAAATAGTGTACATTTCAACAAGTTACTATTGACAACCATTTTTTCTGATGGGTAATTGCATGAGGAACTAATATGCACAGTAAAATTATGATTGGGATCGGTATAAAATTATTATTGAGCTTTAATCAAAATATGAAAACAATCGATATATTTTGAACATTCTTAATCACAACATGTTACCATAAGGTCCTATTTAAATTCCAGTAGCTTATTTGGATTCCTTGTGAGATACCGTTCAGAAAATATATACCGCACTTATTATGGGGTAGAACAAGTAATTATTGCGATATGCTAATTCGAATCTCAGATGGTGTAAAATGTAAAAATCTGGACATGCAACGAGAAGGGTGTCGAGTTCAAAACACATGGCCATAACCGCATTTAGTTGTTGAGTCAATAGAGAGAGATGGATGATTCGTCACCAAAAATGCAACGCCACCACCCTTTTTAATTTTGGGTGGTGAGTTCAAAACACATGGCCTTATATAAAATGTTACATGTTGTGTTTACTATAAGAACCTAGCAACTGTTGTGTAAACAATTTATACAACCTAAGTTGTGTAATATCTACACAACAGCTGTGTAGTAGTTCTAAAAACAATAATGGTATTATCAAGTTGACTTTTTTTTTACACATGATAATACCATTAACCCTAGAATTCCATATTTATTTTGAAATAATATTTTGTTCCTCTACGGGCAATTTTTTTCTCTGGAATAGCCCATTTGAAATTGAGGTGGTCATGACATAAATTGCCCGTTTAGGAGCGCCATTAATTCGGTCTGGTAAACCTATTGTTATCAATTACTACGAGAGGATTGCCCAGTGCGCGTGTACAACCAGGCAATCATATTTAAATTCGGGCGTGGACGAGCGGTACTATGTACTTGCTAACTGCATGGGTGAGTTTCCATTATGTTGCAGCCGGTTGGTTTCACAGTGTAAAGGAGTGATAATGAAAATTTGTTTGGAATTCCAAGAACGTTACTGAAAATTTGTTTGGAAATCCGGGAATGTTGATGAATTTCAGGCTTTGCTTTGAAAAAAAGTCTGGTATTCCGAGTTCCTCTATTAGGGTGGTCTGACAAATTGCGAGACAAAACCATCTGAATTTCAGGCTTCGGCTATTGAGAAGAAAGAAATTGGAATTCCGAATTCCTCTATAGGGGGTGCACATTTTTTTTTTTGGAATAGCCAATGGACACAGGGAGAAATCTAAATAACTACAGTTTGAAAATATTCTGAAATAGAAAGCAAAATTATTCACTTTCTGAGCTGTGAAATAGCTTAGAAATGCCCCATGATGAGAGCATTATACTATTCCAAAGCGCTTCGCTACTTATTAAAAAGTGTATGGTAAGGGAGTGTTCTTTGGGGTGGAGGGGGGGGGGGGGGCGGGGGTTGAAAAAATGAGGGGGTCAACCAAAAAAGATCCTTAAAAGGGGGGATCAGAAAAAACATCACCATATTTTTTTTTTTTTTGGGGGGGGGGGGGGTAAAAAAGAAGGGTCTTTAAAGAGGATCAAGTAAAAAATGATGTCCGTTGCTCAATTTTTCTTCCACCACCCCCTCCCCCCTCACCAAAGTATGTATGAACACTCCCTGGTCTGTAGAAGCCACCCCAACCCCTGAACTTCTATAAATAATTGTGTCTTATAGTGTGTGGGGGGTGCGTGTACAGTGGCAATATTGTCATGTTGTAAAATACGACAAATGATTCATCCTCAATACAATGGTTTTAACAACACATGAGAGTACATTAATGAGAGAATCAAGACATGACATTTTCGCCATTTATTGCGTAGGGGAGATGCGGGAGAGTTGAGCCATTTTTTATATTTTGTGTCACCATATGCGGAAGAAAAGTACAAACCTGTAAAAATTAGTGTAAGATCAACTTTAGGGTGTTGTTTTCGTTGTGAAACAATAACAGTTGGGATAGCAGTTAAGGCTTAATTATACAAAAGGTTTGAAAAAAATTGGTAAAGTGACTCAACTCTCGATCCCTACAGTATAGGAGAGTTGAGCCACCATTACAGGAGAGTTGAGCCAGCATGATAAGTCAATGGCTGGTGAATAAAACAAAATCATATTTTTTCAACTTTTGATTTAAAGTAAATATGGTGCTCAATTGTTATTATCATGGCACAAAATAACATTTACTCTCATTTATTATACATTTTTCACCTTTAGTCCAAAAATCAAAATGTTACTACATGTTTTCCCTATGCTCAACTCTCCCCATGACCAATGGCTCAACTCTCCTCATGGTGACCATTTTGTAAATAACCCAATCCTGTCTGATGTAGAACTTTTGGTAGTTTACAATAGTTCTCTAAAATAATGGTCACATATTCCCCCTTCAATAAACAAATTACCGCTATTATATTTTAAGTCTTGCCATGGGAAAAAAGACAAAACATTTATTTTTCTATTTTTCACTCAAAAGTGAAAAAAATGATTTTGTTTATGTATCTTTGATACTGAGCACACATGACAGTAGAGTTTAACACTAAGAATGTCGTATTGATGCTATATAACAATATATGCCAATATAAATTTTAGTAAGTTACTACTTTTCGAGTTATAGGGGGTGGTTCAACTCTCCCGGTGGCTCAACTCTCCCGCATCTCCCCTACGGCATAATTCGAGGGGGCCGGGAGGGTAAAAAGCTTTGTACTGTCCGTATGTGAAAATGGCGATAATGTTTGACTTTTTATCATGAAATAGTACATAAATTAGTCTCAGATGATGGTCATAATGTGTCAAAAGTTCGTGAAAAAATAAAGTTACACTCTGTAAATTGAGAGAAAATTAACAAATTTTGATTCAAATCCACATAACTTAATTTTATTGTATACATCCGATCTTACGATCTACACGGAGTAAAGATATTTAGAAACCTATTCGTACTACAACGACCAGATACCTATATACGACGACGATACCAGATGTAAATACCAAGTGATATTATACTGGGTGTGCAATAATTATACAGGGTGTAACATAACACAGCCTGTGTGGCAAATGAGATTGGATCAAGACTATTCTTTTCGCTTGTCCAAGGCTGACAGCAAAATTGTTAACTTTATTTGTTGGAAGTGGCTCTTTTTACTTCATTCTTTTCTTCCATCTTTTCTAACTTTCATTTCATTCAGCCAGCATGCTTTTTATAGGCTTTTTAAGCCTGGCCTGAGCATTTTGCTTGAGCATGGTCCCTTCAGGACCCAAGCGTGTGTCCGTATGGACCGACCGTGTAAACATAAACTTTTTTTTTAATTTTTAGATTTATATAGGCATGGTTATTTTTGTTTGCTTAAGTATTATATTAAAAACAAGTGTAGTAGTAAGGCAGGATATAGGGCTTTTAGTAAAAAGAAAGTAAATCGACCAATCGTCCTCCGTTAAAATATTCAGGGTGACCAAAATCATGTATAAAAAATAATAGAAAACAATGCTTTATAGTGACAATTTTTTTAGTTTTGCGCACTAGTAATTATGTTTTGAACCATTGGGTTAGATATCTAGATGAAGAAAGACAATTATAACACAATTTAGTTGACAACAATTTAATATACAGGGTGATCCAAATGTAGAGTGGTACAATTCTAAGAGAAGGAACCTCTATAAAGACTAAATAATGTTGGAATTGATTACCGCATGGTCATTGCTGGTTGCTGCGCTGGATCGGAGTAGACTATTTCAGATCTTATTATATATTATTCAGGTGTCAATACAAAATATAACTAAAGGAGTGTTCAGAAATACTTTGGTGGGGGCAAAATGAGTGGGGGGGGGGGGCCAGTTTGAAGTTGCTTAAAGGGGGGAGGGGCAAACGTGGTTGGTACATAAAGGGGGGGGGGTCAAAAAAGTTTGGCCAAATGGATAGTATAACGCCTGGGTGGACAAAAAAAAAAAGCGCGCAGCGCGCTTTAGTTTAGAATTGTTCAGTTTTAAAGAGGAAAGAGGTGTAGAAAGACAATTTCTGTAGGAAACAAATAAATGCCACTACCATGACTACACACGAATATTTTTGCCCGGTATTTTTGTGAACTTTTATTTTAAAAACATTAACAATTTAAAGAGTGAAGAGGACATTTTCATGTTGGGGTGTAAAATGAAACTTAGATCATGATAGAGTAAGCAACGTCCGGACCAACCACTGCAAATTGTGCGACAAAATGAACGGTATATACAAAATGAAACTTTTCACAATTTCAACATAAACACAATTTTTTTGCGTGCTACGCACGTTTTCTATTTTGAATGCATTTTGTACAGCCATATTTGCGCGTAAATTAAACTTTCCACAATTTCAACAAAGTAGGCCTACTGTTGAAAAAGGTGGTCATTAACGAGATAAAAACAAATTTCTGCGAGCTACGCGCGAATTTTCATGGTGCAACCTTTATTTTTCAAGCGAAAAAAAGAGGGCATTCTTGTTGAGTGAATCTGAAATGTTGTATATTGTGGGATGGTCTGGACCGCCAGCGTCGTAAAAAGAAGCCAACAGGTCTTTGTCTATGAAATAGTAAGGTGAGAGGGGGGGGGGGGGGGTCAAAAAGTGTTGCAATTTGTAAAGGGGGGGGGGGCGTCAAAAAAGTTTCGACACCGACAAATTTCAGTTGCCCAGCCCCCCCCCCCCCCGCCCCCCCCCCCCCAAAAAAAAAGTATTTCTGAACACTCCCTAATTAGCACTTAATTTAGCAATTAATCAATTATATTTTTGGTGACAAATAGTATCAGATATGTGTGATTGATTGTAATACCTGTGCAGTTTGAGATGCGTATGAGTAATAGTTTTAAATATAAGATTTTAAGAACACCGACGAGTGTTTTGACCGTTTTGTGTGTAATCTGGCACCAATTCACGACATAATTAAATAAGAACGCTGTCTATTTGTTCTGGTTGTAACAGTTACTTTAACTTTATTCAACTCCAACAATGATCACGGTCTGTAAAAAGACAAGAACATGAGAAAGCATAATCAATATCCTCTATCTCCCCCCAAGTCTTTGGCACATAAATATGTTGATATAAATGTCCTGTGGCACATAATGTTTATGTAAGTGTCCTTTAGCACATAAAGTGAAAGATGTGGCTAAGACTGATTAGAAGGAAGTGTTCTTGTTTCACCATGATTGTATAACTGACTACTCTACTAAACAGAACAGCAAAAAACAATGTCAATAACCTGGTCAACAGGTCAGGGAAAGTCAACTGGGGAATCACATGTCATAGTCAGAGTGCCAGGCGGGCTTGCAGGGATTCCGGGCAGAACGCCTAGGGGCAGTGGTTGGGACGTTCCCTGAAGGGGGAGGCAGTGAATCCGCGTCAGATTGCCGGGGGCTGTTGAGCTGTCCGTCATCTGGGGGCGGGGCTGTGCCTACTGGTTGAACAGGGGCTGATGGTGTGGGGGGTAGTGTAGATGGTTGTGGGGTGGTGCTGGTGGCAGGGGAGAGTGGTGGTGGATTACTACATGCCTGAGGAGGGCGAGTATCATTGGGTGGTGCAACACCTGTGCGTTGGACAATCTGCGGAGCTATCAGGCGCCGTACACCAATGTCATCATCTATTTTGCATCGGGGAAGGGGTGGCTGCACAGGGACATATTTACGGAGGAATTTCCTGTTTCGTAGTGTGACTCTGCCTGCACCATCAACGCGTACCACATACTGGTCAAACTGTCGGACCTGAACAACGACACCAGTCTTGTCCCATTTAAGGGGGTGTGGACCTGTCTGGTTTTGGATGCGAACTCTGTCGCCAACAACAAGGGGCAAGAGTCTTTTGGTGTGTTCAGACCAGCGCTCAGCACATTTCATGTGGCGGTTCCGTAGAGCATCTTCTCGAGCCGCTAGGGTTTCTCGCCAAGTGTCATGGGGTTTATATTTACCAGGAGGTATGGGGATGAAGTCCCTAATAGGACGACCAAAGATGCACTGAGCTGGGGATAGTTTTGTGTCTCTGTCAGGGGTATTCCGGTACTGCAGCATGGCCCGCTGGAAAGCGTCAGTATCCAGGTCGCCAGTTGGGCTGGTGTTGTCCATAAGAAGACGTTTAACGGTCTTCACCCCGACCTCAGCACGGCAGTTACTGTGGGGATAAGCAACAGAAGAAAGGCGATGGTGTACACCCCAGTCATTAAGGAATCGACGTGTAGCTACCGCAGTAAATTCAGGGCCACCATCGGATGCTAACTCGTCGGGGATACCAAAGGTGACAAAGATGCGTCTGAGGCATGTTATGAGCCCATCAGCACCATGGGAGGACCTCTCAACAACCGGCCAGTTAGAGTAGCGGTCTACCACTACCAAGTAGTTGTAGCCTTTGTAATGAAAGAAATCAGCACAAACACATTGGAATGGGTAACTGGGAGGGGTCAGGGGGGTAGGTGGTGCATTTGGGTTAGATGGGGCAATGCGATTGCAATGATTGCAGTTGGCACGAAGAGCAGCAATCGCAGGGGTGATACCTGGCCAAAAAATGGATGCCTCCGCTCTGGCAGTCATAGAAGTGATTCCTTGGTGGGCAGCATGGAGATTAGCTAACACCTCACTCCTGAGGGATGGGGGAATAACCACACGCTCCTTGTACAGCACAACACCATCAACCGTATATAAACCGTCACGGAACTGGAAGTACTCGCGTAGGGGTTCCGGGTGTTCATGGCGGAATTGTGGCATGCCAGACTCTATCAGGCCAACAAGGCTCCGCATGTTATCATCACTAGCTGTGGCAGTACGTACTCTGTCCCATGTAACTGATTTGAGGTTAAGGGAGGTGAGGGCACACACAGAAGAAGATACGACTATTTCTTCAATGGCACTGATGTGTGTCGCAGGCGTGCGTAGGCCAGCCATGAGAGGTTGGGAGTGGGTAAGAAAGATGGGTGTGGACTCAATAGTTGCAATGTCATCAGGGAGGATCAACTTCTCAGGGTCACCTGTTGGGTGGCGTGAAATGCAATCTGTGGCATGATGCCGGGCGCCTGGAATGTGAACCATGCGAAATCTGTAACTGAGTGTTTTCTCCTTGAGATTCCTGAGGCGAGGATTGGGGATGTCTTCTAATGAGCGGTCACTGAAGATCTTCAGGAGGGGTTTGTGGTCAACAGCAATAATAAGGTCCTCGCATCCCAGTACAAAGTATCTGGCTTTGGTTAGGGCATCAACAACTGCAAGGGCCTCACCCTCTACCGGAGCATAACGGGATTCATGGGAATGTGTGAATCGACTCCCAACAAGTACGATCTTCCACCCCGTCGGACAGCAAAATGGTTCTGTTTTGGGGCAAGTGCAGTGTTTTTGAAGCAGCCAGAAGCCAATGCCCGTCTTGGACCAGTCTGTTGCCAAGCAGGTGGGCTTGCTTGTGTCAAAGATTCGGACACCTTCTTCTATCTCACTGATGATAACTGCTTTAGACTCTTCAAATGCGTGTTGGAGGGGTTCATCCCACTTAAACGGTGTGTATGGTTGCATTAGTTGGCGGAATGGAAGCATCTTATCAGCCATACTGAAGGTGTAAGATACCTGGTTGACAAGCCCAAACCATGAGCGTATGTCAGTGATACTTGTGGGCGTGGGGAAGTCAAGTATGGCATGGATGAATCTTTGGCAAGGGCGGACACTACTGAGGGTGATCTCGAAGCCAGCAAACTCAACGGTATCTGCGCCTAAGACAAATTTGTCTGGGTTAAGGGTGATCCCGGTCTGTCCACACTTGTCAAGAAACTGGACAGCTTGGAAAAAGCTATCTGCAAGTGTGTCAGCCCATAGTAGGACGTCATCGACACATTTGGTCTTGTTAGGGATGTCTGAGATAATCTCATCATACCGTCTGGTATATCCATCACCAGATGCTATGTAACCTTGAGGGGCTGTCTTGTAACGGTACCTGCCCCAGGGTGTGATGAAGGTCGTGAGGTGACAGTCCTCTTTGCAGATAGGAACGCTATGGTACCCATTCCATGCATCGAAGATAGATTTCTTCTTACCATTTGGGACTGATCTAGCTTGGTGAAAAGGTGATTGGGTGTGGTGGGTTTCTCTTGTGGCATGGGCATTTAGGTCCTGGAAGTCGACTGTGCGTCGCGGTTTGCCATTTTTCTTAGCACACACTACCATTCTGTGGCACCAGGTGACAGGTTCTCCTATTGGGACTGGTTCAAGCACACCCAACTGCACATCATGGTCTAGGCCTGCTTTAACAGCCTCTCGCCAGTGGAGGGGGACAGGGACTGGTGTGTGGTGTGCGACTGGCTCAGCTTGGGGATCTACCATGAGTTTAATGGGAATAGTGTCCATGAGACACAATGGTCGGTGTTCGCACGTATTGAAAGTGCTGGACTTGTAGTAGTCGGAGATATTGTTGCAGTCGCGCACGGTTATCCTCAGTGGCAGGGAATGGGAGTGTGGTGGGGGGAGGAGGGGGTCGTTGACGTACAGGACAGTGGCAGGGTGTGGTGGGGTCTTCCTTCAACGCTGCTGCGGCATCAGTCTGTTGTGTAGAGTGAGCCATCCCCATCCTGGGGAAACTGTCAGGGATCATCCCAAGGGCAATACAGGCTTCTTTGCTAAGGAAGAATTTATCAGAACTGTCTGTGACATAAGTCATCTGCCTTGTTTCAATTACCCGGCCCTGACTGTCAGTGCCTGATATGCGGAGTACAGCGGCCCCAAGAATCTTGATGCCTCCGTTGTTGGCGGAGTGCATCCTCATGGTCACTGGGATAAGGTCAGATTGGCGCAAACCGAGACGGCGAATGACTGTCATTCCAGCAAGGCAACTCTGGCAACCCGTGTCGGCCATGGCAGGGACCCGGCAAGTCATTGTGGGGACAGAAAGGTCGGAACCAACATCACTGTAGTCGTCTGGGGCAATTTTGATTGTCACGTTCACAAAGGGTTGTGGATTGGACCTTCTCTTGTGCCAGGTGTCAGAGAGGTTGTCATAGACGTGGTGGTCAAGAATGGTCTGATGTCCAGTGGGGGGTTGACCTGAGTCAGTGACGCTGCATAGGGCGTCAAACACTGCGCTTTCGCTGTTCTGAGAAGAAGTAGGGGCGCGTTTGGGTTTGTCTTTGCTGCGGCAAACACTCTCCAAGTGGTGATCACGATCGCATTGTTCACACTTGTGTCCATATGCTGGGCATACAGTTTTGCGTATACGGCTAAGGGCACTCTTCCCGTGACCTGTCTTGCCGCAGTAGGTGCATAGGTCTTGTTTAGACTGAGTGTTGGCTTGCTTAGCTTTCCTGTATGTGCTGGAAGCTGCATCAGCTGCGTGAGAGTCTAACAGTGTGGAAGCTGAACGCTTCCCAGATTCCTTTGCCTCAACAAACGTAAACACTTGCTCTAAGGTCATATCCTGTTTCTGGTTACCGAGGAGGTCAAGCTGGATGTCGGGATCAGCAATACCACGTGAGAGGACGTCTCTGAGAATCGCATCTGTGTAGTTGACATTGATAGCACAGCCTGGACACGCGATGAGGAACTTGCATACACCTGCCTGTCCGCGGAGTCGAGCCCCAAAGCTTCTGATAGGCTCGTCACGATCTTGCCGCATGTTATGGAGATGTACGCGAGCAACCATTATGTTCTCTTCACGGACAGCGAGTGTCTTAATTGCCGCTAAAACCTCAGCTTCAGTTTTGCTTGTGAGGCTTCCTCCTGCTGCTCTTGTGAGGTCTTTGCGTAAAGGCTCCGAGCAGCACTCAAGTAGTTGCACGACACAGTCTTTGCCTTTGATTTTAGTTGCCTCAACATAGTCCGTCCAACGTGATTGGAAGTATGCCCATTCTTCACTTGTGCCAGCAGCACCAATGGTGGGTCGTTTCACCTTCTCCACCTTGGCTGTTTGTCCAGAGTTGTGAACGGCACTGTGGGCGGTAATTAGTGCGGCTACAATGGCAGCATCCAGGTCTGCAGTGGCGTAGTCGCAGCCAGGGATTGGGCATCCTACAACAGGCATTGTCTATGTGGATTGTCAAGTACCGTGATCATAAATAAGAACGCTGTCTATTTGTTCTGGTTGTAACAGTTACTTTAACTTTATTCAACTCCAACAATGATCACGGTCTGTAAAAAGACAAGAACATGAGAAAGCATAATCAATATCCTCTAATAATGACCAAGTGTGTCCCCAAACTTGTCTTTAGTAGTCAAAAACAGACGTACATTTACGGTTTATTAGGTGCACTGTAAAAGATACATTTTGCAATATCTCGAAATATCATAAATGAACCAAGGCTAAAGTCTTTGAATGAACCAAGTACTTTTATACTCCTGATGAGACGTCTCAATTTACACTTGTTTCATTGCTGCGGTAATTAGTGTGGTGCTCCTTTTTGGTTTACGACAAGCTGTCTTTAGTAACTTTTTAATTATTTTTTTTTTACTGAAATTGCTAACCGAAAACTCAACGTTCTTCTTGGTTGTTAAAATTTAAATTAGCTGTTATGAATCCTTTTCCATTTCTAAACACGGTAAGAAAATAATACACGTTTTAGGCTATCAATAGAATGATGAATAATCGTCTCAAGAAATACCTACGGTACTAGTTAGTTAGTAGTATCATGAGTATTAATCAAATTTAAAAAATAAGCTTACTTACAATAATAGCCTATTCATGAATTCCCTATCTACATTTCTTTGTACTGTATCAAAGCTGAGCTACGAAAACAAGCGTTTACTGTAGCGAGAATAGGGTGATACAAATTCTATCCAAGTACATTAGTATTGCCAATTGCTAACTAGGCTATTGCTTGGAAATTGAAATAGGTTTAGGCTTTTTACTATTTTATTTTTAGTTATTGTATTGTATTTAAAATAATTTAAGTTTTAACCAGTGGCGTAGCTCAGGGGGGGGGGGGGGCAGGGGGGGCAAATGCCCCCCCCCCCCCCCCTGACAAAAAAAAACCCGATTTGTGCCCCCGCCCCCACCACCCTAAAAAAAAAATGGGGGTGAGAAAAAAAGGAAATAAGAAAAATTTGAGAAAAAAGACCGAGGTTATTAGCCAAATCAAATAGAAGGCAAAATTGTACATGTAGTACATTTACTATGCGATTTTTTTGTGACTGAGCGATTTTTTTTGGACTGTGCGAAATTTTTTGACCTCACCCCCCCCCCCCCCCCCCCCCCCCCCACTTACATGAATTTCACGAGGTAAGTCACTAGAAAAGAAATTGGGGCAACCTTTTACGAAAATTTTAGAAAACTTGCCCCCCCTGAAAAAAATCCTAGCTACGCCACTGGTTTTAACCAAGTTCAAGGCAAGCCTTGCACTTTGCAGATTTTCTTATTCTTAGCCTAGTAGGATTTTAGAACCGCTTTAGGGCAGTTCCGTAGTTACGGACGTACATTTCAGACACTTTGAGGGCTTGCAAAATCTAAACTATACCAGTTGCTTGATTATTAACACCTGGGTTTCAAGTATCTCTAGTAGGAGTATAAAACCTGAAAATTCCTTTGCTGTACCATTTTCGGTTAATGAGATACGGTGTGAAAACCCTCCGTCGCGGACGTACGCAGAGAAAGTGATTTTTTCAGTAGGGGAAGGTGGGGTAATGGCGGACGCGGGGTAATCGCGGACAGGGCTGTATCTAAAGGCAGGTGAAAGAAGGTGGTATTTTGCCACCCTATGATGTTAGGTGCCTCTCCATTGAAATCACACAAAACCTAAATGGGATGGTTGTCTCTCAAATTCTCGCGAGAATTACAAAAATCACTTTTTGGGCAAGTTGATATTTTGGAGCATTAATTTCTCTTTGAAACTGGTATTTCTACATCAAGGAAAACAAAGTCTTATTATTTTTTTATGTAATGTATGATACCTTCTGATAAAAAAGAAATGAATTCGGAGTCACAATGATGAGCATAATAATAAGAGAGGATGTGCCCATACATTGTACATGGATTGGGGTAATCCCGGACATGTACCGTTTCCATGGTAACCAATATGGGCGTGGTCAATTTAACATCATAAATCGGTAATAGTTGTTGACCATATAAATATGTGACATTGTTCTTTGATTTCTGCTACACTTTTAAAAAGGGTATTTTTTAACTCCCATTGAAATGCTAATGTCCAATAAAAAGAGAGCTGCCATTGATAAATACGGTCCGGGATTACCCCCAGAGTGTGGGGTAATGCCGGACGACGCCATTTTTTTTTATTGCGTCGTAGCTTCGAATTTCAAAATGATGAGTTGATAAAAACTTGATAAAAGGTAGAACCTTCACAGTGCTTTGTGTTTACATGATTTTTATTGTTATATGACGTATTATATGTGTGTTATACCTCTCTAACAAAAGGTGTCCGCCATTACCCCACCTTCCCCTACACCTGTATTCCTATCAAAAGTTCTCTTAAGTGTTCAGGTCTGTAATGAAAACTAATATTGTTTTGTTTGTAAGAGGGACAAACCTAAAGAAAACAAACAGAGAAAATTATCAGAACCTTTATCTTTAAAGTTAAAATTGACTGATGTTTATCCGTCGCGGACGTACATATTAGCGTTGTTCACAGATGTACGTCCAACACAGATGTACGTCCGCGACACTAACAAAAGACCATGTATTAAACATGTAAACAGATACAGAACAAAATAAGTTTTAAACATTAAGTATGAATCATCAGCTTAAAAATACTTACTTCATTGGTTTCCAACAGCTTAAAAATACTTACTTCATTGGTTTCCAACATTACCAAAGTATTGAACAGAGTGGTTAAAAGTAGCAGCTTTTGGGAAGTGTACGTCCGCAACAGAAGGTACCAAATTTAATCCAAAAAGCATAATTCTTAAATATTTTGGTCATTTTAAGTAACTTTTTTATATGATACATAACACATGTTCATTGTTGTATTGATTGTATCAATTTGTAATACTTGCCTTAGTTCATTCATGGAAATAATTGCACTTCCATGGTGCGATTTCTACTAAAAAATGCCCTGTACGTCCGCGACAACCTCAAAATCAGCCAAACCGAGAATGTTAGATCAAATTCCAAATTATATCATGAACCTACAACCCATAACCTTTGATATGATACATAAATTAGGTTATATCGACGATTTTCAATTTTTTCAATTTCTTCAATTTGGGTTACCTAATTACGGAACTGCCCTTTAGTTACGTTATGGCCAACATTCAAGTATTGGGCCCTCAAAACATTGATGGATCCGCCCCTGTTGTGGAACTTGTGCCCCCAATCACAACTACCACGCTACGCCCCTGGGCCTATTCACCACATGTCCCTATCACCCTGTGTCCCTATTCATCCCATTTCACGGTATTAGATTTTAGTTTCATCATGTTTTGTTAAACTATAAAGTATCATGGTCGCATCCTGTCCCTCTACAAAGTATATCAAGGGCAAAGGTTTTCTGTCCCAATAGGGGGTGGGTGTGGGTCAACTGGTAAAAGCCCCATCCACTTTGTATGAAACCAGGGCTCAAATTTTAATTTTTGAGGGCACCCAATTTCAAGGCCACTGAACATTCAAGATGGCGCTCTAAGGCCAACAAATGGTCAAGAATACCTTAAAAGTTTACGAAAAGTCCAGGGCACCAAGGCAAAACCTAAAAATGATCTCGATGGTCTTGGTGAAATCTCAACCAACAATGACCGACGGAATACCGACTTGGGTGGGGGCTACTATATGCCACTGCCATATTAATGGATTCTTGCATTGTGCTGGGATGATTTTTTCAGGAAAATGATTCGATCTACGCATATGCTGGCAACAGAACAGATAATGGAAACATCTTTTATGATCTATCTGGTAGAGAATATTCACACATTTTACCCCTCTGAGAAAGTAAAGTGACCATTGCTGTTCACCCTGCCCCCGTTCAACAAGCAAGGCCATAACCTCTTTTATTTTATTTCTCTTTAATTAGAAACAGTGCTCATCATCGCAAACAAAGAGTGATGGCTGAATACGCAGGCAAATCTGTGATCTTCAAAACAGACGAGGAATTAAACTCTGCCATACAACAGTATGAGGAAGAGACTGTTACACATTTTGTGGTAGCTGGTATGAATGCGTCATACTCAACTACGGGTATGTGAAAGTGGAAATTTTCCACAAATCAGATGGTTTTTTTGTTAGTGCCTTATTGTAACATACAACTAGCCACTTGAAATGGTTGGGTTTGACTCTTTTAGAGAAGGATATAATGGGTACTTCAACTCGAATGGTTACCTATAATATTGATTTTGACATTTTATGACCCAGGAAAGCTTGGGATTAAATAGGAGTGCTCTTTCCTCACTCTAGAGCGCTCTTTCCTCACTCTAAGCCTGTGAGATATCGCAGTTGTACACACTCTTTCCATGAGCTTTCCTTGCTCTTTCCTCTATTTGTAAAAAGGCAAGGACCCTTTTTAACACTTTCTACGTGGCAGGCGTCTGCAGGCGACATTCCAAAATGTCACAAAATGTTACAAAAATGTCACAATTATTGCATTTCATTTTCATATTTGAAATCACCATGAGAAATCCATTGAAATAAGTACAGACACCCCTACATGCAGTATAGGTTCAGAAATCTGTTTTGTGTATGGTAAAACCAATGGCCGCATGGAAAGTGTTAAAGGTAGATGTTCAGATTTCTGGCCCGATTTTCAACGTGATGTTTTCTATTTTACATGAAAGGTCATCCTAAAAATTGTCACATTCCAAAGTTTAAATTGCATAACTCCAATGGTTCTATTTTAAGAAGCACAAGGTCACAAGATATTTGCCCATTGAGTAGCACACAAACTGTTTGGTGGTTAACCACTTTTAGCAGTAATTCACCACATTTTAGCCTATAATTTCTAAATGGAACATCTGGCCCCTAAGATTTTACAGACATAATGAGAAAAATATGGGGATTCTTCTGATATCAAAATATCTTGATGTGAAAAAAAATCCTAGTTCCAAAAAAGTGATCGGAACATACACCTTTAATATTTAACTTTAGATTTTGCAATGAAAACCCATTATCTTAATAATCTAAAACTACATTTCTGTCCACAGAGGTAGTGGTGAACACAGTGAGATGGCAGTTGTTGAGTCGTAATGGAGAAGGTGTTGATATACCATTTGATAATGTACCCTTCTGCTGGGTCGGTAGGAAATATCTGGTGTGTCAATATGGCAAAAGAAAAACGGACCACAGAAAAAAGATCGAGCAAGACAAGGTAATGATTGTACCATTCTGCTGTGTTATCACTTTCCACGCAGCTTTTTGTTTCACCATAATACAAAACAAATTTATCAGAAACCTTCCCAACTTTCAAGGATTACTTAATCAATACTAGGCATGTTTGTACTACTTTTAATGCATTTCTGATGGTAATTAAATTTAATAATTTGGACATTTTTGAAACATTTTGTGAAATTTTGCAATGTCGTCTGCAGACGCCTGCCGCGTTGAAAGTGTTAAGGGAATGTCCATTATGATATTTACCCGGGGGAGGGGGTGGAAGGCATAAAGGGGGCTGTCAACCTTAAAAACATGAAATTTATCAAGCACTGTAACTTTTGAACTGTTTTAATCATATACATTTTTGGTGAGAAAATGAGTCGGAGAATCTATTTTTGGTATCAAATTTCACTAAAAATGCTGTGTTTTTTAAATTTTTGACCAAAAAATCACTTTGTTGGCTCAAAATTTGCTGCATTCATAGCAAATTTGGTTTTTTGGTAAATATGCTGAAAAGATACTTCCCTAGGGACGTTTGTTTAGTTTTGACAGCAAAGGGTATCAAAATCGCAAATTTCAAATTAATAAGGGTGTCTTAATCAACCAGAATGCATGGGTACGGTAGCTTGGGCCGATAGTTACTAGTAATCATTGTATTAACCCGGGGGGGGGGAGTCAGGTATAATGTTGTTATCATCTGTGTGAACGAAAACACGGATTGAGGGTGCTTTTGTCGACCACAACACAGGCTTGTGCAAAAGGTATCGAAAACACTAATTTCACAAAATAAAACCTGTGTCTTTCAACCTGTATGCACGCTAAGGGTAACTTTGGTTGATAGTTACGAGTCATCATTGTAAGAATAGCCCAAAATGGTTAGGCCTATGAGCAAAACATCCACAGGGATAATGAGTCGTATGAAGGAAATGTCTATGGGGGGGTGGTCAGGTATAATGTTGTAATCATCCGTGTGAACAAAAACGTGGATCAAGAGTGCTTTTGCCGACCACAACACCACAACACGGGCTTGTGCAAAAGGTACAAAATCAATAATCCCGGTGTCGATGACGTCATGGTTACCGGTGCTCAAATTTGTGCATGTGCATTGTATAACTATTTATCGACACCGGGATTATCGATCGCTGCAAATTTTGAAAATTGCACGATTTTGGAGGTAAAAACTCACGATTTTTAGCACTCTAATTCAAAAAATAATAAATATTTTCAAAAAAAAGAAAAATGATTCCTAGAGAATTGTACGAGGAATATAATAAAACTGGTATGACAAAATTTGACACAATATATTTTGAGTTATCTTTGCAGAACCTAAAATGGGTCAAAAAACGTGGTTTTTATAATTTTTTTCAAAATGGTCAATTTCATGATCATGGTTGGATTCATTGAACCCTTTCCTGCAAAAAAATGTATACTTTTATATAGATTAAATGAATAATGAAGAAGTTATGGCAGTTTTACGGGGGCTATACTGAAGGTGCACAGCCCCCTTAATAATACTGCCAGAATAAAATAGTGTGTAGCTGATTTGCTATATTATATACAACTGTCTCATAATGTACACATGCTGTGGAGTAGTGTACCGCCATACCCCAAACTATATATTATTGGTTTCACAATATTATAATGTGTATCAACCACAAATCAGCCGAATCCAATCAAATTACGTGTTGATATCCAAAACCACAACCACACCCAACTATATAATTAATAATTCGTGTATTAACATTTTCATAGGCAGCAGGCAAAAGCAGCAGTTACAAGCGCAAAAACAACGTAGAGACCAAGAAGTTAAATTGCCCGGCCAAGATCACAATCAAGAAAGTAGTGAAATTCCCACAATTCAAAGTAAGTAATATCATATAAGGTTTAAAGCCATTGATTATCCTATTCTGTTGCATTGTGGGATTGAAAAGGGGCAAAATATGCGGGCATTTCTGTCCCACAAAAACAATATTGAAGTCAAGAAGATGAACTGCCCGGCCTAATATCACGAAGAAACCGGTTATTATACAACTCATAAATTGTTATTATACACTAAAAACTAGTGTCGTAATGCTATGGATATAATTCCAACAATGCAGGGATACTTGCGTAAACTCGGAGTACGTACCAGGACGCTTTCCAAAAATAACCGTGCATCATGATATGATTGGTCAAACGTGAAATCAGACGACGCTGGACATAGGCGTATTCACGAGTATTCAGGTTAAAATATGCGAACGAGGTTACCTGATCAAGTGAATGGGACGACCGCTTAACAACGGTTTAAATTCAAAAAATAGCATTTACAATTGGGATGATTCGCCATCCCGAACGGTTTTGGATTGGAAACATTTTCTTCTAACCTATGATGAATTTTATGGGGTCATATAATCAAAATCCGTTGTTACATTGAAACCAACGGAAATTCAAAATTAACGGCCGTTCGTAGCCACCGTCGTCTGCGTGAAATCACCATGCGCATGCATGCATAGTTGTTCTCGTGTTGTAGTCACACGTATCATGCATGTTGATGCAGTCTCGGGAACAACAACGAATCATGCTCGCATGAAAGTTTTAATTTGGTCCATAGCATCATAATGACAATGACTATACCGTGCCAGTGCATTGACCATTTCTGAACAAAGATTTGGGAAATAATACAGTCTATTATTGCCCTCCTCTTCTCATAGTCACTGTGAGGTGTAGTAAAACAGATAGCACATGTTTTTATTGGGTAAATAGCAGTGGCGTAGCCAGAGAGGGTGTAAGGGGCACATTATTTTCCTTTGGTACTGGTTAAGCGCCAATATTACCTGCTAGGCCTGTAGCCAGTACACCAGAATAAAAGATTGCCCTACTTCCCCTGTAACATGTAGTATTTGTATACTAATTCTACACCATCCAAACATGATTTGCTAAAACCACACTTTGCTCTTTTTACAAAAAAATGTGATAACCGCGTTTCTTTTTTCAGTTTGATGGTAAATGTAACCTTAAGGTTGGCAAAGACAGGATCAAGACCAGGCTGCTTAATGCCTTACAAGATGGTAAAGAAGAAGTTGTCAAAGAAGTTCAGTACTATGTACGTTTTGCGGCTATCGAAGATCATAAGGACCATGAAATGGGAGAGGTGAGATGCCATTATGCTAGGTGTTTAACACTTCCACGCGGCAGTCATCTGCAACAGTTCCAAAATTTCAAAAAATGTTGCGCTAATGTCAACAACATTGAATTTCATAATCATACAGGGTGAGTCAAAAAGAAGTTTACCTGGATTGGTGATGATGCATACTTTACATTTGTTTGGTCAAGCATTCCGTGGACAGCTTGCAAATAATGAGTACCTTTATTAAAATAGACATAACTCCTCTTAGCAATGATCAATTTGTGTCATTCTTTTTTCCTAATAAGCAAGAGAGAATGCTTGTTAAATAAATGCTTTACTGAACTCTCGAGTGTCATTTGTTTGTTTTTTAAAACATCACCAATCTGGGTAAACTTCTTTTTGCCTCGCCCTGTATTTAGAATCACCATGAGCAGGGTTGTAGCTACGCCGGGCGGGCCCGCCCGCCACTGGGCTAGCCCGCCCGGCGCTGAAGGCATGTTATGTGATCTTTTACAGGGAGAGCCCTCTATGTATGATTTATTTTAGAAAGTAGATTTTCTTTCAGATTTACATTTCTGATCATAAATCATAAATATATTCTGAGTTTACAGAGCGATACGATTCCTAATTACTTCAAAATCAAGGCTTGAGTCTTTACACACATTCCCATAATTCAAAGTAAGTAATAGTCCATTTGGCCTAGTTTATCCAAAATGTAAGGTAAAGTCACAATTTCATTTTCACATTTTACATTTCAACACGGGGGTATGACAGATAGCGTGTGTGTGGCGTATTGATCCATCGGAACAATACGGCAGACAGTCCAACCTGCGCATGCATCCCCAAATTGTAGTTAATTGCACTACCGGTGATTGATAAGGTACCCGTAGATGGGTCCGCGTGTAGAAAATAAAAATGTGAAAATAAAAAATCAGACTTCACCTTTCATTTGGGAGTGTCATTTCCTCAATAATCACCCGATCCTAGCGTGCAATATCTCATATTAAAGAAGATAAATTTCTCAACAACTTTATAATCTAATATTTTTAGGTAGGATATATATTCTTAGAGTTAGAAGCCCATTTATTACCTGTATAGGTACTTTTTTGGATGACTGTCGATCCATTTATTTACCCCAAATAGGAATGATGAAAAAGATCATTCATTTACCAGACAGGTGAAAATAGGATCCGTTTTGGCAGGACATCCCCATGACCTCATCAACAAAATCTCCCCCCCCCCCCTACCCCCAGGTTAGACTATGCACTTATTTACTTTTTGTTGTTATTTTTCATTTTACATTATCAATATTAGGATGCTGCCAAAAGGGAGCCTGTCGACAGACGTGTATTAATAAAACTTGAGGAACTTGCCAACACTGGAATCACATCCGGACCAGTCCTACAATCACTCATCTACAAACATGTGGAGTTGGAAATCTTCAAAGATCGCGCTGCGCCGCCCAGATCAAGGCGAAGATATTATCCCCCTTTGAAAGACATCCAGAATTTCATGACCCGTTGGTACAAGAAGAATAAAATGATGAGGCATGATAAAATGGGAGAGGCTTCATCATCTGTTGCTCGGCCTTTGTGGAATGATGATGATGATGTGGACTTAGAGGATGACGAGGAGGAGGAGGAGGATGGGGATGATGTGGAGGAGGATGGAACGGTGCAGGACGTGTTGGTAGAGGTAGAGCGGACAGTACAGGAGCAAGAGAGACATCAGGTGGAACAAATAGGACACAATGCCATCATTCAAGAACAAATTTGTGTGCAAACGCAACAAGAACAAGATGCACTGATGACCTTGATGAACACAGTTGTATTAAATTCCGTTCAACAACAGCAAGTAGCCGTAACCTCGCAATCTGATGGGGCATGTTCCTACACAGCAGCTACACAGTTTCCAGTTGTTATCGCTGTTGTGGAACCGGTGAGAGCTAAAAAAGCTCGTAGACTAGGCTTGTTGCAGAAGATGAAAGCAGCGATGCATAAGATTTTGGATTTCTCACTGCTGGTTGATGACGAAGGATTGTTGGAACGATTTCTTGCCGATTTGGAAAGGATGAGCTCGGAAGCGGACCTGAATGCTAGTTTAGATCCGGCAGAGGTACAGAAGCAGTTGGCAAGAAGAAGAAAACGATCAGCTCCTGCTGCTGCTGTACATGATGATTCCACTCCTCTCGCTGACCCTTTAACCTCAGAACCCGCAGTAAAGATGCCTCATCTATGACCCAATTATATATATTAAACAACAATTTTGTGTCAGATATATATGTCGAAACATTTGTGTACAGTTTGACACTGACATACTGGTACTTGTTAATTCTAATAAATAATTTGATAACAAAAAGGTTATGCATATTTAAAGGTAGATGTTCTGATTGCTGGCCCGATTTTCAACTTGATGTTTTCTATTTTACATGGAATGTCATCCTTAAATCTGTCACTCCCAAAGTTTGAGTTGCATTTAACTCCAATGGTTCTTATTTTACAAGCACAATGTCACAACAAAATTGCCCATTGAGTAGTACACAAACTGGCTGGTGGTTAACCACCTTTGGCAGTAATTCACCCCATTTTAGGCTTTAATTTCTAAATGGAACAATTCTCTGGCACCTAAGATTTTACAGATATTTGAGAAAGATATCTATAGGATTCTTCTGATACCAAAATATATTGATGTGAAAACAAAATCAAAGCCCAAAAATGTGATCGGAACATACACCTTTAAAGGTATATTATGTGATCTTTCCATGGAACGCCCTCAACATCGAAAAAAAATTGAAAGCAGATTTTCTTGCAGATTTACATTTCTGATCATAAATCGTACATACATTCCAAGTTACAGGGCGATACGATTCTTAATTACTTCAAAATCTTAGTTTTAGAGTGAAAATAAACTGTCGGATATCCGACAACTTATTCTAGTCTAAATTCACTCTAAAACCATGATTTTGAGGTAATTAGGAATCGTATCGCTCTGTAACTTGGAATGTATGCACGATTTATGATCAGAAATGTAAATCTGCAAGAAAATCTACTTTCTAAAAAAAATCATGAATAGAGGGCGCTCTCTGGAAAAGATCATATAATATGCCTTTAATAGAGTAAACTCTCTTTTATTTGTAAGGATCCATGGGAATATAAATGAAGATTAGGCCAAGGAGAAACACTGTTCTTTCTATGGGCCTGCCAACATTTTGAACATTTATTTGAAAAGTTATAAACAATTTGTGAACATTTTTCCAAACTTTAGAAATGTTGTGAAAATATTTCAAACCTTTTGGAAATTCTTTAAAATCAACACAAATATAAAAACAAAAACCTGACCAACCGACCCCACCTTACTGTGACCTTAGAGGTCCAAAGTCAGTAGAACAGGGTTTTCTTTTTTGGTTTCAACTAGAAAATGGACCCATGTTTAGCATATCAATCACTAATTGTGGGAGTCTTTTCTCAGGCTATATTAAAAAAATCATTTGTCTCGCATTAGTTCAAGTTCAAGTGAGTTAGAAAATTAAAAAAATATATATATAATTTGATTTTTTACAACAACAAAAAAATCCCAAAATGTCACCGATTTTTATTGATCACATCATTTTAAATACAAAAGGTCACTTTTACAAGGATTTCAATATTTTAAATTTAAAAAAAAAAAAAAAAAAACCATTTCGCATTAGGTTTTGAAAAACTGAAGAGCTTTGAGACAAAAGATTTTTTTAATAATTATAGCCTTATCAATTTAAATCTTAAAGAGATAAGAATGTTTAGGCAGTTCTCAATGGTTCTCAGAGAAATCGGTGACATTTAATATATCAGACAACTTTAACAAGGCATTAATTAGCATGACCACCTTCGCGCATTGTGTGATACCTAAAGTTTTCTTCCATAACACGCAGATCTGCAGTGCATCTACTGCGATCTTCCTGTTTGCTTATGTGGTGCATTAAGCTAATGCATGGTGGTACTCACCGCACACAGGATTGGATAGAATGTTTTTGGATTGCTCGGTAGTAGTATTTTTTCCCCCGTAAAACAACTCCACCTGTAAAACAACTCCATCGTTGTTCCACTTAAAATAATACTACCACCCACATTTATGTCAGACAATATAAAACATGGGTACGGTCTAAAAACAATACCTTTTTATTCTCTAATTTAAAAGCAGCTTTGAGCAAAATGTAACATTCATCATAAAATGAAAATGTGCCTAAATGTAACCCAACACGATGAGGCACAATGAGGGACTGAATATTAAGTTATTGATGTTATAATTTGTATATAAGTTAGGGGACATTTTGGTACCAATGTCAATGTTATAATATCACATTCCTAACCAAAGTTAGGAGATTATTGCCAAATCAAATTCTTCAGAACATCAAATGTGATACCCGTAACATCAAAATGGACATGTTGGAAATCAGAGTCAAATCTTATATAGTTATTGGTATGACTTGAAAGAGCATAATGTAAGCTTCGAAATGATACTATGTTGTAGGTAATCAGACTTTGTAATAACAAGATATGATTTGAAGAAGCATATTTTTCTATTATAAATGAATTAGCCTGTAATCAAAACTTTGTTTGCCGACAACACGTCCTTTTCGATGCCACTGGTCACAAATACAAATTACAAGTTATGGAGTACATGAAAATGTAAATTCCTCAATGTATTGTAACTATGTATTTTGCATGAATTTGAGTCTTTGCTTGGATCAAAGATCAGATATAAGACCTACTGACTTATCATGACCTTGTCCCACATTTGTAGGCCTACTCTTAAATCAAATTAGCTACTGCCGCATTGTGCCTCATTTACTCATATTGGGTCAGAAATGATGAGATGTACTACTAAAACATAAATTAAGGCATTCCGTCACAACTTCATATGTTTGTTTTATAATTCCATCTACATATTGCCAGACAAAACCCGTCTTGTTGTGCCATTGGAGCTGGCTCCTTTGCTGTGGCTGGCCCAAGACTATGGAATAACACTCCATCCATTTTAAAATCCAGCAATAGTATCATAACCTTCAACCATAATCTCAAGACGCATTTGTTTTAGTAACTGATTTTCTGTATTATGCTTTCTCATTAATTCTTTCCATTCACTTTTGTATGATGCCTGGGGTACATTGTATTATTTAGACGTTATAGGCCAAAATGCAGTGAGAATTACTGCCAAAGGTGGTTAACCACTCTTCCAGTTTGTGTACTACTCAATGGGCAAATTTCATGTCACCTTGAGCTAAAAATAACAAGAACCATTGGAGTTATGCAACTCAAACTTTGAAATATGACTATTTTCTATTTTAAAGATGGTTCATGTCGAATAGAAAACATTGATTTGAAAATTGGACCAGCAATCAGAACACCTACCTTTAATAACAAAACAGTTTGTAAAAATGTTTGTAACAACAATACTATACTTTACTTTTGTTTAATTTAATTTCAATCAAGGTCTCTTTTCTGAATAGGATTGAAGAATATAAAACAGAAACAGAGAACAGTCAAATGAGCGATTCTCCAGGGAGGGGCCCTCAATCTTTTCAGAAGTTTTTTTTTTTTAAATCTGTAATGCTTACACATGTACTATAAACTACCCCCTGAAATCATAAAGCTTACCGTAATTTGTAATAATAAAATTAATCTTAAAGGTGTATGTTCCGATCACTTCTTTGGGGCTATGATTTTTTTCCCCCCATATTTGTCTAATTATGTGTGTAAAATCTTAGGGGCCCAAAATGTTCCATTTTATTAGAAATTATAGGCTAAAATGCGGTGAATTACTCTGCCAAAGGTGGTTAACCACCAGCCAGCCAGTTTGTGTACTACTCAATGGGCACAATTTGTGTGACCTTGTGCTTCTTAATTAAGAACCATTGGAGTTATGCAACTCAAACTTTGGAATGTGACTAATTAAAGGGTGACCATGTAAAATAGAAAACATCAAGTTGAAAATCTACCTTTAGGGGTCCCGCAGGTACAACATTGTGCATTTTATGTTAGAAAAATAATTATTAAGGCCAAATCGCATAGTTACCTAGAACAAAACATCATACTTATCACAAAAACAAATAAAAACCGCCATCTCTGAAAGGTGCACATTTTTAAATGTCGTGGCGATCGAAAGTCCCGGTGTCAATAGAATGCACTTGCGCAAATTTGAGCACCAATAACCGTGACGTCATCGACACCGGGACTTTCGATTGACACAAATTTTTAAAATTGCATGTTGAGAGATAGTAGGTTTTATTGTGATAAGTATGATGTTTTGTTCTATATTTCTACGAGATTTGGGCTCGATAATTATTTTTCTAACATACAATGCATACTGTTGTGCTTGCGGGACCCCTCCTTTAATGGCCACAGACAGCTTCTATTCTACCAAATTTGTTTCATGTTCACCATGAATAAACATGAAGGCCACCAGTGACTATAGTTTTGTGAAGCAAAGTCATACTCATGACTTCCCTGATTCAATTGGTCAAGCCTCCAAATGAGCGGGCACCCAGGAGTTTCTTTCTTGGCTCCTGGTGTATCCATACTTTGCACAGGAGCCATTTTTTAGTCAAAATAGCAAAAAGTAGCTCCTGGTCAAGACCTGCTTATTTGGAGGTTTGCAATTGGTGGTGATCTTTTAACCCTAACTCTACTACACCACACGGCAACTGGGCGGAAAAAAATGTTTTTATAACCCAGCGTGCAGGTTTTTGGGCTACAAAAACGGACCCAGGCTATATAACGAGGCGAATATACTCGCAGAGTGTCGACTGACAGCCATGGTGTAGTGGCTAGGATCTGGGCCCGGGTGCTGGAAGTCCGTGGTTCAAATCCCGGGGGGTCGGGGTGACCTTTCTGGTGAATTTTGGGGGTCGGAAAAGAAGTCTGTTGCCGTGTTTATCAAGATACACAACAGTGAAAAGCATTCTGAGGCCTTCAGAAATGCTGAGAAAATGTCTTTTATTTTCACTTTTACTGTTATTTTGGAAGAAATCATCACACTAAACAAGGTTATGATATTTTCATTTATGAGAAATCTCTCAATGCTCCTTTAATTTCAAAATAAGAAAAACTGTTTACTTTTGATTTGAGGCTTATTGCTACATTATTATAAGGATTAAGAACTTCGAAATTGTATGATTTCTTTACGTTAAATAAAATTAATAATTATTTTTCTTTCCCCCCATTTGTTTTACATTGTAATTTGATATACCAAATAAACAATGTAATTTAAAGGTATAGTATATTAGTAATTAATTGGAATACCAAGTAAATTATTAAATCACATTTAAAAACACCTTTATGAAAGGGATTTGTATTTTTCAATAAAAAAATAAATGAGCAAGACTTTTTATGTTTTTGCCATAAATCAGTTGGGTTTTTCCCCTTCAAAATAAGTTACTAGTAATTAAAATGCAAGATACATGTACCTCTGATTATAACTTGTATCATATAATATTTGCTATAGACTATACGGCCGTAATTTAGCAAAACAGCGTAACTCGAAATATTGACTTTTTGAGTTACATGCATTTCTGGGGAAATCGAGGGCGCTCTTTTCATCTGTGAGAGTCTCAAAAGACCTCGACGCACCGTTTTAAAGATAGCGTAACGTATCTCAGCCTTATTTTGCAACTTTTAGCGTTTTAATACATGTGGTAAAACAGCGTTACTCGAGTTACGTGTTTCAAAATCTATTATTTTTCTTGGCAAAACAGCGTATCTCTAAGTTACGCGTCTTTTCCAAACAACTATTTTGCTACGGGATACGCGGGTTTGGCGAAAAAATAGTAACCAAAGAATTACACGTAACTTGAGTTACGCTGTTTTGCAAGATTAACTGTGCGTATAACAGTGGCGGATCCAGGATTAAAATTTACGGGGGGCTGACACCAAAAAATCGTAAAAGGGCCCCAATTTTTTTTGCCGTCAGCTCGTGAAATTCTGCTAAGTGTGGGGGGGGGGGGCAGGGTACAAGTGGCAAATGTACCGACGGAACCTACGTTTGTCTCTGAAAAAGGTAAAGTGGTACACAAAAAAGGTATGATTGTCAAATTTTACGGGGGCGCATACACAAAAAAGGTATATTGTAAAATTTTACGGGGGGCGCCCGCCCCCAAAGCCCCCCCCCCCCTGTATCCGCCACTGTATAATTAGATGTCGGATTGGCAAACCCGCGTATCTGGACAAAATCAGCTGTATCTTTAGTAAAAATAGTTTACTTTACATAAGTTTTTAAAAATTAAATAAATTAAACATAATGCACGTTTCCATTTTTAAATCAATTTCCTCTGTAAATAATAGAGAAAATGCAAACACTTAAACTTTAAAGTGCTCATATCTCAAAAACGTCATTTTCGAGTTACGCTGTTTTGCCAAATTACGGCCGTATAGTGAATTACTTGCGGTGTTTGGCACTAGCCTTATGCATACGTAACAATGATTGGCAAACGAATCCTTGTCCACAAATTGTACATTTAAACGGTTTGTCATAGGTGTGTTCATTGCGTATATGGAACAACAATGCTGATTTGACCTTGTATCCCTTACCACAATGCTCACAACTAAAATTTGTTACGCCAAGCTGTGTATGAACATGCTTCACATGTCTTGTGAGATTTGATTGATGCGCGAAACGTTTGGTGCAATGCGTACATTGAAAGGGTTTCTCCCCAGTGTGAATCCTATTGTGTCTGGCCAATTCGGATTTCCTTTCAAAGCCCTTGTCGCAATGTGTACACTTAAATGGGTGCCAGTCTGATGAGTGCAGCTTATGCATGTGAAACATCACCTCAGATTTTCGGTGGAAACATTCTGGGCATTCTGTACAGCAAAACTGCTTGTCACCTGAGTGTGTTCTGATATGAGCAGTTGAATCAACTTCTGACTTGAAATACACTGGTTTGATTTTGTCAGTAAAACAGTGGTCACATTGTGGACTCTTGCAAGGTGTGACGTTAATGTGTAATATTCTTGTGTGAGGAATCAAATGTGATTTGTGAATGGAACGCTTGTCGCACGTTGTGCCGCCAAAGGTTGTAGAACCGGCGTGCATTTGCATATGCTCAGTCAATTGGGATTGTTGTTTGAAACATTTGCTGCATGTTTTACACCTAAATGATCTTTCACCAGTTTGTTTTATATCATGATGATGCCTTGCAGATAATTGTTTGGCGAATCCTGTGTCATCATGTTCTCCACGGATGAATGATCTTTCAGCTGTTCTTCTCCTTCTTTTACAATGTCTCTGATGCTGCTTCAATCTGTCAAAACTCTCATATTGATGTAGACAACGCATACAGGTGAAAGCTCTCAGCTGATAGGTACATCTCATGGTTCTGTAATCAACAAGAACATAATACTGATTTGGTAGTTTAAATAATTATGGTTGTGTCCAGGGAGTGATATTATTTACCGTAAACAACATTTGATACCTTGACGGAATAAAGCGTATAGTATACATGATGAGACTGATAATACATTGTATACAATCATGTACAGTGTTTGGCCAAATGCTGTTTACGGTTAATAAATTCGCGTCCAGGGAGGGGAGCACTCCCCAGGGGGAGGGGGGGGTTTCTCGGATTTGGTTTGGTCAGGGGTGTGCCGCTGGAGATTCAAAACCCATACCCATTTTTAGGGGTGATTTCGGAAAAATCGGTACCCATTTTTAGGGGTTTTGCTTCATTTTAGACCAAATTTTCGCAAATTATCGGGAAAATAGACCTAATTTTCGCGAAAATAGACCTAATTTTGGCAAATTTTCGCGAAAATAGACAAAAATTTCACGAAAATAGACCCATTTGTTGAAAGTGACCCCATTATTAGGGATTTCCAGCACAAAATCATACCCCATGTTTAGGGATTTTGTGCCCAAAAAGCTACCCATTAAGAGCGGCACACCCCGTATACCGTCTTAGGCGAGTACCCCCCCCATATCAAAACGTTTTGAGCTCTAAAGGACCTTTATGTATGCCGACTTTAACCTGCTTTCAGGTTGTATTTATCTAAGCACTTAACGCCCGACTACGCAACAATGCACAAGGCCACCACTATGCAAACAAATTCACTCATGATTTACTATAGCACCTTTGTTCTCAATACGGGAGATATGGTAAATGTCAGTTTACAAAAAATTAACCTCTGACCCTTTAAATGTTAATTACGATGGCCCTGATTATCCAATCAGAATAATTTTTGCACGAGGAACCAGGAAATTTATGTAGCTTCATCTCAAACCCGATTACCAGGCATTAGGCCGCCCTCTTGGGACCTTTAAGGCGTCCATAAGAACCCGGAGTAGGACTCGAATTTCTAAAAACTCTGTGTAACGCGAGCTTTCAAGCACAGAACAGCGCATGTTTTTCCTGAAATTTGACACAGATACAAATTATTTTCGATTCAACTGTAATATATATGCACTTGAAAAAAATATATTTCGAGAGAGAATATTATTAGCTTCACATGGAGGTCGATTACTGGGTGTTCCGAATTATATATTTTTATTTATGACAATTTAAGTGTAAACGGCCAGCATTTTAGGAGGATTTTTCGTGGGTTTTCAAAAGAAATTCTACAACAGAAATTTTGCGTTTAGTAGTTTATTTGAATGGCCCCAAACGATTTGATATGCCGGGGAGCACTCTGATATAAACTGGTAATTAACACTTTCCATGCGGCTATTAGTTTTACTATTTCAAAATAAGATTTTTAGAAACCTTTCCCAACTTTCAAGGTATAGGATTACTGAATCAATACTATGCATATTTGTACGTATTTCAATGCATTTCACATGGTGATTCCAAATATAGTTATGAAATTTAACAGTTTTGAAACATTTTGTGAACTTTTGGAATGTCGTCTACAGACGCCTGCGGCATGGGTAGTGTTAGGCCAGGCATGAGAATTTTCAGGCTATGGCCTGAATTCAGCCTATTTTGTTTTCCAAATTTCTGCACTTTTTCAGCCTGTTTTTGGCCTTTATAATAGGTCGATTTCATGCACTCTTTCAGGCTGTTAAGGTTTTTTTCATTCTCATGCCTGTGTTAAGCACAGTTTGAATGGGAAAAGGCCAAAGGGATTAAGAGTGGCAAATTGATCTATTCTAGAGATGAAGCCAATTATGTGATGCGATCAAGCAGAATGGGTCCGATGTTGGGTTAAATAAATTTCATTTTGAGATGGGTGAAAAATGGGTCAAAATATCAAATTAAGGTGTTTTTGACTTTTAACAAACCTCTAATTTTCATTTAGTCAAGTTATTTTTTCAAAATTCCAACAATTAAAGGGTAATTACAACAAAACAATCCCATCATGATTATTGATGCATCTGATTCTGACATACCACATTTGGAATTATAAACAACCTTATTATTAATCGTTTGCAGGGATGGAAATAAGACCCGCCCGCCCATAGCGGGTAACTTTCGTGTCGGGCGGGTGAAGATGCAAAGGTACCCGCTCGACTGGCGGGTAACATTTTTGAAGCTCAAAGTGTAAGTAACAGTAAGTTTAGGGTAATGTCATCATCAGATCAGATGACAACTTGAAAAACTTGAGCGATCCGACTACGATCATTCATCATGCAAGTACATTACACATAATAATTATGATAATATTGGGAAACGCCCAGTTCCGTGCAATCCATTCCGAACTTTCGATTAACAGGAGGGCTCAGAACATCCCATCTGGCCGAATCGGGTCCCCATACGTCTCTCGATCTAATCATAATTTCATAACCACGATCAATGAGTCAAGTAGAGCTTCTTGAAGCTTACACTTCGATGCATGGTACCAGCGAAAGCCGAAATTAAGCAGTTACGGTTTGCGGTATCCCCTCCGGAGAAATTATTAATTGCCATCAGGAATTTGCCATACCCCTAAAATGTTGTACTGCGCAGCCAGCTTTGTACATTTCACCAAGGAGTTATCATAGTTAACTCTTTACCTGACATAGACGCATTAATGCGTCAAAACGACCTTTTTTATGTTTTACCCTATAACTCGTTAACCAAACATCGGAAGTATGGCAAACTATACCTTTTTGGAATCCTTGTGCTCAGCCGAACAATTTGGTATATCTGTTAGTGTAATTGAAGGCATTTGAATTTTTGTGCCCCTGTATGGCGGCCATTTTGGATTCTGGGCTTACGGTATATTTGTCGTGCTGATCGTACACGATTCTGGTCGTTGCGCCATAACCGAATAACCCACTACAGCAAATTTGGTATCAAAATGTTCAGAATTATAATGCCCATCTCTTGAAAGCATTTTGGAGGGCTCAAATAGTATAGTTTTCATACAGGACTACTAAATATTTGTAAAAAAAGATGTTACAAAAATTGCATGCTGGGTAACGGTTACCATGGCAACCGCCACGATCGTCCGGTATCGTTGAAATTTTCACAGAAGTGTCCGGCCATTCATAAGCCTTCAGAATATATATAGTTTTACTACCTTACAGAGTCTCATATTCAAATTATAAGTTGATATGTACATGCATGTGCAAATTCACAATTTCTTCAAAAATTAATTTGTCAGGGAAAGAGTTAAAGGGAAGGGACATTAAGTGGTGTTGAAGATTTTAAATGTTTAAAAATTTACTTCAGAATTCAAGATGAACATTAAAAATTGCCATTATTGTTGTTTCTACTAACAAAAACACAGCAAAACTTGATTAAAACAATATCATCTTTATTTATTGAAAAACGCCCTCTAGGCAAATATGGTTCGCGTTATGCATCCGTCAATTGCAGTCCCGGCTCCTGGGTACCCGGGGCACTACGGGGAACTAGCCGGGACATGGCGGGGAAATCGGCGGCAATTTCTGCCCCGCTAGCCGGGAAGATGTTGGAGTACTCGTCGTGGAGTCGGAGGAGCCGGGAGTGGGGGCCCGGGGAACTTGTCGGGTACTTCGGCAGAGAGCTTAAAACAAGTTGTAGTTGCACAATGAAATTATTGAGATTTATATAGCGAATTCGCAAATATTATTAAACATTGAGAAGGGGTTTGATGCTCATTTTCCTACCACCCAGTCTCTTTTTTTCAACTTAATTCGACCTTTATTTTATGTGTGTCCACACAAATTGTCAACAAACAAAGTTTTGGTGGTCACGCAACCTTTGACCTGTGTCTGAACTCCCCGAGCATGTTAGCCAATCAGAGCGCGATTTGCACGTGATCGAAATTGCTCCGTTTTCCCGATTGACCTTGTTTGGAACTAGCCGAAATATTGCTGGCTCCTGATCGTTTTAAAACATTTTATAGCTTTCTATTGGAATATGACAAAGCAAAATAGTTTATTGAAGCTGTGATAATAATCTCAGGTTTATTCTAGAACTTTTACTTCAAGAAAATCCGTGCAAATCAGGCGCTGTTTTGCTATTCACATTTTGTGCCCTTTTTTGTGATTTAACTCGCTGAAAATAATTTCCAAAATCACATTTTAAAAAAAATCATTTTTCAATTCTAATAACTGTTCGACGAACAATAACTATCGTACATGCAATTTTTCTAGGACTTTTGTGGGATTTTTGGTGCAACGATACCCCATCTCATTAAATATTCATAACGTGTGACACATAAAACAAAGCACACACAGAGCGTGTTGCGGGCTGTTTGTCACATGCCGTTGACAACAAATACAGCTCAGAAACTCTTTTAATCTAAAATGATGATGCTGAGTCGCTATCTAGCACGGTACTGACTGACTACGTACGGCGGGGACTTCGTCGGGAGGTCGGCGAGGACACGCACAATTTCCCCGGGGTATAGGGCCCGAGACTTCGTCGGAAACTCGTCATCAAATATTGCCCCGCATTGCCGGGTATTCGGCGGGTACTTCGTCTGGAAGACGTCAGTTACTCGATTTTTCGAAAGCGAGTTGATGCCGACTTCCCCGCAGTACCCCGGGTACCCAGGAGCCGGGACTGCAATTGACGGATGCATTATGTATCACGCGTACTGCAGGGGGATACTGCCGGACGTTAAATGCTCGTCGAGGCTGTACGAGGATTTTTGAATCTATGTTTTCTTGTAAAAAGATGGCTGATTTTTCTTAATCCTTATATAGGTGTAAGTTCATATACATGTAATACAATTATAAGAATATACTAAGGCCTAAAAAAAAAAGTTTGATTTTGGCGTAACATAGAAAAAAAAATAGGGTAGGTACATGTAGGTCGGATTTTGTTAATTTTTTTTTAGATCTGTAAAACGTCTATGAAATTTTATATACCAGCACACATATACCATACAGACATAAACAAATGGCACAAATACACATTTTCACTGTCTTTAATTCTTTTTCTCACACACAATTTTTTTTTTTTTTTTTAATTTAAAAAAATAATAATAATAATAATAATAATAATAATAAAAAAAAAATGTAGGGTCGGGGGTTAAAATAGGGTCGGTCGGGTTATGCCAATCAAACCTCTTTTTTTTAGGCCTAATCCCAGTTTTTATCATAATTGAGGGCGCAGCCTCCAACACATCTCTTAGTGCCCCTTTAATATAATAACTCCCTGATTTCACTGATGACATTAAATCACATTGTATTGTATTTTTGTCGGAAGTGACTACTGTATACAGCCGATGATCGGGCAGCCGTTTCGGGAAAAGCTATACAGCCGATGCCTGATTTCTGTACTCTCGGATAGGGTTAGGGTTAGTAGGGCTGTCCACTTTTGGGATTTGCTGGGAGGGCGAGAGATACAGACTCAAAAAAAATCGTAAAACATGCACAATTTTGATGGGGGGGGGGGGGGGGTAGCATCCGCACAAAAATTGCATGGTCAAAATCGCAAATGTACTGACGGAAGCTAGTATATAATGAAGGTGTTGATAAACATTTTTATGAGGCGGGAGATTTTATATGCTAGGCGGGAGTGCGGGAGAAAGAGTGTCTAGGCGGCCGCCTAATGCGGGAGAGTTGACAGCTCTGGGGTTAGGGTTAGGGGTTAGGGTTAGAGTTAGATTTAGGGTTAGGGAACTTAAAGGCATTTTATGTGATCTTTTCCAGAGAGCGCCCTCTATTCATGATTTTTTTTAGAAAGTTGATTTTCTTGCAGATTTACATTTCCGATCATAAATCATACATACATGTACATTCCAAGTTACAGAGCGATACGATTCCTAATTACCTAAAAATCATGGTTTTAGAGTGAATTTAGAGTGAAAAATATAAACTGTCGGGATTCCGACAGTTTATTTTCACTCTAAAACCATGATTTTGAAGTAATTAAGAATCGTATCGCCCTGTAACTTGGAATGTATGCATGATATGTGATCAGAAATGTAAATCTGCAAGAAAATCTGCTTTCTATTTTTTTTCGATGTTGAGGGCGTTCCCTGGAAAGATCACATAATATACCTTTAAGGTTAGGGTTAGTTTTAGGGTTAGGGTTAGGACAGGTTAAAGTTAGAGTTAGAGTTAGACTAGAGTTGCGGGTTAGGGGTTAGGGTTAGTGTTAGGTGTAGGGTTAAGGTTAGGGTTAGTTTTAGGGTTAAGGGTTAGGGTTCATCGGCTGTATAGCTTTTCACGAAATAGCTGACCGATCATCGGCTGTATTGTATTTGTATGGAAGTGTCTATACAGCCGATCATCGGGTGGCCAATGTGTACCAGACTATACAGCCGATCATCGATAGAGGGGGTAAAATCCGCAGTTATACTTCAGGGACTTCAACCGATCATCGGGTAGCCAATGGTACCAGACAATACAACCGATCGTGACTCGCGCGACACTGTTTGTTCATTCGGTTGGGATCGGAGTTGAGACCAGCGAACAACAAGATAATTGTTGGCTTTGGTGCTTGTATATGTTGTTTTCTATTGTGTTAGTGTTAATAAAGGATATTTGATTGTATTATACCGTCTAGTTTTGCAGTCTTTTTATTGAAAAAAAACCACACCATAACCATTAACCCTAACCAGTAAAGCTAGTTTTTTGTGCGTTTCGAAGGGAGGGGGGGAAAAAGTGCTATTTTTTTTACCCGAAAAATCACCCAGCACCCCCCGGGATTCGATCGCCGGACCATCCGCACCCAAATCTGTCCCTCTACCAACTGAGCTAACTCCCTAGGTTATATGCGGCCACAAACTCCGTGGCCACATATGCCTGCGGTAGGTGACGTCATCGCGGCAATGCAGCAGCACGTGCCTGGAGATAGTTTCTGGCAGTGAGATTTAGTGATATTCAGTGCGGTTAGGGTTATTGCACATCAAAAATTGACATTTATTAACCCTAACCAGTAAAGCTAGTTTTTTGTGCGTATCGGGGGGGGGGGGGGGGGGGGGGGGGGGACGTGCTATTTTTTTGACCCGAAAAATCACCCAGCACCCCCCGGGATTCGATCGCCGGACCATCCGCACCCAAAGCTGTCCCTCTACCAACTGAGCTAACTCCCTAGGTCATATGCGGCCACAAACTCCGTGGCCACATATGCCTGCGGTAGGTGACGTCATCGCGGCAATGCAGCAGCACGTGCCTGGAGATAGTTTCTGGCAGTGAGATTTAGTGATATTCAGTGCGGTTAGGGTTATTGCACATCAAAAATTGACATTTATTAACCCTAACCAGTAAAGCTAGTTTTTTGTGCGTATCGGGGGGGGGGGGGGGGGGGGGGGGGGGGGGGGGACGTGCTATTTTTTTGACCCGAAAAATCACCCAGCACCCCCCGGGATTCGATCGCCGGACCATCCGCACCCAAAGCTGTCCCTCTACCAACTGAGCTAACTCCCTAGGTCATATGCGGCCACAAACTCCGTGGCCACATATGCCTGCGGTAGGTGACGTCATCGCGGCAATGCAGCAGCACGTGCCTGGAGATAGTTTCTGGCAGTGAGATTTAGTGATATTCAGTGTGGTTAGGGTTATAGGTGTGTGACCCGATCCAAAGTCTCCCTCAACAACACTCACACTTTTCTCTTATCAAAATTGAGATTTGGACAGGTTGCAGAAAGTGTTTTCTTCCTCAGGAGAATGGAATGTCCTCACTTAAAAGTCCAATTGGATCCTGTACTATTTTAGGGTTTCCTCAATTATACTTCTTCCTGCTATTTCCTAGGAGCACACGGTGCTCCCCACTCCCGCACATTTTGCATCCCTGATTTTGGTATCGGTAGAAAGCAGACTAAGCTCCCCTAAGCTCATATTTTTCTCATAGGCGCAAGGCTCTCCTCATGGGTAAGATTATTTCAGGAGTTCATCAAACGCCTAATAACTGTGTCAGATAAAAGTGTGTCAGATAAAGTATGTCAGGTTACGGAAAAACCAACAGGGTGTTTCCGTATTCTGACATACTTTATCTGACACACTGACACACTTTTATCTTTTTTAGGCGTTTGATGAACTCCTGAAATAAACTTACCCCCTCTGAAATGGCTATTCCATCAAATAAACTTATCCCTTTCTTTATTTCAGAGGGAGTAAGTTTATTTAACAGTCTTTTATTAAGAGGGAGTAAGTGTAGACCAGCCTTTTATTTAAGAGGGAGTTTTTGATGGAACAGACTTTTTATTCCATCAAATAAACTTACGCCCTCTGAAATAAAAGGCTGTTCCATCAAATAAACTTACCCCCCCCCCCCCCCTAAAATGGTTATTTCATCAAATAAACTTCGGAGGGAGTATTTTTATTTGATGGATCAATTGCGCATGCGTTCACCCCTTAAACATATTAATATCCGTGCTCTTACACTTTTTCCTCCCTTTTTCCTTTCTCTCTCTTTTCTTTCCCTTTCCCCCCTTCTTTTCCTCTTTTCCCTTCCCCCCATTTTTCCTGGTGGGTAGGTTTGAATTTCCTGCTGAGCACCTTCGGGGGGGGGGGGGGGGGAGGCTCTGCCTCCCCGGCTGTTACGCCACTGCAAACAAACAATAAGAGATAGGAGTCAGGCCGTTTCCGGCTGATAGTGACTGATAGCCTTTGCTATATTCATTGCACAATAACGATCATCGGCTGTATAGTTTTTCACGAAATAGCTGACCGATCATCGGCTGTATAGCCTCTGCCAAAATAGCTGACCGATCATCGGCTGTATAGCCTCTGCCGAAATGGCTGACCGATCATCGGCTGTATAGCCTCTGCCTATTTGTATAGCTTCTTCTTCTGCCATTTTTGTCGGGCAGGTAAATTCTGTGAGTTACCTGCCCGACTGGCTAGTTGAAAACAAATCTGAAGTTCCATCACTGATCGTTTGCATCGACATGAGGACGATCGAGTTTAAATGTACCTACGTTTTAGTTATAATTTGTAAAATCCGTCAAATACTGGAAAATTACAGCACACATGCACAGCTGGAACGATACGATGAAACACTAAACATGCCAATCTCGAAACTGTATCGGCAGCCGGTAGTACAAAATAGAGCTGGGCGCACCACTTTATCAATTTCCTCATTGAAACACGTGTAAAATACCCTAAAGACTCGACAAAAGAAAAGTAGGCCTACTACACTTTTTTAGGCGGGTCATTGTG
>CM069457.1:29524570-29627199 GCA_035610835.1 Ophiura sarsii
CAACAATTTCAAAAATATACACAAAATATAAGCAAATAGACAAAAATATACATTAAACACACCATACTATATGCACAAAGTAACCATGCCAAATTAAGAACCACAGAAATGCAATCTAAATTAAAAATATTGCACGTGAGATATTAAAAAGTATTTAATTTGAGGGTAAATGACATATTGGAGATAAAATGCACTGCTACTACTCAAGACCCTTGCTATTCCATAGATCAGTCATGTATACCATCGGGCTGTTTTTGCAACGAGTTGTATTGCACTTTTGGGTTGACAGTTTGTTAGCACCACGCAGATTTCTCTTATGCACACTAGCTCGGGTAGGTGGAATCCAACCACTGAATTTTTCGGATTTCATTAGTGAGTTAAAGAAATTCAAGCAAAGTTGCTTCCTTCTAGTAAAAAAATAATTTAAACCACATACATCAAGAGCCTCCTCATAAGTTGTGTACTGTTTACCCATGATGATCTTGCAAGCCCTTCTCTGGATTCGTTCCAAAGCGGCACATTCGTCGGATTTAAGACCAGGGTGCCATACAGGGGCGGCATATTCTGCCAAAGGTCTGACAAAGCCAGAGAAGATGGTGACAAGATCATCACGGGGTAAGTTAAAGTGTTTGAGTAATTTTAGCATACAGTCTCCCATTAGCCTTCTTCAACATTTCTGACACTTGGCTGTCCCATTTGAGATTGGAACTAATTTGAACACCAAGAATCTTGGCAGAATCAACAACCTGGAGGGGTACATCAGCTATGGTAAGGAGACGCTCCTCTTGTGAGTTTTTCAAGAAAAATACATTCATAGTGGCACATTTTTTTTGATTCAAACGCATATGATTAAGATCAGCCCATTCCTGAAAATTGTCCAAATGTTCTTGCAGCACCGACGTTTGTAACCGGGATCTATGCTCAATTAGAGTGAGGTCATCGACATATTTCAGTGTTCATGGCTGCGTCATTAACAATAGCGACAAAACCGAGAGGACGACGCGAGTACCCTGCGGTACACCACCATTTCATTTCTTCCAGTCACTGGTTTGTCCACGATATCGCACGCACAGCTCTCTGCCGTCTAGAAAGCTGGAGATCCAAGTTACAACAGACGGGCGCACTCCTAGGGAAATAAACTTAGTCATGAGAATGTTATGATCTACTAGGTCAAATGCCTTACTGAAATCAGTAATTACAAGGGTACTGAGATGTCCAGGTTTGTTGGCATTCATATGTAGCGTGTCCATGAGTTTGATGAGATAGTGCGTGGTTGAAACACCCTTTTGGTTTCCATACTGATTTGGGTCAACGACACTCTCCATGTCTTCCTGGAGCCATTTTGCCATGAAGCCTTCTGCTACTTTTGCGAAGTGATCTGTGAGCGATACCGGTCTTAATTTGTCCCATGAGGCAGGCTTACTCTTAGGAATTGGTACAACGACAGCTTTCTTCCATTGCGGTGGGCAAACTCCTTCATCATAAGATCTATTGAGGATGTTTGCTAAGGGTCCACTAAGTTCACATGCAAACTCTCTAATTATCCTGGATGAAATGCCGTCGGGGCCACCAGCTTTACCTGCTTTGATTTTTTGAAGCATTTTGTAAACTTCAAAGTCCTGGACAATTGGACAAGGATTGGGATCGGGTCTATAGGTCGGGAGCACTGTCGTATCAAGTGGCTTCAGATCTTTGGAGACGGAGGCGAAGTGATCATTGATACTGTCAGCAACAGCTTTATAGTCATTAGGATCAACATGAGGTGGCGGCTAAATAGTAGACTCGGTTTTATTGAGGTTCGTCATTATTTTGATTTGTTGATACCATTTAGCAGGATTAGCATGTTTGTGCCGCTGAACACGAGTTTTATAGTACTCTCTTTTAGCCTTGTTTATGGCACGCTTGATTTTATTTCGAAGACGCTTCCATTTCACCGAGCGATGTTCCTTGTGGAATACCTGCTGTCGCTCACAGATGAGACTTTTGATATAACTGCGCATCCATGGTTTGTCTTTGCTGTGGAGTTGTATAGTCATAGTTGGAAGGTGCGTGTCAATGGCGTTATTGAGAGACTTGTAGAAAGCGTTACACTTGCTCACGGTATCCAGCTTATCATATACCTCAGACCAGTCATGCTTAACGATCCACTGGCCAAATTCTCTAATCGAAGACTGCTTCATGGGTCTAATAACACGTGAACTGGAAGCATTGGATGTTTTGATTTTTGACTTTGGTGTCCAAACTACTGTAGAATGGTTGCTGGCTCCAATCGGAGAAAATACATTCTGGAACATGATAGTAGTTCTGCATGTTGGTAATGATCTTGTCCAGAATTGCATTTTTCCGAGTTGGTTTGTCAACGACTTGGATCAGGCCATTGCCATAGCAAAGTTGACTGGTATCGAGGTGGTTGATGTCACCAAACAGAGTGATCTGGATAGTTCGTGCGAATGGAGTCAAAACCCTCTAGAAGGTGGTCAATAAGTTCATTCTCATGAGGACTTTCAGGTGGATTGTATATAATGGCATAGAAAATTACTGAAATATCACGAGGTAAACGTTGGGGTCTAACTTTCACCCATACAACTTCCAAATTGCTAGGCACAGTGATATCAGCCCTCTGAACTCTGAGATCTTCACGGGCGTACAGAGCTACACCTCCACCACGTTTGTCAGTTCGACCATATTACTTTTGTTTGTTATTACGTTCACATAGCGCATAGTTGGCTCAGCGGTATAGCATTGGACTAGTAGACCGGAGGTCGTGGGTTCGAATCCTATCACGTCTTGACATTTTATATACATCTTTTTTATTAGTTTTTTTCGATATTGTTTATCATTTCGTATAATTATTCATTATTGTTCCATTATAGTTTATTTTGGAATGTGGAATTATTTACGATTTCATTTTAATTTTCCACTGACTGTTTAGTGTGCATGGCATCATGAAAGGTGACATGAACCGCGGTATACCACCGAACTGTCCTACTCCTATGCAACAGGCCAATACAATAGAAACTCGTTGTTATGTGTGTTATTATCGATTGAGCTAAACTTGTAAAGTAAATGCCAGCCGTTATGTAATACAAATCAATGTGCCTGTATTATTATTATAAATAATGTTTCGGTGGTGTAGAAAATAGGAAAATCGATTCAAGGACATGAGCCGACTGGCTTCTTATTACATAACAATTGGCCTTTGCAGATCATGTTCATAGACTAGCTAGGGGCCATTCAATGTAGGCCTACGGAGTAGTAAACACAATTATATTTACAGGACATTCTTTATCGCAGTGAAATTGCAAAAGAAAAAGAGTATCATTCAACATTCAATAAATATAGCGAACGATAAGCAATCCTGTCAATTTATAGAAAACAAACAGTGTAATAACAAAACAGAAAAGAAAACCATCCCCATCCGCAGGATTCGAACCACTGACCTCATGATTGTGAAGCCGGTGCTTTGACGTTTGAGCTAATGAAGGCTATACATAAACGTTTTGAAGAAACACATTACATAGAGTTCAAAATACAAATATCTCTTAAATCGGAGGCTAAAATGCTTTATATTTCGATTGGTGTGCATTTTTAACATGGATTATCGCCCAAAAGTTGATTATATGCTGAAGGAGATTGTAATTCTGATTATAATGCATAACACTATTTTTTGAAACGATTCTAGACACCTATTTCGTTCATAAATAAATTTCACCATTACGTTTGATCGATTAAAATTCGCGGCAAATCTATTGCACCATGGGTATTATTACTTGGAAACACGGTGACTCAGATACATAGGGAGTCATGTGACTTTTGTCCAGGACAAACACTTGAGATGTACACGCCCCTTTAACAAGTGGATTACAATAAGCCTAGCAATGAATAGGCGGCTACAAACATATCTCGTTTGAGTCGGGGTTTGAGGAGTGTCGCGATTAGCCTCTATCACCTGCCATGATAAAACCTGGCACTTGTACTAGAAACCCGGTAGGTGTACAATCTGGCAAATGGGTCGCTCTTTATGTCACAACGGAGGTCGGGTGAACACTGGTCAGCAACCTTCCTCGCGCTTTCATCTGTCTGCTTCACTAATTGAGCCATCGAGAGTACTACAATAGTTCTATTGTTAACGCCAGATAAGTAAGGAGGCTCTAGTTAATCACCGATCTTTTTCCGATGCTTTTAACAATAGAACGAAATACCGTTGGAATATCCCGGGTAAAATCGGTAGAAAAATGCTTTAAAATCACTGAGAGTTTGGATATGGCCCCTAAATGATGATTATATGAAGTAAATAAAACCATTAAAGAAAGAGGTACATGTATATATAGACAAATGTATGGGGCATCTGAATATCACAACCATGTAACCATTTAACTAGGTTCATACCGTGTTATCTAATAAATGTGCAGTCGCTTGCTTTGTACACCATTAGTATAACTGCTATACACGTTAACCATGAAAACTGTATAAAACATGGGTTTCATGAGACAAATATAAAGTTTATTGTGTCTCTCTCCAAATACCAATGGGGAGTGGTTATTTTTGTGATTTACTGTTAGGTTCAGTGGTGCAAGCACTTTGAATTGTGTAGAAAATTTGGTGGTTTTATCCTTTCCTTGGTATGAACATAAATGTCATGCTAGCGCCGATTATCACCAATCATGCATTTATCTTTATATACACGGAGCAGCAGTAGCCTGTATGACACATTGAATTTTTGGGCCAAAAACGGGCAAATTTTAATGCGAATAGGGTTTTATACCAGCAGTGAGTTGAAATATTTCCTTCATTAGCTACATCAAACTGTTCCGGGGCAATGATGGTAGATACATTTGATTCAGTGTTTCTGTAATGTATTTTAGTAATTGTAAAATATTTGAGATATTGTTGTGATATATGAATGAAATTCAATCAAATAGGTCAACAACTTTCTAGACGGAACGAAGTGCTCAAGTGTTTTAAAAAGTTACTTAGACCACTTAGACCTGAGCAGTGTTTACTTATATCCCGAAATACTTCTCTGATGAATACGTGCAGATAATTGAAGCAAACATGTTTGTAAATGTTGGTCTTTGGAAGCAATCGGTATTTCTAGATTGTATACAAATTAAAGGTTAGACTCCGGACTTTGGCTCTGGTGGACTTTTGCGCCTTTTACACCGGGTTGTAGGGGTTGATTATATATCATCATGTGTTAGCTTCTGCCCTCTATTGACAATAATATGACTCATCCAGTCAAGATGCAGTGGCGTGTTCAGGATTTTCCTGGTATAGGGGTCCAGACTCTCACCAGAATTACTTCATTTTGCCCGATTATCTGTTCCTGATAACGTGTGCGCTCGATTAACTATTTACATGAATTTGGCCATGATTAAAGTACATTTTGGATTAAACGGGTACGCTCGCGGCGCGAAAAGTCGCCATTTTTAATACTAATTTGCTTTCGAATCTCCAGATATTTGGAAAACTATTACTACAAGGATACCAGATATGATATTCCACAGGGTGTGCATTAGTTATACAGGGTGTCACATAAGAAAAACAATATTTTTTTACTAGTTTTGATATACCCAGGTTATTTTTTTTGGATAAAGTATTACATTAAAAACAAGTATTACATTAAAAACGATGCTTCATCCAACTTGGGCTTTCAGTAAAAAAAAAGTAAATAGACCAATCGTCCTCCAGTAAAATATACCGGGTGGCCAAAATCATGCATATAAAATAATGGAAAAAAATTCCGGTTTTTATTAGTCCCATCTAATCATAAGCGATTTTGTCTTAAAGGGGTTCCCTGGTTTCGGATCTTGGCTTTTGCTTTTGTGTGAACATTTCAGAGGGGGTATGGCTACTAAATTAAAATTAACCTGCCTCGGTCCTTTGCAGCAAGTAAATCCTAAGTAGTTTAAGCTGTGGCATTGGTTTCCCTATCTAAACTTGTGATTGGCCATATTAATATTCGTGTACGCTGCTCGTCCAATCGGATGGCGCGTCTTATCGAGCAGTGGCATGAATTCGCGCCATTTTTGGTCTGTGTTTTTTTAATATCTGGTTGGAGTAATTAGTCATGGTCGCATGGTGAGAAATCCCACCCAACCCACCCAGTTATCCATACTAAAGGAGTTGTTTTGGTCGTGTTCAGGCATTATGAGTCCTGGTTGCTAGCTTGGGTCTGAGTCGGACTCGGCCGATGACTGGCAGGTTTTTTGTTTTGTTTTATTGTAAGGGGTGGGGCAGGTTTTTTTTAGGGGGATAAGGGTCTGGACCATATTTGTTGTGCTCGTTTCATTGGTTTTGCCCATGAATTTGTGGAAAGGCTAGAATGCTTCGTTTGGGGACTCGACCTTTCAAATCGTGGTCCAGATCCTCGTCCTACTATTACGTATGATTGGCTTACATTTATTGTTTACTAAAGCATGGGGTATTGTTTACTAATGCATGGTATATTATTGTTACTACTTCTATGATAGAGGAAAAAAACATTCATGTGCATCAGACAGTGAAGCTTTGACTACTCCAGCTCATTCCACATTTTGAGTTTTGCGGCAGTAATTATATTTTGAACCATTTGGGTTAGATACATAGATGAAGAAAGACAATTATAGCAGAATTAAGTTGACAACAATTTAATATACAGGGTGATCAAAATGTGGAGTGAGACAATTTCCAGAGAAGAAACCTCTAAAGACTATAAATGAAGAGCTATGTTCCAAAAGGATCAACTCCATAAAAGTGAAATAGGACAAAAGCAACGTTTTTTTAAATTAAGGATGTTGCACTTCTTTGATATATGCTGTTCTGCCATATGAAAGATACTATACGTGTAAGGTTAACAACATGTTTGATTTCATATTTTTATTTTCACTGTTTTTCCTATGTCATTCTCTATTTTCGGAAACTAGTGGAGTTGATCCCTTTTGGAACATAAATATTTCGACCAATTTTCAAAAATCACTTTACCAAGCAATCGTTATTTTTCAATTAAAGTACACCTGAAAGACATTATGAAATCACATTGAAAACAGAAAACCGCATTCAAATACCTCTTCAACTTGTTAAATTATAACATTTTGTTCTTTCTTGAAACATTTTGGCACATTTTTTTGAAATAACAACAATTCTGTTTAAAAACAGTTATCCATACATTTTAAGTTCTCTTCATTGCATTTCATCAATGTTTTACCATGATAAAAGAACCATATTTCTACCATTTTGGCTTACAAAATAGTGAAATATATTCAAATTTCCGGAAATTACCGAAAAATACCGAGGGCCATAACTTTTGACCAGAACATGCTAAAGATGTAGAACAAAGTGTAAAAGATGTATCTTGTAACTCTCTTTCACGTTCTGCACCTAACTAAATTTCGACAAAAAGTGGAGTTGATCCCTTTTGGAATAGAGCTCTTCAAATCATTTTGGAGTTGATAACCGCATGATTGCTGTGCTGGAGTAGACTATTTAAGATCTATAAATTTCAGATCATAACATCAAGCTGGATACCATCTTATTATATTATTCAGGGTTGCAATAAAAATAAAATATAACAAAATGGCCAATTGAATGATTTATGATCATTTTCTATTTTTTTTATTTGCACACATTTTGAAAAACAAAATTCTGTTGATACAAATACAATGAGATTCGTATTTGCCGCAATTTAAAAGTCCAAATGCACACTATCAGGAGTTATAACTGCACCTTGCATCAAGAAAGTTTCTAATCATACATGTATACAAAATGACATGGTAACCATCGCAACTTTTGCAATATATCAATTAGTCTTGATTTAGTTAATTAATTAATTAATCAATAGTGATAATTATTAAGAATACAATATAATTGTTCCATTCAATTATAGTTAGTCCAGAAACAACATCTATAACCGATGTGGAATAATATTACTTAAATATGTTTAACACACAGACACCTGTTAAATGCACCTTCAAAACTGAACTAATTAGCACTTAATTAAGCACTTAATTAATTAGATTTTTGATGACAAATGATATATTATCAGATATGTGTGTAATTAATTGTAATACATGTGCAGTTTGAGATGCCTATGAGTTATGAAGCTCTCTTAATTGTGTGCATCTGGCAACACCGCATTAAACTAAACTTCTTTTATTGTTTCCAAACTTTCATAACAGTTGATCAAATTGTATTACATTTTCTTTTCATGAGAATTTGATTTTTTTCTTAAAACGAAATATATGTGTTTCTGGCAACACCCCATATTATAGAAACACATTTTCCCAGTCTGTTCTTATTAGATATGTTAGGGGTAAGGTATGTTATACCCACAACCATAATATCAAATCCCGAGGTGAGCGCGAACAAATATTACGCATATAATTTGAAGGGAAAAAAGATACGTTTGTACACTCAATTAAGATATTTAAGATATTGTGGTGACAGCTTCAATCGATCAATCAATCAATCAATCAATCAATCAATCAATCAATCAATCAATCAATCAATCAATCAATCAATCAATCAATCAATCAATCAATCAATCAATCAATCAATCAATCAATCAATCAATCAATCAATCAATCAATCAATCAATCAATCAATCAATCAATCAATCAATCAATCAATCAATCAATCAATCAATCAATCAATCAATCAATCAATCAATCAATTTGTTTCCATATATAATAACATTTACAAAACATCAACAATATTCAAACAAAGCAAACAGATAACAAACAAAATACAACCATAGGACAATATGGAGGAAAAGGCAGGAAGGCCAAAAAGGGCTGAAATTTGCCTTTCCCTTTGAGAAAAAATAATAAATAAAATGTTATAACATCAACAACAGCGACTAACAGACAAAGGACGGTGCTCGAAAAATAATTTGATATAAGTTTGAGATAATAGTTTTAGATTAAGCTTATGTTTAGAGGGGCAGTGCACGAAAAAGAACTTAATTGTATTTTGATATGAGATTTCTTTTTAATTGTTTACGGAATTGCGTAACAGACTTGGAGTTTTTAATTTTTTCTCGGAGAGAGTTCCAAATAATGGGACCGCCCGTACGGACAGAAAGGTCAGAAAATGTGGTTTTTTTCTTGGTTAAATTAAGGTCATTCACATGTCTTGTCTGGTAGTTGTGGATGTCAGAACGTTTTGCAAAATAATTATTAAATACATTAGGCAACTTATTCACGGAATACTTATACATAAATACACCTAGTTCGAGAGAATACATGTCTTCAATATTTAAGATGTTGTATTCCTTAAACAGAGGCCTAGTATGACATTTGTAATGGCTATTGGAAAATTGTCCTTATTACCCATTTGTGAAGTTTGGTAAGTTAATCTAAGTAAGTTTTACATGTATTTCTCCAAATGAGAGATATCGTCGCTTTGTTTGTTTCCCTTATCAATAGGCGAGCGAACAGCCCTATATCATGACATAGCAGTCCTTACTGAAATTATTAAAGTTTACTCTAAATTTTAACCTAACTTATCTCCCACATCACATACACTTATTAGCCCCCTGAGAACTACCTGCCGATTGGTCAGAAAGATGGATATATCATTTATTGCACCAATCAGATACATTGTTAGAATAATTATGTCCCTGATAAAGAGTTGAGTGAAATGTTTTAGAAGCTGTATTTTAATTGGTTATTAAAATGAGTATGTCTTGTAATTGACCAATCATAAACACTGATAGATAGGCAGGTCTCCTTGGAAAACATCATCGTATCGAGATGATGTCAGCCATAGTAGCGCTATTCTTCTGTTACTCGCCATTGTTGCACCCGGCTGATACTCCCCCATCTTCCTAGAGATAGGCTATTAGTATAACAAATGGAGTAAAACATGTCTCGATTGATCTCCCAGTTTCGATCACTGTCGACTGGTTAAAAACATCTTCTGCCGGTTTAAATCAGCTATTGACCGGTCAAAACCCGGTTATATTTTTAAAATTAAACACGCGTCTGACTCATATAAACTCATTGAAAAAAATATTTTCAAGCTCATTAATCTACCATGATTATACATGTACAAGTTTGATTGCATAATCATGATAAAAAATATACAGAACAAGAGAATTTTAATCAACACACAATAACAATAGGTGGTAGATTTATTAATGTCAAACAGTTATAAACAAATTTATATGCTTGTTGGTCGCCCCATATGAACATAATATAGATGAGAATTCATTTATTAGAATTTCCATTCAGTGAGTACTTTAACATAATATACACCTAGCACAAAACGTCCCCGACCAGGTGCTTTGATGTTGGCTAATCCAAAATCAATAATATACACGAAAAATCTGAGAGATACATTTCATGATCAAGTTTCTTCTCCGTAGTTTGATACCTCACTAATAAAAATCGAGTGGAAATTGTTGATTTATGATCGTTTAATTGACCATAACTACCAAAACAATTCTTGCACTCAAATTGGTTTTCAATGGGATATGATTACGCATTGAATTTAGGGTGTGTGCAGACTCCCTGTTGATGCCTGTTACCCATTCATCCCTATACCTGACTGGTTAAGATAGCACAGAGTGGACAATGCAAATCAATGATATCCCATAGGAAACAAATTCTAGTGCAGCTGTGTTATCGTGACTTGTGGTTATTGAATCATCATAACTTCAAAAGTATACATTTCCAAGTTAAGGTTATAAGTTTAGCTTCCTTAATGTGAAGCGGGACATTTTTTCCATAGTATTTCATACAAATGTATGGGTTGGAAATTGTCCTTCCCAGAAAGCTTTGCAAATTGATTTGATAGAAATATTACTATTAGAAGTTACACTAAAACGAACTGATTTTGATGTACATCGATCAAAAGGATTAAAATAGCTTGTATTTTAAACTATTTATGCAGTGTTCATTTGAACTTAAATGTTTAAATTCTCTCCAGTCTTTTGGAATGGAAGTCATCAAAGTATGAAAATCCAACATGATACCACCTGGCTCTCTAATTTGGTTATTAAAATATTGCATTGATCTTTTGACCCATCGTCATCATACAAGGTGTCTCAAAAAAAGTGTCCCATGATTATTTTGGCCATGAAAAATATATAAATTGTTCGCGAAATACTAGTAATCATGTTCAACCATCTTTAATGTGTCATAACAATATTTCTACCCATTTTCGAGCTTCCGTTATCAAATTATGGCCAATCTACTCGGGCATGTTCAAATTCACTTTTGGCCACTATTTGTGTGAAGAGGGCTCTTTTATTAGAATCGTCATTCATTATGTAATTGAACATAATCAATCAAATCAATAATAATCTACGTACTAGATGTTGATAGTTAGTTGAATTTCAACAAAAAAACATATTTTCATCCATATTATCCATGATATACAATAAAATATTTGAATTTTAGACGGCATTTTAAACAATACATTGACATATCCTAAAATCATCACCGGAATCATGAAGGCAGTTTTTTCTGTTGAAAGTCATTTTCTTGTTCAAAAGTGGTGAAAGTGGGATTCGCACTCTTATCACTGAATTGATCTCGGTAGTTATAAATGGTGAAATTCAATGGGATAAAGTGTATTTGATAAAGGACTAATAGGGCTTACCAATAGTAGCTCATGGGACAATGAAGATATTGTTACATAACCATTTCGTATCCATTGTTTGAAATAAAATGTTTGTCCTTGATATTTTATATTTTATTTATCCTTTTCATCTCCCGGTCTGTATTCTTTATCTACTCTACGCTCTATTTAGTTTTAAAATTCTACCATAATACAACAACAACTAGATCTGGTCTAAGACAAGGGCACCTTGATTGTGTTCGTGTTAATGGCCCTTAGTGACCCAATATGATATGTCAATTGTATTCCCTGAAGACCCTTTATGTGCATGGAGCAAGAGCATTTTAAGTGAAAATCACATATTGAACCATAATGACCCTTTCATGACATTTGTCTCCAATGTCATGATTGACCTTTTTTCTTGTTTCATGCGATTTAAGATGCAGCAAGTCCGGTCAAAATCAGAGCATGTTTTACATTTATCCCTGTATAGGGCAATGACCGATAATGACACTTTCCTGACCTTTGACGGACATAAGATGCATCAACTCCGATTAAATCAGAGCATGTCTTAAATTTAACGTTTTTATATTTCAAATTTCCTCTATTCTTCATTGTACATTTTGGAAGTGGTTATACAGGCGATGATCGGGCAGCCATTTCGAGAAAAGCTATACAGCCGATGATGTTAAATGACTCACACTTGCAAGTCCATCCAAACAAAAAGCCTTTATCATAGACATATATATAGTATACAAATATGGACTGTTCATGAGGGTTAACTATTGCCCCAAGGTGATTTGGAGACCGTAAGCCTACTAAATAGTAGGCTCCAGATCCAGATAGGTCTCCAGATCACCGAGGGACAATTATAGTTCACCCCATTTCACGAATAAAGAGCAGTCCATATTTGTTTTATATAACGCATGAAAATATATTTGTGTGCGATTTTCATCAAATTAAACATGAAAAAGATCTTACAGGCGAGTCGATCCTCCAAGCCATTATGGTAAAATCGTACGAGGCAGGGCATTTTTCGTCTTTCAAAAAGTACTATTGACCGCCCGGTCAATATTACTTTTTGAAAGGCAAAAAAAGACCGGGAAGTGACGTCAAGCATGAATGGACCAAACTTTTTTGTGTTATCTGATGTAGTATCCACCAATCAGATGGCTAGAATATGTTCATGCGTTATATAATGAATGCTGTCCCATTATATTTGGGGTGTTATTTGGCATTACATAACATGGTCATTTACAATACAAAACAATTTTGTTGGGTCATTTAACATCAACTTAACCATTCTGGCAGCCATTTTGGAAAGTTATACAGAATCAAAACTGTCACAGAGGTGGGCCTTATATCTGAAAGCAATAGCTTAACAGTTTAGAATACACTATTTGGTGCATGTAATGTAATATACACTCTTACAATATCTATTCTGGAATATCATACACTTATGACTATTTTTACATTTACAGCCATTTTTGTGGCCATTTTGGATTTAAAGTATGTTATTACAATGCAAATATACTGGATATGAGTTACTAGTGGTCTAATACATACATCTCAATGTTAAAACTATACTTTCATCATACATTTTGGTTGATATTATCCCATTTTATGGAATTTCGACAATTTGTTCAGTCATTTTGGGATCCATTCTGGGGACCATTTTGGATTTTTAAGTATGTTAACACAGCAAAAATACTGGATATGAATTACTAGGGGTCTAATACATACATCCCATCATTAAAACTATATTTTCATTATACATTTTGTTTGATATTATCACATTTAATAGAATTTGACATTTTTTGCAGCCATTTTGGGACCCATTTTCGGGCCATTTTGGCAGCCACTTTGGATCTTGAACTATGTTAACAAAGCAAAAATATTGGATATGAGTTACTAGTGGTCTTACACATACATCCCATCGTTGAAATCATATTTTCATCATACATTTCGGTTGATATTATGCTATTTTATTAAATTTTGACCATATTTGACCATTTTTGGCAAATAATTTGGCGGCCATTTTGGTTTTAAAGTATGTTAACAAAGCATGAATACTAGATATGAGTTTCTAGTGGTCTAATACATACATGTACATCACATTGTTAAAGCTATACACTGATCATACATGTTGGTTCATTTATGCCTTACAATTTTTGGCGGCCATTTTGGTGGCCATCTTGGTTTGAGGTGTGTTAACGAAGCAACAATTCTGGATATGAGTGTCTAGTGGTCTAATACATACATCCCACTATTAAAACTATACTTAAACCATACATTTTGATTGCTATGTCATTTATGAGATTTGACCAGTTTGGGAGGCCATTTTGGACGCTATCTTGAATAACCTCTTAGTCATGGCCGGCATTTTGAAATTAAGATCAGGACTTGTTAGTCCTGCTTTAGGGGCAACAGACTTGACAATTCTACCAAAAAATAAGCTTTAAAAAGTGACCACATGTCATGTTAAAATTTGGCCGCCATTTTAAAAATCCAATATGGCCACCATTGGATATTTTAAAAATGTGTAAACATTGGTTTCTGGTATCAGTGGTCTTTAAACATTAATTAGATGCAAAAATTAGCAACTCCCCACCAAAATCCAACGAAATTACATAGTGGCCCTGTCTATTGGTACGAAGTTGGATTCTCACCGGCACAACGTTTGTATGCATGGGCCCATTGACTAAGCCTGACTAGTCGCTATACCTTCAAAATTGTAAAAACATTGACTTGCTGTTTTGTACCACAGCTATCACAATGTTTGTCGTACGACCACCACATTTGACATGGAAAGTAAAAACATATGTCTTAATCATAAAATTTAGAATTAATCGATGACTAACGTTCAATATTTCTTTAATAAGTGAAAGTTTTGGGTCATTTTCTGAAAAAAGACAAAAAACATAAACATTTATGTTAAAAATATATTTTTTCATTTAAATTCAAAATGTATTTTGATACATACTGTCAGAGTATACGCTGTTCTTCAAGTTACAAAAAACTGCATGATTCTATGTGGTTTTGCTTTCCTTTTACAAGGGTTAAATCGCAGATCCATGGCGACATAAAAATTATGCAAATTTGATATTAATGACACTATTGTTTCAAAACTATTGACGCGAATTTTTGCAAATTTTACTGGCAGGCACTTGAAACTGTCGTTTTCAATATTAGCCCCAAAATTCCAATGTGTATCGTAATTGCCGGTTCCCCCATTGGAACGGTGAAATCTGCTCTCCTACTATTCTGCCCTACCATGACAAAAGGAAGTAATGGACACTTTTTTCAAAATGGGTTTTTCTATACTAAATGATAGAAATAATATTGATACACAATTCTATCATAGCAGGAACCCTCAAAAATGCTTAATTAATGAGTAATTAGCATATCAAAAAGGAAGCATGTTCACTTTATACCAAATAAACCACGACAAAAGGAAGTAATGGACAACAGGAGATACAAAATACAAGGCAAATCATGTTTTTTTGTAAGAGCCTTGAAAAGTGATGAGTGATGTTCTGCTAATGTTATATCAGTTTAATGTTACATTTAATGTACATTTTTGAATATTTTGCAGAATTTTTTCTTCCTGTTGTCCATTACTTCCTTTTGTCATGGTAGGGCAGTATTGTTGGGATTGAGAAGAGACGGTGGCATAGTAGAAAAAAGGATTTGTTATGTCTTAGTATGTTGTTTATCGAGCGGCCCTTTTTAAAGATGAAACAGTGGGAAACTCTACTGCTTTAAATCATCCTATTGATAGCGTGGTTTGTTAAGGTCACTGGAGCAAATAGGACAAAAAAATACACCACGTGCATGCACACTTTGTAACTTTGCTGGTTCTCCATGGTATTTCAGCCCGATCGTAATGAAAATAATGTTAGATGTGCCTTAATAAAAAAATGAATATCTGCCAAAAACCTAATCCGACATCACAAAAATAACTTTTTATACTGGAATGGTTCCTTCTGATGGTATTCCAATAAACAACACATGCCATTTATCATTTATAAATTGCTGCACATGGTATTTCCCAACACCAGTTGATCACAGTTGTAAATTCCCATAGCGTTACACCGCCGATAATGAGCTAATTGATATTCATGAGGTAATTTACTACAGCGATTTTACATAGGAATTCTGACTTGCTCGATAAAATCATGAATTGATATGCTTTTGAATCACGAATCTTAATAGGAAACATGAAATTATTGGTATAAAATGTGCAATGAACACAATGAAATGGTGATGGGTCTGATGGCTTAATACTGTTGACAACACAGTGATAACTGGCAAGCTTCCAGGGGGGTGGGGGTGGTACTTTTGCGCGGCAGTGTAAGTGTGAATTGGGTGAGAATATTGTCAGAAATGCTTTGCTCATGAAGGTAACCTCATGACATTACACATGAATACAAACTTACATGTATACTGAAGACAAGCCATATCAATCTACATCTACATCTATGCATGTACTCATCAACGCCTTTTTCAGATATTTTGTGTACAGGTAACAGACCCGGGATGATCCCCTACTCTTTACGATAAGGTCTCACTATTTCAACGTGTTTAGGGTGAAGGGTCTGAATACATGGGACCAACGGCTTAACGTGACTCTCCGAACCAAGGCTTACTGACACTCACTGTATAGACCTGCCTGTTGTACACAGTGAATGGGGTAGAGGAAATCTACAATTAAATCAGATTATCATCCAGCTTAAACCACGGAAAGAGGATCCGATAAACTAACCTTACTGAATTACGATTTGATTGTAGAATTTCCAACCTTGATAGGAATTTTCTGGGGTAAGCAAAGAATCCTGGTTTCAAGGAGACTTGAACCCACGATACTGTGCTTGATTGAAATTTAGGCTAAATGGTTATAGACGTCCCGCACGAAATATTAACCGTGTACTATTAACTACATATTTTAATTGTAATGAGCATGCGCACATCAGTTATGGGACGTCTAGCAAGACATTGCAAAATTGGGGCTTGGAATGAGAGTCATCAAATGTTTGTGATTTTTAAACTTGGAGCGGGGGACTGATGCATGCTCAGAAATAGGAGGGGGTCTTAGAGCTAGTAGGAGGGGGGTCTTAGAGCTAGCAGAAAAGGACCAAAAAGGGGATCTAGGGGCCGGGGCCCTAAATCGTCCTTATGTGGCTGATGAAAGGCAATCGAGTTGCTGCCCGAAAGCTTCCCCAGCAGAGGTAAGCTTATTCCAAGGACCTTCCTCACCTATTTACAAGAAAAGTCTGGACGCCAAGTAACATGTTATTTTATTTATCGTACTTTATAAGCTGGGTCCACTACATTACTATTAGCGGTGCTGTATCAAATACCTCTGAGAAGTTTTGAGATGCTCGGGAGATGCTTCAAATATCAAAATATCTCATGGGTTGATTGATGGAGTAAACCGTTGTTTTCCGGAGGAATTTCACAGCCCGGTGTCACCGAAAAACCGTATACCATATTCATTGAAGTTGACATGTAATGTTGCCAAAAATGTGTCCCAAACCGTGGCATAAGTGCCCTCTAGGCTGCGGTCCACGACAAAAAGTAGCCCAATTTTCGTCACGCTCATAGAAAAGAAAATACATTGATAGCCCAACTGTTTAGACAGCTACCTGGTTTTTTTTGCAGCGGCACCGGCAAAAAGTACCACAATTCCGCGGATATCACGGCACATTATTTGCAACACTTTTCGAACCGTTACCCGGTCAACTCGATGTTCGGTCAAGTCAACCGTTACGTACTCGACGGTTGACTGACCCTACGTACAAATCTAGACGATAAGACGATCTAACTCGGAACGATTTCACGGCCGAATTGACCGAAAATCGGGTATCATGGCCCTTGCTAGCTGGTTCCCTGTACAGATAAGTTGTGCTCATTCCATCTAAATTCCCAGCACCCACCCCCCTTGGAGGAACATTCCAGGGGTTACGGTTATGGGAATGGGGTATAAAGGGAATAGTGATAATGAAAATCTGTTTCGAATTCCGGGAACGTTAATGAATATTTGTTCAGAATTCCAAGAAATTTGATGAAAATTCAGGCTTTGCTTTGAAACAAGTCTGAAATTCCGAGTTCCTCTAAGAGTGGCTGACTAATCAAACAAATCTGGAATTCCAGGCCTCAACTATTGAAAAAAGTTTGGAATTCCAAATTCCTCTATAGGGGGGGGGGGGGGGGGGGGGGGGGGGCAATAGCCCATTTGCAGTTGACAACAAAGCAAAACTTTTAAACACAATAGTTTCTACGCTCTTCTCAACCATATACAAGCTCGTTCCTAGTGATCGCGTGAAGCTGTGTAGGGGGGGGGGGGGGGTAATGTTCAAGAAAAGAAATCAACTGCAATGTAAAGTATATAATATAAAGTTTGTGAGCCTTACAGACAGCTCAAAGAGCATCTTTAATCCATTCGTAAGCTGTGAACATACATACATTGACTGTATCTGATTTCTTCAGATGTTCTTTGTTGTAGATGGTTTCATCAGCATGCAGTTGTATTTTCATCATTTGATGGCCTAATGCTAATTGTGCTAATTGTGAATGGTGAGTTCATGGTTTCATCGGGGTGCGTATGCGCATTATGCGACTTTTTCTTCCTTAGTGTTCTGCTTAACGTTCCCATAGCAAATAGAAGAGAAGGCATCACAACCAAACTCTGAAATGCACCAAATAATATCACAAGAAATATAGTTTTAAAGAAAGATCGGAACATATAAGAATCGCTAAAATTAAGAACAAACACTCCTAATATGATACAGCATGCTCCTTGAACGATTGGCCACCCATGGGAATAGAGAGCATATTCAACACGGTCGGCTGTGGCCTCGTTGGTGCAATCAGAGTAGGAAAATACAATATGGACCGAGTAATATACGCTAAATCCAACGCACAGTACCAGATAGACCATCGATATGGCATCCAAGGCTACTTTCCAAAAAGCCATATAACCTATGACGCACAGTAGAATCGATAAAAAAGACAGCATTACGAACAGAACACCAAAACAATCAGGCATCATTACAAGAGATACGATGAACATCGCCAGGCCTGCGATCAGCAGATTTCTTACGGTATTTGGAACTATAGCTATATAGTGGTCAAAAAACGTATACGCTGAATGGTAAGCAATTTGCGCGATTTCACTTTCACCTACTATTCGTCGAGATTCTAGCATCGCCCTCCTTTCCAGCATTGATGTATCAATATCTTTAAATGTTACATAGGATCTGGTACTGATAATATCAAAAGTATTCAAATCAAAGGCGATGTCTGGTCCATAGTGCTCATACAATGGGTCAACAAGAAATTTGTCTTTAAGAAATGTTTTGAACTGTTCTTCAGATAGGTTAACGATGTTCAACCGATCCAAATATTTAAGATAGTCACGAAGCCAACAGACGGTCAACGGGGATTCATGAAAATACACACTTGCTTCCAGTTTCTGTAAAGTGTCCATTATTCTTTCCTGCTGTTCAGCTTCCCAGTATGCCACCTGATCTGTTACTGTAATAGAAACCATGGGGCCATACGTCTTGAAATACATAGATTCGTTGTCATAGTAGGGTATAGCATATGAGCTATCTGGTACGAGATTGGTAAGAACAAGTCCCGTTTCAAGTTTGACTACAATTCCCACAATTCCACCTGCAAGTAAAATGATAATTAAACATGTTGTGAATAAGCAAGCATCATTTTTAGTCAGGTGAGCTCCATATGTATCTCTAAACCATGTCATCATTGCTTGTTTAACAAAATACTCGTCTTTTTTATCGTCGCATGTCGTATCTGTACTGTCTATGGGGTTCAATTCTTCCTCCGGGTTTGTCGTATTTGTACCATCTACGGGATTTAAGTATTCCTCCGAGTTTGTCGTATTTGTACTATGTACGGGATTAACGTCTTCCTCCGGGTCTGTCGTATTTGTACTGTCTACGGGATTAACGTCTTCCTCCGGGTCTGTCGTATTTGTACTATGTACGGGATTAACGTCTTTCTCCGGGTTTGTCGCATTTGTACTGTTTACGGGATTAAAGTCTTTCTCCGGGTTTGTCGTATGCATATTTGTACTATCTACGGACATCGATATTTCCTCCAGGTGTATTCCATTTTCTATGTCCGGACAGAAACATTTCGCATGTCGGTGTTGTCGTTCACGGCGCCCAGAGAAGCACATGAATGCCCCAAAGAATGTTATATGGAGGATATATTCAAAGGCTACTGCCACACTTGTATACAAACAGAATATCCGCACGGATCTAAACGGTGTGATAGCTGCAGTCACAATGGCTAGGAAATCTGTGAGAGAACTAATAGTTATAGACGCAGCCGCTTCAGAGAATGCGTCACGTAATCGCTTATCTGCTGATTTGCGTAGGTCTGATTTCCTCCATGCTGCTATCATAATGAACGTATCATTTACACCAATCCCTGTAAAAGAACCATAATATATAACATAAAAGGTTATTGATTACTTAAAGGATTTTTTTACTCTGTAAAATCACCATTTGATTGACCTTTTTAGTTTTGTCGGTTCGATTTTTTATGATCTAATTTTTGTATGAAAGGTATAATCATGATAATAGTTAATGTCCTGTTTGATTGAATTTCGTGGGAAAATGATACTATTTGATCATTAATAGACATTATTTTAATGAAACAGACTGGTCATAAATGTTTAATAATTAGGATCGCAGTAAAGCAGAATGAGTTATAATCCGATGTCACGTACATAGTGAGTATACATTAAAGATAAGTCTCATGAACCTTTGCACTTTATGATTACTACCAATTCTATATAAATAGAATATAGGTATTTTAAAAGGTATATTCACTTTTGATAGCTTGTCCACGGAAACTTCCGCATGAAGTGAACATAAAATTGAATTTAACATACCTTTTTTAATATTAAACTCTAACTATGACTTCATAAACATTTTTCCCATATAGCTCACGTATCACATATACCGTATGTTGGGACTTGGGACAAAACTCACCATAACGATATTAGTTTCCGTCGTTCATTCTTGTTACCATATGTTCGTAAGATAAAATGAAATTTGGAAATAAACCCTTGTTCACTTGAATAAAGTCTTAAAACTGGGTTGGCATTTTATTCTTACTGAAATATAACAGATTTTAATAAGGCATTTTGGGATTTTTTGAAAATTGTGATTTTTGCCAATGTTTGACTAATTAACAAATACTGCGATAGTGCTTCAATTTTAATAAAACCTACCTTAAAATTATAAGTATAGGCTACCATTTCACTGTGATGACATGTAAGTAAGTGAAAACCGGAATCTACCAACTTCAAAACGAGAATGGAAGTCTCACAGATACAGACAAAGAAACTGCAGACATCCTCAGTAACTTCTTCAAATCTGTCTTCACCAAGGAGAAATCAGGAGATATCCCAACTCTCGAGACGAAAGTTAATGGCGACTACAAATTCGAGACTATTACATTTACCACTGATGATGTAGCAAAGAAACTACAAGTGCTTAAACCAGACAAATCACCAGGTATGGATATGGTGCACCCTAGAGTACTCAAAGAATGTGCCGATGAACTAGCAGTACCACTTCACCTCATCTTTAAGAAATCAATTGAAGAGGGCGAGCTACCATCAGACTGGGAAAGAGCTAGAGTGTCACCAATCTTCAAAAAAGGATCAAGGAACAAGGCTGAAAACTACCGACCAGTTAGTTTAACCTCGGTACCATGCAAAATCCTGGAGTCGATAATCAAGGATGGTATGATAAACTACCTCGAAGCAAACGACCTTTTATCTACAAGACAACATGGGTTCATGAAATGCCGATCATGTCTCACAAACCTACTCACCAGCTTGGAAACCATAACAGCCGGGCTAGACGAAGGGAGTGGAATCGACATAATCTACCTAGACTACGCCAAGGCAATTGACACTGTACCACATAAGAGACTCACAAACAAGCTTCGTGCATATGGCATAGGAGGAAACATTATACACTGGATTGAACAGTTCCTAACCAACAGGCAGCAGAAAGTAAGTGTCTGGGGCACAGAATCAGAATGGGCTGATGTACTCAGCGGCGTTCCCCAAGGCTCCGTACTGGGACCACTTCTTTTTTGTGCTGTTCATTAATGACCTGCCAGACCACATTAAATCCGAAATCAACATGTTTGCGGATGACACGAAAATATATGCTAAGATCAACAACGACAACGACAAACTTCACCTGCAAGAAGACTTAGAGGTTACATGGTCAGAAAGATGGCTTCTGAGATTCAATGCCAAGAAATGTAAGAAGATGCACCTGGGCCACAACAATACCGGAGCAAGTTATCATTTGACATACCCTTAGATGACACAAATGAGGAAAAAGATCTTGGAGTTGTCTTCACAAACGACTGCAAACCCAGCAAGCAATGTGCAAAAGCAGCTGTACGAGCCGTGAATTGATTACGAGTGGTGAAGAGGACCTTCAAGCATTTTGATTGTGACAGTTTCAAGGTACTCTACAAGTGTTATGTTCGTCCACACTTGGAATACAGTGTTCATGCCTGGAGCCTTTACCTCAAGAAAGACATCAAAGCCCTGGAGAAGATACAACATAGAGCAACCAAGATGATACCAAAACTACGACACCTTACCTATATATGACAAGCGATTGAAAAGCCTAGGAATCTTATCACTGGAGAAGCGAAGGATCAGAGGTGACCTCATTGAGCCATTCAAAATTCTCAAGGAAATCGACAAAGTGAAGGCATCTGACTTCTTCACCAAAGCTCGAGCAACGCACTCTACCAGAGGACATCACTTGAAATTATTCAAACCAGCACTGACCAAGAACCTCAATTGCAGAAGGATTTTTTTCACGATGAGAGTCATCAACCAGTGGAACGAGCTGCCTACAGATGTGGTCAACGTAAAGACCGTCAACGCTTTCAAAAACCGACTAGACACACATTGGACAAAAATAGGATATGGAATCATAAAGGCTAACAGCCTACACTAATTATTTCCATCAAACCTTAAGTGTAAGTGTAAGTAGAGCGATATAAAGAAGTGCGTACTGAAATTCATAGACAAATCAGAAGGGACAAGGCAGTATGGCTTGAAGAGCGATGTCTGCAAATAAAATAATTTGATGCAACTGGAAAATCCAAAGCAATGTTCAATCAGATCACTCCGAAATAAAGCCACTCAAATCAAACATGTGTAAAAACACAGATGGAGCAGTGCTAAGTGTACCATCAAATATTATTAACAGATGGAGTGAGTACGGTGCCTCACTCTTTGAAAGACTAGATGGAGAAACACCACTCACAAAAATGAACAGAGCATTTGACGATGACATATTACCTCAGTTATGTATATGCTGTCAGGAAACTCAAGGATGTGAAATCCTCAGACCTTGATTGGATACCTGCCGAGCTTATAAAATCAACAGGCCAGCACGGAATTAAAGCACTGGATCAAATGCGATTGCCCAAATTACTGAAAAGTGCAAGAATTTGTCATACTGTTCAAATCAGGCGACCGCAAACAGTGCTCAAACTGCAGGACAATTGCCCACATCAGCCATACGAGTAAGGTGCTACTGATGATCATCATCTGACGCCTGAAAGCCAAACTAGATCAAGAACTTCCAGAATAGCAAGCCGCCTAATGTAACAGGAAAGGCAGGGGTAACTGTCGATATGCTGGTGTATCTACAGATCTTGATGGAGAAAATCATCGCAATATGTCAGGAATTCTTCATCATGTCCATAGATTATTTCAACACATTTGACTTTGTGAGCCACATCAAGTTTTTCTCTGCAATAATAGAAATGGGATTCCCCGCCCACCTTGTAGCACTGCTTCAATCCCTGTAAGTGAATCAGAAGGCAAGGATCAGATGGAATGGTGAGACACAGATGAATTCAACAAAGGTGTGAGGCAGGGATGCATTGATTCAAAGTACATGTTCGTCTCCTACACAGAAAAAGCCACGGTAGACGGTGATGTAAACCAGTATGGGATAAAGGTAGTCGGTACATCAATTTAAAATCTCAGATATGCCGATGACACGTCTGCACTTTTCGGAACCTCTGAAGAAGGCATTGACAGACTAAAAAGTACGCCAGCCGTGAAAAATGGGTAAAAGTTTACACAACGTTGACCAGCCGGGTTTTCTTAGCAATTTCAGGCGGAATATTTTTTTATCCAATGTTGTGTAATTTTGTACTCAACTATGTGTCCTTTTTGTACACAACTATGTTTACTTTTGTACACAGTGTAGATGAGTAAAAGTTTACACAACGTTGACTAGGTTCCCTTAGTAATTTCAGGCGGAGTACTTTTTTACCCATTGTATGTTGTGTAACTGTGTTTACTCAGAAATGTGTAATATAATGTTACCTTTTATTGTGTCTCTTTCTACACAATTCTGTGTAATATGAATGGATCTAATCAGTCCGGGCCGATTTCCCGTTCAGGAAGCATTCCTGAACTGGAAGTATTACCCATAGTGCAATGCGATATTTTTGGGTAGTCCTCTACAGGAACCTGCTTTTCATAAGGCTAAGAGAACTGTAGCATACAAATTAAACCTAGACCTATTTCAATATGGGTGAAACATTTTGTATATATAATGATAGATTTGATTGTCGTTCTCAGTGTTCAGTGGATCATTTCAATCTCGTTATTTTGATTTGAGGGTCTATGAAGTTGACTACAAGCTAAAATCGATATCGATTCGTTATTTTAATTTGCGACATGCTCAAACTTGGTAATATGGAAGATCATACAATTATGCAAATTTCCTTCGAAGGAAAAAAAAGTGTTAGGCGTACTTTTTTTAAAAAAAGAGTTTGAATATTTAATGAGGTAATTAGCCAAATTTGTTAATTACAATAAATTAGGAAAATCACCACAATAATATCTATCAATTATGACTAAACAGTTTATCTTATATTTTGACTCATTTACTTAACGTCATTGATTCAAAGATCCATCATATTTGGTTAAAATAAATAAATTGGTCTTTTTGGTATTACTACTACAAATACTTCGCAATATATACATTTGCAAGGGATTATGGGTAATACTTCCAGTTCAGGAATGCTTCCTGAACGGGAAATCGGCCCGGACTGCTAATGGGGCCCTCACATGTATCCGTGTGAGCTGAGCGGCCCCTTACCGCGTGAAAAAAGGGTGCGGACGGCGGCACACACGGTGGGCCGTTTCCCGTCCGTTGAACACGTTCAGGGGACTTTGCCGGCCACCAGAGTTTTAAACAAGCTCAAAACTCCGGGCGGGTGAGTAAAAGCGGCGGCGAACGATGAGAGCCCGGTATGAAGACGGTATAAGGACGGCGCACCCGTTCGCATCCGTTTCGCACCCGTTTCGCGCCCATTCGCAGGGCGGTGATTGACGGTGGTGGACGTCGACCATCTTAGCGACGGACTGCGAATGGCCGCATGCAGCCTAGTAACCGTTCGCGGAACGGACTCTCAGCAGGCATGTTGCAACTCTCTAAATGAAAAAGAGCTAAAACTCACTCTTTCGAGAGCTCTAGGAGGAACAGATCTTTTTTGGAGTGAAGTTCACTCTTAAAAGAGCGATTTTTACACTAAAAAGAGTTAAAATCACTCTAAAAAGAGTTAAAATCACTATAAAAAGAGTTAAAATCATTCTTAAAAGAGTGACAAATCACTCTGAAAAGAGTGAACTTCACTTCTTAGAAGAGCCGTCCCTCCTAAAGCTCTCGAAAGAGTGAGGTTTAGCTCTTTTACATTTAGAGAGTATTATAATGTGGTTCGTACGAATTCCGGAATACAAATGAAGCGGCGAGCTTGAGCGCTCAGCTTGAAAAGGGCGATTTGATGATGTAATCAGACGTTTCGGCCGGTACCCAGGCGTTTCGACCGGTTAGGAACCGGTATGGAGGTTAGGAACCGGTATGGTTAGGTTAGGAACCGGTATGGAGGTGGTATGCACACGATGAGGACACGGTGAGAACGGTAAGCTAGAACTGTATGAGGCCGGTGATCCCGGGACAAGGCCGGTGAAAACCCGGGACAGACCCAGTGTAGAACGGTATGGACCGAGGACCCGGTCAGGAGGTGTTATGCACCCGGTAAGAACGGTAAGCTAGAAATGTATGAGGACGGTGAGCCCAGTACCCGACCGGTGACATTTTTTACTGATTGTTTGGACTCTGTTGTTTTTCTATTAGACGGTAAGGTGGCCGCCTGCCATTACCGCCCTGCGAACGGGCGTGAAACGGGTGCGCCGTCTTTATACCGTCCTCAAACCGGGCTCTCACTGTTTGCCGCCGCTTTTACTCACCCGGCAGGACCCGGCAAGAGTTTTGAGCATGCTCAAAAGTCCTGCCGGGCGCGGATGGCCGGCAATGTCCCCGGCAACGTGTTCAACGGACGGGAAACGGCCCACCGTGTGACATCACCGTGTGCCACCGTCTGCACCAATTTGTCACACGGTAATAGGCCGGCCAGCTCACACGGATACATGTGAGTACAAATGTATTTTACAGACATTCCCGGATTGTGAGCGAAGCGGCGAGCTTGAGCGCTCAGCTTATACAGGGCAGTTTGATGACGTTATCAAGGCGGTTCGGTCGGTACCCAAGCGTTTCGGCCGGTGAGGACCTGGTGAGGAGGTGGTATGAGCCCGGTTCCAGGTCGATAAGGACCCGGTATAGAACAGTATGAACCCGGTGACAAAAAAATAAATCAATGCGGCCGTTGACATGTTTTGCTGATTGTTCACCGTGTTGGACTCTGTTGTTTTTCTATAAGACGGTAAGGGGCCGCCCAGCTCACACGGATACATGTGAGGGCCCCATAAGACGCTGCAATATTGAGAAGCATTACGATTATTTTGATGCAAAGGAAAACGTACCGAAACAAATATCATCTCCTTGGATATTCCCAGCTATTCCTCACGATTCATTATCTGATGACTTGCAATTTTCAATTCCAATGACATAGGTGACCATGATTGTGTTCTGGCTACTATGTGTAGTGTCAGCGTATGATGAAAAATCACGATGTACAAGAAATAACCGCCATTTTCGATAGAATATATACAAATACAACTAAATTGCGGGTATCCCATGCACCATCGTAAAAAAATGTACTTCAAGCGTTGAGTATATTGCGTTGCTGCGTTATTTCCCAAACAAAATCTACCAGCAAATACCATCATCGACGAGGTGTATCGCTATACAGGTTTAGAAAATGGCAACTAACTGCATTGTGTAAAGAGTGATTATGATTTAATATACGCGTATTCGTTAATTTTGATATTTATTCAATTATAAATTTGATCTTAAAATTGTTGCAGATAAAAACAATGATTATTTAAATCATAAGTCATTTATTTATGACAATATCTTTCTCAATTATGAAGGCGACAAAATTATACTTTTACGCTGAAAAGGGGTTATAATCAGTCCATATTTTACCAAACATGAATTGTATAGTTTACACAGCGCAATGTTTTACACAGCGCAATGTTTACACACAATGTACTGACATATTTGAAGTTTTACCCAACTTTGTGACCCTGCGCCATATACCTCGCCAAAAGTACCCCGATTTTTTGCTGTACCCCTATTCCATGTGCGACATTTAATCCAGGTAGGCCTTCCCCATACAGTATACACCTTTTAAATCCGCACATACTATAAATGTGCACATACTATAATATCCATGCAGGTAATTGGAGAGTCTGAGTTTCATAATATATGGACCCCTAATCCCGATACCACTAGCCTTGCCATCAAAGCCTTCTTATTTGTAAAACCATTTCAGTAGTAATGGAGGCACCTCATCCCAGAAATCTGAATTTTCTGGGATAGAAATATGTCCCAAAATCCGAAATTTGGAATTATAAAAAAAAAAAAAATCTGGGATACAAATATATCCCAAAATCCGAAATTTGGAATAAAAAAAAAAAAAAATACAAATCTATGCTCGGAAAAAAAAATCAACAAATCAACAACAAAAATCCCAAAATCCGAAATTTGGAATTAAAAATAATAATAATAATAATAATAATAAATACAAATCTATGCTCGGAAATAAAGAAAGAAAAAAAACCACAAAACATTTTCAGTAACCAGAGTCAAAGTCAGGCCATCGAGGTATATGAAAGGATGTTGTAATTAGGGCGTTAATCGTTTCTTCACACATTGCTACTCTATCGAGGCGATGTCTGAATGTCGTTAGGTTAATTAAGGCGTGTGAAATAGGTAAGGGTTCTATTCAACTTAGCAGTAGCTTTGGGCTGTCCGTTATTTAAGGACAGCCCTAGTATTAAAACTAAAAACGGAACATTATCCATAATTACTAACAAACCCTAAACCACCATTATTTGCAATGATTTCAACATTTATTCCCCAAATATGAAAACATCCTCAAATGTGTACATATAAATTCAACTCGGGAAAAGGGTGTCGCTGTTTATTGTACCGTGTTTTTTCTCAGGCTCGGACAGCATTATTTTCGCGGGTTAATTGGGTCTATCCAAGGTGGTGCCAAATTGTTTATTCGCACCAATTAGGCCTATGTAGCAGCCGTGTAACAAAGGGGTGTTATTGCGATTGACAGGATGGTTCTCTATATAATTGGAGGTCTACCCCAATCATCTTACTTTCACCGGTGGCAAGCATTCTACACGCATACACACACACCCCAACACACCCGCTCTTTTACCCAGACATCGCATCGTTTTCAATATTGTCAACGCTGCACCCTGATGGCCTATTCAGCCGCTGCTCCTATCGTTCGTCCGAATCCTTTGGATTCGCTACCGAAAAGAACGAGTATCCTTAACAGACCCTCTGAAAATATACCCGTAGCAAAAGTCGCTCCGTACACCATGGCGACTTACGTGAGGGATCTTTGGAACTATATAAATGAATATGGTCACGCTATAAGTGAGGAAAAACGCGATCATTTGGTGGGTGCAGTACCGGCTAGCGAATGGTTGAAACTATGGTTGGGCCTTGGCCTTTTTGATGACAGGTGTGTTGAGATCGATACCGATGGAGAGCTTATTTGGAGATGTGGCTGTTAAAATATTCAACTTAGCAGCAGCTTTGGGCTGTCCGGCATTTAAGGACAGCCCTAGTATAAAAAACAAAAACAGAACATTCTCCATGCCTACTAATAAACCCCAAAACCAACATTATTGGCAATGATTTTAACATTAGTCCCCATCTATTAGTTTAAAGCGTATGTATGGGGTGGTGGTAATTAGGGCGTTAATCGTTTCTTCACACTCATTATTAAATGTACCCTGTACCTATTATACTTTTTGAACACGCGTAATAAGTACAAATACAATATTTAAATATACTTTTTCTTTTTCTTCTTTTATTTACTTTCTCATAAACTCAAAATTTGAAACGCTTCGGCAAGATCCACGTCGTCCCAGCAAGGAATGACGCTACTAGTAATACATTTAAACCTTTTTAAATACTATACGTTTTTTAATTACGTAACGATAAATGCACGCAAGACGAAATCAGTTAGCCATTACTGGTATTAATATGCGCCTTCGTTTAACGTAGAAAAGAAACTAAATTATAATTATAACGTTACTATTATAAAGCCTAATAGTCTCTATCGGATCGTTTAATCTTATTCGTAATATTTTAATCTCCATCGTCTTCCTCGGTATCTTCATCTTCATCTTGTTCGAACAATGCTTTAAATTTCCCTCGGTATTTAGGTATAACTCTGTCCAAGGGTTTGTTGACGTCCATGCCTTTATCCATTTTCTCTTCGAGATCATCTAACACTTTTTGATGAGTATCGTCGTCTTTCACGCTTAGGTAACTAGACAAAAAGTCCTTATAGTTGTTGAAAAAGCTTCTCTTGACCGCCCACAAAGTCTTTCTATCGGCCTTTCCTTTAGCTTGGTCTTCACTCATACCCTCATTGACATATTTGTCATACTTTGCGTTCCACATCTCCCCGGTCGTTTCTTTAGCCTCTTCTAACCAGTCTTGATAGGCGATATTGTCTTCAAGCTCGGAACTAGATTCATCTTCTCGCGATAACTCGGCATCTTCGCTTTCACATTCAGACTCTGCTTCCTCCGAATCGTTGTTTTCGTCCCGAGAAGATTCGCTTTCGGTATCTTCCAACATTTTATACCCGGTATTACTCGATCCATCCATCATAAGGAGGCTTATCTTTAAATTGGACGGACGAGGCGTCCTGCACAAAGCTGCGGCGCGACGCGGCGAGATTTATAAATAATACTGTCGGCTTTCCTAAGCGTGAAAGACGACGATACTCATAAAAAAGTGTTAGATGATCTCGAAGAGAAAATGGATAAAGGCATGGACGTCAACAAAGCCTTGGACAGAGTTATACCTAAATACCGAGGGAAATTTAAAGCATTGTTCGAACAAGATGAAGATGAAGATACCGAGGAAGACGATGGAGATTGAAATATTACGAATAAGACGAAACGATCCGATAGAGACTATTAGGCCTTGTAATAGTACCGTTATAGTTATAATTTAACTTCTTTAAGTAATGGCTAACTGATTTCGTCGCGCGTGCATTTATCGTAACGTTCTTAAGTAACGTATAGTATTTGGCTTGGATCCGTACTATCTTGTTTGCTAGTAGCGTCATTCCTTGGTGGGACGACGTGGATCTTGCCGAAGCGTTTCAAAATTTGAGCTTATGAGAAAGTAAATAAATAGAGAAAGAAAAAAGTATATATAACTATTGTGTATTTGTACTTATTACGCGTGTTCAAAAAAGTATAATAGGTACAGGGTACATTTAATAATGAGTGTGAAGAAACGATTAACGCCCTAATTACCACCACCCCATACATACGCTTTACAATAATAGATTGGGGAATAATGCTAAAATCATCACCGATAATGTCGGTTTTGGGGTTTATTAGTAGGCATGGAGAATGTTCCGTTTTTGTTTTTTATACTAGGGCTGTCCTTAAATGCCGGACAGCCCAAAGCTGCTGCTAAGTTGAATATTTTAACATAATCCACAGCCACATCTCCAAATAAGCTCTCCATCGGTATCGATCTCGACACACCGGTCATCAAGAAGGCCAAGGCCCAACCATAGTTTCAACCATTCGCTAGCCGGTACTGCACCCACTAAATTATCGCGTTTTCCCTCACCTGACCATATTCATTTATATAGTTCCAAAGATCCTTCACGTAAGTCGCCAGTGTGTACTGAGCGATTTTCGCTACGGGTATATTTTCAGAGGGTCTGTTAAGGATACTCGTTCTTTTCGGTAGCGAATCCAAAGGATTCGGACGAACGATAGAAGCATCGGCTGAATAGGCCATCAGGGTGCAGCGTTGACAATATTGAAAACGATGCGATGCGATGCGATGTCTGGGTAAAAGAGCGGGTGTGTAACGTGTGTTGGGGTGTGTGTGTATGCGTGTAGAATGCTTGCCACCGGTGAAAGTAAGATGATTGGGGTAGGCCTCCAATTATATAGAGAACCATTACTGTCAATCACAACGCTCCTAATTGGTACGAATAAACAAACGGCCGATTCAACTCATAGACAGCTGCTTAGATTAACACCCCCGCGAAGATAAAGCCTTATTTTCGGACACCTATGCTGCTTGGGAGCCTGAGAACTTCCTGGTCCAAAACCATCTTTAGCTTAACCCGCGAAGATTAAGCCTTATTAAACCTACGCTGACTGAGTCTGAGAAAAAACATGGTACCTTAACTCACTTAGATCTATTAACCCGATTAAGCGCTAATGACATCACTTACATCCTTAGAATTCTTCTTTCCCAGCCATACCCTTACCTATTTCACACGCCTTAACCCAACGACATTCAGACATCGCCTCGATAGAGTACTATAGCTATGTGTGAAGAAACGATTAACGCCCTAATTACAACATCCTTTCATATACTTCTATGACCCGACTTTGACTCTGGCTACTGAAAATGTTTTTTTGTGGTTTTTCCGAGCATAGATTTGTATTTATTTATTTAAAAAAAAAATTATTCCAATTTTCGGATTTTGGGACATATTTCTATCCCAGAAAAAGTCAAATTTCTGGGATGAAGTACCACTATTACTACTCATTTCACTATCCAAAACAATAACATTAATATTGCAACAGTATTTCACACTTTACACCAGGCAATGATTTTACCCCCATCCAGTATCCACCTGTTATTACCCATCACTGATAGGCCAGAAAGTTTGGTTGCGGCCAGCGGTTGGTGTTTTGGGAGCTCAGTGTTTGACAAGAAAGAGCCTAGGTTGTAGTTATGTTTTGTCAAAATATCCATATATTGAAACAGTTACTAAATGATACACGTCATTGTCATGAATGATGGTGTATGACATTCATGACCCTATAAGAGGACACGTCATCTCTCACACATTGTCCCAAATACATAAAATACATGCGTAGGTATAGGGTAAATGAGATATGCACTAGCTCTACAAAATATTATAGTTTCGAATCAATGGAAAATATTACTTGTACCAAGAATTGGGAGTGAGAGGGTAGTGAGTCTGAGACTTGAGATCAAGTTTACGATACCACGGGCCCCTTAGAATCCAGAAAGGTATTATTGTGTGGGTAAAAAGTGTGATTTTTTGCCAGATATGCAAAAGTTGTTTGAATATGATGATGACTTAATGTTTTAATTGACAGAGGTCCCATCAGAATAAACACTCTGCCCTATATCAATTGTATGATATAGGCCTACTTACCGAGAATAAAAAACGGCATGGATCCAACTTCACTGATAAAGGGTACGCCACACCAAGACATAAGTCCAATAGATGACACGATGGCCAGACCGGCTGATATAATACCTATGCCTGCCAGGAAAGTTTTAGTAGTGACCCAATCACACTGTTCACACATCATACACGACACAATAGAGAGGATAATAAGAAGAGTGATCGCGATTGTTAATAGCAATACGACAGATGATGTGGCCATGTACAGTTCTTGCTCCAATGTATGAGAAGTTCTTCTGTTTACAGTTACGAGAGATGATTCAAATTGGACGACATTTCGTAAAAACGCGTTCTCCCATAATATCCCGAGCGTTTCTTCATCATCGCTATCGTAACGCAAGTTGTAATTCAACTGAATAATATTTGCCTTACTGATTTCATTACTGTCCGGTAAGAACGTAACGCCACCCACGTCATTACCAATAAAAAGAACTTGACTTGATGTGTTGGCAAATGGATAGGTAATGTTACGACTTTCAATATTGCTTGCGTTGTAATCTATTAAGTCTAGAATTGCATTAGATTGGCATTTGTTATTCCACATCAGACACAAATCCATGAACGATACATTTTGCTCGGAGTGATTGATTTCGACTTGTAAGATGCTATCGTGCAGACGCAATACTTCTTCCATCACTTCAACCGTCATCACGTTTATAGTTTCATCTTTGGGCAATATCAGTACTTGGCCATACAATCCAAGTTGAGTGCGTTGGTAAGATAGCAAGTTGTCACCTCCAAAGTCAGCATACAAATCCTCAATAAGTCTCTGATCCTTAAGGGATTGCGCATTTGTTGGGACGTACAGGTATGATATATCTGACTCAAATCTCAGTCGGTAAATTCCAGCACCCATAGCTACTGAGAGAAGAACTGGAACTACGATAAAACACCATGGATACTTGCATATCATATCCGCAAGTTTCGCAAATTTGGGGCTCAGCTTAACATGAATCTTCTCGCGTACATGAAATAAAATACAAATACAAGGGAAAACAAAGTTAAAAACGAATGCAACTGTTACTGTTATGTAAAAGGTAAACAAATATGAATAACTGACAGTAGTGAACTTCAGTGAACTCCATATTTAAAGCCACAGTGTTCTACCTTGACTTGAGATCGGGGCGGATAAATAAGTAAATATCTACAATCAAAGTAAGGGTAAATTCAAAGGGAGCAACATTATATGTAGATTAACCGTAAACATTTATATTAAAGCATATCTGCCTCTAAAAAAAGTTGATTTATAAGAGCCAGATTTTATATATGTTTTATATATATATTACGAACTTTTAGAACTGTCTAAGGATAGGTCATTATCACTGTGGGTCATTATATTGAAAACAGCGTTGTAATAGCATGTTAGGTTAAAGTTGGTATCAATGTGAATGCAAGACATTGACGATCGAGAAAAATCATTAATTATTTAAAGCTTTGAATCAGACAACATTATGGCCACGGCGAATAAACCGTAATCCTTTTTCAGAAGCCCAACCGTTTTGTACGTAATTTGATACAGTGAAAATTGGTTAAGCCTTGAAAAAAAAATCGGACGAGCCGGAGGCGAGAATGAGTTTTTTTTCAAGGCGAAACCAATTTTCACTGTATCGCCCGAAAAAAGGAATCCAATATTTACATTATTATGTTTTGAGAATCTGACTCTTATCTATGATTGTTATTTATATGAAATTGGATAGCCATCCCCGGGGGTTAACTGGTGTTAACTCGGGTGTCTAGTAGTCAACATCTATTACTGACATTGTGCTATAATTACAGTGGTGGACTTGTCTAGTTCATTATCTTATTTATAATTCTTAACACTTTTGTTATTTATATTTTGTCCCTGATGAAGGGTGGTATATCCACTTGAAACGCCGGTCTTTATTGTTACCATATATCTTTGTTGTTTCATTGCACAGCAATTATCATTGCTTGTCCCAGTGCATTTCCGTGTGTAATTTTTTGTTGTTGTTATTTATCTGTTTTATCGCGTTATTCTCCCTTGTTATTACCCGTTCCCCACACCCTGTTGGTATATCTTGCTTTTACTCTTAGCATGTAAAAATGCTATCAAAATATGTTTTAAATGACTAACTATATCATAGTTATTTGATTTTTTTTAATTGGAATGTGTAAACATCATAGAAATATTGAGGGAATTTAGGTCTAAAAATGCCAGCACAAAAATCGGAAATACAAATAAGAAGCTTTACTTTTAGGCCTAGTAAAAAGGCTATAAATTCTCCTAAACCCACTGTCAAAAGACACAAAAGTACAATATTTGTAGCCAAAGAGAATTTCACACGCTTATTGTATTTACCCTTTTCATGAGTAATTCTGATGGAAACTCAGCCACCACACAAATAATGTTACCACAGGTGTCGGCCATCTTGTTGTTTACTATTTTCACAGGATGTTCCATTGAGTTAAATAGGGGGTTATATTATAGTGACGGTAGGGACTAATTGACTTAGTAAAGAAGACAGGTGTTTCACATCCAAAAATATCAAAATTATCATTGTTAAAATGTGTTTTTTTCTTGATAGAAAATATACAAATATGTCAATTACTTATCCGGCGTCAGTTATGAAAAGTTCCAACTAAAAATTACAGTTTCAAACCCTTAAAATGTATGGGTCAATCCAGTAAAAACTTTGAACCAATCAAAAGCTCTTATTCCCAACTGGTTTCGTTCGTATCTCTATCGACGCACATGCAAGGTTAAAATTGCCAATGAGTTTTCTGACTCGCATGTTCTCAACTTCGGTTTGCCTCAAGGATCTTGTGTTGGCCCTCAAATGTTCTCTTTCTACACACATCCGATTGCTGATATAATCAAACGTTACAAACACATAAAGTTCCATTTTTACGCTGATGATACACAACTGTACATCTCATTTGACCCAAATAAGTCAGGGGATGCTGATCATGCTCTTGTTATGTTATCTGCGTGCATTGAGGATATCAAATCTTGGATGTCGCAAAATATGCTTTGCTTGAATAGTGATAAAACAGAATTTTTCATTGCAGCCAACCCAAGAGCCTTAAAGTCACTATGCAACATCTCACTTCGTGTTGGTGATATTGAGATCAGACCGTCCCCCCATGTACGCAATCTTGGTGTTAAAACGCGCATTGAGTTCAAGATCCTGACTATTGTATATAAATGTTTCAATGATGGCGCGCCTTGTTATCTTAAGGACCTTACTAGTACTTATGTACCTAAAAGAAGTGGTCTTCGTTCTGCCTCTGACACTCGGATTCTCACTGTACCTAAAACTCGTCTCACTACCGCCAAGAAAGGATTTTATGCCTCCGGCCCATTTTTGTGGAATAATTTTCCGCGTCACATTAGGCATGCCTCATCACTGACTCAATTTAAGATGTTAAAAACTCACTTATTTCACACGTCATAGTGCGAGTGATGTTTAACACTGTTATTTTTAATTTTATGTTTTAATTTTGTTAAGCGCTGTGGTACCATTGTATAATGTGTAAGAGCGCTATATAAATGCTCATTGTTATGTTATTATGTTTACAGTAAAAAAATCGGTTGACCGATTTTTAAACTTACAAATGCAGTCCAATACATGATTAACTCGAGTTCAAAGCTATGTGTAAATGAATAGGACGGAAGATTCTCAAAACATAATAATGAATAATATTGGATCCAAAACATAAAAATGATAAAATTGGATGACTTACACCCAATATGTATTGGTCTCGCTATGAGTTTTAAAAACTCATAGCTAATTTGATATCAAAATCATGAAAAAATCGTAACAAACTATAGTATCAAATTGTTCAGATTTTTCTTCTTCTTCTGCTCAACCATCCATCTTGAATCGCAACTGACGGTATAGTCTATAGAGAGCATCCATGTGTCGGCCATTTTTGCGGGAACCAAACTCTGTTTCAGAATTTAAAAAGACCAACCCACAGATATGTAAATCTGTAACCAACACGCATGTTGATGGATACACGTTCAAACCCGCCAAATGTATACCTCATCCTTTGTACAGTAACCCCTGTTGAAGTTCGAGCATTGAATTGATCTGAACAACGAATATTATACGGGAACGAGAACTTTTGTTACGGTCATGCTTGGTGCACCCTGTATAATATGGCGTTTATTGGGCATAGCATGTTAAATGAAGTAATACATCTTTACAAAGGGTCAGTTTAAAACTTAATGTGACACAAAATTATGACAATGGTTAAATTTATTTAGCAAATAATTAGCACATAATTATTTTTTTCACAAATTTTGACCACCCTGTATAAGGTACCATTTATAATTAAAGATAAAGGCGTTAAAATTTTTTCTTTGGGACATTATACTTTTGAATTATACAACTTAATATAACATAATGTTATCTTCAATGTATGAAAATGGCAAATGAAAATGTTGTATTTTAGTACATTTTGCACCCTATATTTTCTACACACCCTGTACAATGACCTTGATATTGACATTGTGAGATTTGAAAAATGTGTAGGCTTTCAGGAAATGTATACTTTCCTTATACTCCTATATGTATAGTTTTCATGGTTAACACGTTTTAAGCATAACCCACGTGATTTTTCCATTTTTATTACATTGTCACAAAAGGCACACGATCAATTGAGAAAGGTGTGTAATTTACAGAAATAGATCTAAAGTGGAGAAAGGTGTACACTATATAGAGAGACGGGTCTAGAATGAAGAAAGGTGTGTAATTGATAAAGAAATGGATCTAGAATGGAGAAAGGTGTATACTATAAAGAAAGGGGTCTAGAATGGAGAAAGGTGTGTAATTTATAAAGAAAGGGGTCTAGAAATGGAGAAAGTTGTATAATATAAATAAAGGGGCCTAGAATGGAGAAAGGTGTATAATTTAGAGAAAGGGGTCAAAGGTCATATAGGGTCATTAGCGGTCAAGATGTTTACACCCGGCATGAGCACCTCAAGCCCCTTTAGCTACGGAATATTGTCACCAAGATTGGCTGAGTTTGAATTAGGGGCACATCTAGTTTGAATTAGGGGCACATGCCTCGTAAAATTGTAGTACACAAGGTTGATATTGCTTTTATACGGGAAAATATACACGCTATACACACTTAAACCAGAAATGTTTGCGAGTTTCAAAATATCACGAATCAGCAGCTGGCTTATTCAAGGCATGAACATTTCGCGAATGTAAACTTTGGAGCCTTTGCAATGCACTGTTACATAGATTGGAAATATTCGCGACATGACATTTCGCGAGTAAGTGCTGTTCGCGAAATTAGCGAAATGTAAAAGCAAACATTTCTGGTTTCATCTGACCACTACAATGTAGTAGCTTGGCATATTTTAATCTGAAATTTTATGATACTGCCATCAGTTTTGTGTCATGATCAAAGTGATTTCAGCCTTTATTTTCATCAAATTAAAAATGTAACGATAAACACCTTGATAATTAATATGTATGCGCAATGTTACTGATTATCTTACTGACGATGTTCAGACTAATTGTTTTGTTATCAATTGTGATATAAACAAGATTAGGTGTATCGTGCAAATTGGCGATAGTAAACGTCAACATGTACTAATATCAAGTTTAAAGTGTGATGACAATACCCTTGATAACTTTTAATGTGCAATATCATGTTGAACTTTGTTACTTTAGCTGGCATATTATTAAAGTTTAAAAGAAAAAAATAGAACAAGAAAACAAGTTATTGAATATTATCTTTGAGAGACGTATTGATTGATTCTTTTTAGGCCAAAAAAAAGAAGTTGAGTCTGGGTCGGACGGTCAGATTTTTTTTTTTTTTTTAATTTTTTTGTTGAAAATTTAAACAGGGAGATACTACACAAAAAATACATTTTAAAGATTTTTTTTTTGATTTTTGATTTTTGATTTTATTTTTAAACAAGCAGATACTACTCAAAAACACGTTTTCATCTTTCTTTATTGTTATGTGCTTCTTTCTTTCATTTTTTTTTGTTTTGAAAAAAAAAAAAAAAAAAATAGCGACCCTAGATTTCCGAAAATTCGGGTCGGTCGGTGGTGGGCCTTATCTTTGCCATTTTAATCACTCAAAAGGGATTTCCGCCTTGAATTTCGAGATCGATTGACTTAATGTTCCCAAGATAAATATCAGACAATCATAACTAAAAAACATAAAATGCAAATGTCCCCATACTTGGGTGGTATTATATGATCTGGAAATGTTGCACTATTCAAATTTAGCATGATTTTCAAAATTGGCCTCCCCTAGATCTAAGTTCTACTCTATTACACCTACATGTTAAACTGCCAAACTATGTTAATACGATTTTTTGTTGATTTATGATTGTTTGAAATTTCCAAATTACCACATTTTGACGTTTTGAGATATCAGCCTTTGGGTATCGTCGATAATAACGTGTGTTTTCATTTGACATATGTAATGTTGTTATTTTCAGTTTACTGAATTATTATAAAAAAAAGAATCGTTAATATGTACGCATTCGTTTCCTCCAATTCATTTTCAAAATTTGTATCTTAAATATAGCATGGTGAGGAAACCATAAAATTCATAAGAAATCCCGAAGTGATTTAATGATATTAAATTGTTGTACATTTTTTTTTTTACAACTCAGTTTGAACAAAATAGTTGATTCGAGTAGTGTGTAAATAATATTTTTAAATTCTCTTAACCCCCTTGGCACTACCGGCCTATATTACAGTGGTTCTGATTGGTGTATTGCAAGATATACTCATTTGAATAGCCAATTAAAATGCAGCTTGTAAAATATTTCACTCCAATCTTTATCAGGGATACAATTATTCTAACACTGTCTCTGATTGGTGCAATAAATCATGTATCTATCTTTCTGACCAATCGGCCGGTGGTTCTCAGGGGGTTAAATATAACCCCTTGAACATCTTTGCATGCAGACGTACAGGAAACTACGCATGTTAACACTGCTTTACTATACAGGGTGAATCAAAGAAATGGAAATTGTTGTTTGTAAATTTAATTTAGTTCATTTTCCGGTAAAAAATGAAAGAAGTCGTCTGAACAAAAATTATAAGCAAAATATGACAAGTGTTGTTAGCTGACCTCTTTCTGTTCAATATTCCAATGTGACTTGTAGTCTTGCCCGACATGTGGCATGATGAAATGGGGTGAGTGTTCAACATGCACGTATCAGGAATTTATTGTTATACTGGCATAGCAAAACGAGCCAAAAGAGTGAACATTGAATAATTTAATAGTTGCTCGGATGTGCGTGAATGTACTATATATAACAATTTAAAATATCGCATTAATGAAATGTTCTGAAGACACTTTTTATTGATTAAATTGCACTTTAAAGTATGAACATCAGTCACAAATTTTGTGAAGGAAAATACTTTGCAGGTTCACAAATTATAAGATATGAGTCCATTGCAAGCTTCTACTGCTTACATTTTATAACGTGTACAATATAATGCTAGCTTCCTTGCAATACACCACCAATGGGCTCCCCATAGATGCTACATAACATGCAAAGTAGGGGTCAAACAATCGACCCTAACTTGAGTTATCCCAGACGTCCTAATATCAAATTTACAGAGAATATTCTTAAGTGATGCCTGCAAAAAACATCAAAAGTATTATATACCCCAAAAATGTTTGAATAGATTTGTCAATATTTCGTGATGAAAGTTTATCTCACCGGTTGTTGACGGCGGGCGAGTGACCCCTGGCCGAGTGCACTAAAACACGGTCATCCAAGCCGGAGGACCCTGGATCGAATCCCGTTCGTCGGCAAATCCGGTTTTCCCCGCTAAATTCACCCATATCCACCCGGATATTATTTTAAACATTTCCATCTAAAAGTGTTTGGGTAGAAAGGGCATTGAGATATTGCCGAGAAAAATGAAATTTGGAAAGAAGGACTCTTGTTTCAATAGATAAGGTACGTTAGGCACCCTGAAGTGTTAGTAATAGGGAGCTTTCGATTTGGACGACGGACGCTTAAGATGACACCTCGAGTCATGTGCGCATGCGTCGACTTAGCAATCCGTCGGTCGTCCAATTTCTAGGACCTGTCTTCGGCTGATTATTAGGGTGCTTTCCATAGGCGTAGCCAGGAATATTTTACCCGGGGGGCACTCAGGCTCGGATCCAGAAAAGTTTATGGGGGCCCCAAAAAAATGAAATTGATCCGGTATCATCCACGCGGTGCGCAGCACCGCCCTCCGAGCTGTGCTCGGACAGGGGGTGTCTGAGGGGGGATGTGCCCTCCTAAGAAGTAGAAAAAATGTCAATTTTGGAACTCATTTGGTGCGATCTGGTGAATACTTTTGACCACAATTTTATCGAAAAGCCACCTCTTCATTTCCAATAAATATTTTGTTTTTATCAATGCACGAAAGAAGTTGAGCATATTATATATTGATATTATTATAGATGGTTTAAAAGCTCGAACAGGAATCAGAATTGGAAATGTTTTCAATTTTCGAACTCATTTGGTGCGATCTGGTGTATACTTTTGACCATAATTTTATCGAAAAGCCACCTTCATTTCCAATAAATATTTTGTTTTTTATCTATGCACGAACATGACGAAAGAAGTTGAGCATATACTGATATATTCTTGATTTAAGTATAGAATGGTCTAAAAGCTGGAACAGGGGGGGGGGGGGGGGGGGGGGGCGGGGGGGGGGGGGGGTCTGAGGGGGGATGTGCCCCCTTAGAATTGGATTTTTTTCTTCTCAATTTTAGAACTCATTTGGTGCGATCTGGTGTATACTTTTGACCAACATTTTATCGAAAAGCCACCTCTTCATTTCTAATAAATATTTTGTCTTTTTATCAATGCACGAAAGAAGTTGCGCATAATTATACTAATATATTCCTTGATTTAAGTATAGATGGTTTAAAAGCTCGAACAGGGGAGAGTCTGAGGTGTGATGTGTCCCCTCCCTCAGAATTGGATTTGTTTTCAATTTTCGAACCCATTTGGTGCTATTTAGTGTGTACTTTAGACTAATATTTTATTGAAAAGCAATCACTTTATTTCCGATCAATATTGGCTTTTTATATAGGCTTATGCCGCCAGTCGAGCCCCCAACCCTGTATCCTCACCTGTGGCACTGACCAAATCGGCGTCGGGTCCAGGGGCCGCTTCCGGGCACCGTTTGGGAACCAGGGGCAAAGCCCGTGTTGGGACTATTAACGGGCAACTGAAGGTTTTCTGCAGAAAAAAAGCGACCTGATACCTTATGAGGCGCGCTACGCGCGCGAAAAATCTGCTATTTTACAGTTTGCTATGATTGAGGCTTGTCTTCATAAAGCTAAAGTTAATGTTTACATTAGCGCGTAGCGCACAAAATTTGATACTAATTTGTTATGAAGCTAAATGTAATGTTTGAAGGTTCATGCGAGCTTAGCGCGCAAAATTGGATACTTTACACTAATTTTGTCATAATTGAGCGACTTTTTTGCTGATAACAAACTTCTAAAAAGAAATGTAAATATTTTGAGGTTTTAAAACATCCACCCACCCTTCACCCAACCGCTCGGCCCTCGGGCCCTCCCGAAACGGACAACAAGAAGTGAAGTCACACAAGGACTGGTCCCAAGTTTTATCGTTTGGGCCATGTGCGCGCAGCGCGCAATTTTTTTGGCCATTCTACATATTTTGCCAATTTTCGCTTGTACAAGCTTATAAAACTAAAACAAATATTTCGAGGCACATGAGCAAAACGCGCGAAATATTGGCTTCTCAACACAATCTAATTTTGTCATGATCGAGAAAACTAGATTCCAAAATTAAATTTTTTTTTTTTTTTTTTGGGGGGGGGGGGCTATTTTACATAAATTGTGCCGCGATTGAGATACCAACCACGCAAAATTGACTTCTTTACATTCATTTTGCCAAGATTGAGATATTATTATTTTTGCTTCTATTAAAAAAAAAATTAAAAAAATTACGAAAACCCCTGGATTCTTTATACTTATTTGCCACATTTGAGATATATTTTGGCCTCATGACACTGCTTTTATTGTTAAATGTTTTGCTATTTTACCCGGTTTGGCTATGATTGAGGTACATTTAAGGCTTCAAACGATCTTCTTAATTTGGAATGAATTTATTTTTTGGGGAAGGGGCACATACAACGAAAATTGCTATCTTTGTATTTGAACGTCATAATTTAACTATGATTTCTCTTATCAAAATTGAGGCGACAATGGCAAAATTGGGGGACAGGGGAGAAGGAGCGGTCGGCCCCTTCTTAACCTTAAACAAATAAGGAATGGGGGCATGGAAACTTACTATGTAACAAAAAAGAACTCTATACCCTCTACTATCTCTCTTTTTTCTTCCTTTTTCTAACAACCGACGTGGGGACGACGGTAACGTTTTGTGTTTTACCGTCGTACAGGGTGTCTAAAAAAAACCCCGTGCACGTGTTTACCCAACTTATTGACCATGAACTTCTAAAGCTTGGTGTAACAATTGTATACATATTGATAGACTAAACGCTTAGCTTTCATATGCCGTTTATTTCATCTGATTTGGTTTTGTCAATCTTGAGATCTTCTTCTTTTGTCACGTGGCATGTGGTCCGAATGATGAGACGCCATAGTCTACGGTCGGCAGCAGCTCTGGTAGCCTCTGGATTTTCCTGTAACTTGCTTGATGTCATCTAGCCAACTAGATGTAGGTCTTCCTCTTCTTCTTCTCCCCTCTACCATGCCCTGGATTATGTCTTTTTGCAAGCATTGGTGTCTGGTGATGTGACCGAAATATAACAGCTTTCTGGAGATGACTTCGGCCCGTAGTGATTGTTTTACATCAAATTTCTCCAGGACCCATACGTTGGTCTTCCTCTCTGTCCATGCTATTCTAAGGATCCTGCGGTAGCACCACATCTCAAAAGCCTGTTTTTGTCTGCCAATCTCATTGTCCATGATTCGGAGCCGTAAGTTGCAATTGCAAAGGCTGTTGATTGAAGCAGGCGTACTTTTAATGATGAAGAGAGTTTGCTTTTCCAGAGCTTGGTCATTGACTGAACAGTGCCACGAGCAATTGCAAGTCTTTATAGTTTAATCTCCTGTGAGCAATCGCCTTAGTTTGTTGTTGATGGTGGAGCCAAGAAATTCGAAGCTTTTCACTTGTTCTATCACCTCGTCATCCAGAGAGAAAACATCGTCATCATTCTGACTTCCATCAATTACCATGATCCTTTTCTTTTTGGTGTTCAGCCTTAGTCCCCTGCCCTCACTTGTGATCTTCACTGATTTCAGAAGGTCTAACAACACTGATTTGCTTTTACAGATGAGGGTTGTGTCATCCGCGTACCTTAGGTTGGTTATCCGCCTACCGCCTATAATGATGCCTCCCCCCCCCCCCCCCCCCCCCCCCCGGAGCTCTGTGATGGCATCACGCATTATTTGTTCAGCATAGATGTTGAAAAGTTATGGAGACTAAATGCAGCCCTGTCTGACGCCTCTGCCTATTTGGAACCAGTATGTGTTGCCTCTGCTGGTCCTGACTGCAGACTCTTGGTGTTCATAGAGCTTGCTTATGAGTTTCACAACATGGTTGGGGAAACCCATACCTCTCATTGTGTTCCATAACTTTTGATGGCAGACGCAGTCAAACGCTTTGCTGTAGTCAATAAAGCACAGATACAGTGGAATTGAGTGACCTCTGCATTTTTCAATGATGTTCCTTATATTTACTATGTGGTCTCTTGTGCCTCGTCCAGCTCGAAAACCTGCTTGTTCATCTGCTATTTCGTTTTCAAGCCCTTGTTTCATCCTATTATTGATGATTTTCAGGAGAACTTTGCTGGCTGATTAAGCTGATGGTGCGGTGGTTTGAGCATTTCTTGATGTTACCTTTCTTGGGAATAGGGATGAAGACAGCTCTTCCCCAATCTGTGGGCCATTGGGAATTTCTCCAGATTTTATCACACAACTTCCACATAATGTTTACGCCGTCCTCACAGATGCTTTCCACAGCTCGGCAGGGATATCATCGACACCAGGCGATTTTCCGTTTCTAATTGTACGCATGGCCTGGCGGATTTCATCAAGTAGGGGAGGTGGTTCAGATTCCAAGACATCTGGGTGTTCGGGAATAGGATTGTCTGTAATCTTCTGTTCGTAGAGCTCAGTGTAGTAGTCTACTCATCTTGTTTTTATGTCTGCACTCTCAGTAAGTGTAGCCCCGTTCCTATCGTTGATGACGTCGGATCTAGTTGAAGATTTTTGAGTCAGATCTTTCACCAGACGATATACTTTCTTAGAGTCATTTCCTGCCTGCTCCATTTCTAGACATTTGTTTTCCACAAAGGCGCGTTGATCGGCTCTGATTGCTTTAGACACCTCTTTGTGTTGCTTTCGCCACTCTCCTACGTCCCTTCTCTTTCTTGCATCTTGCCTTTTATCGTCCAGTTCTAATGTTGCATTTGAAATCCAAGGTTGTTTCTTCTTCTTTTTTGTTGTTTTTGGAATGGTCTCCTTGGCTGCGCTTAGAACGGCGTTCTTCATACCTTCCCAAAGCTCGTTGGGGGAGACTTCTTCGTCAGCATCTCTTAGCAGTGCCTGAAATTTATTTCCTATATTCACATTCAATCTTGAGATATGACCAATTAACTAAAGCTACCTAAAATCGACTTTGTGCCACTCTACAGTTTGCAATGAATAGAAAGGGTTACTCCGGAGAGGAGGTGGTGTGGGGGTGGGTTGTTCCCACCCCCTAAAAAAATCCAATCCGAATTGCAGAGTATGCTTATTTGGGTACCATGGTATAGCTAGAGGTTATTTCTATCCATACATACCAAAACAAGTACAAATATCCCACGCATGACGTCATAATGACCCCCGTCACCAAACATGGCCGATCTCAAAATCCCGCCGTATTCGATGGACAGTGAAATATACATGTAGGCCAAAATAGAAATATTCTCTAACAAAGTTCCAAGTATCGGAATTTCACCCGTTTTTTTGCTTATAAGTGAGGGAAATGGTGTTTCTAACATAGGCCTATGCTATAATATTCAGGACCATACAATTCAAATATTTTTCAAAATGACGATTTAAAAAAATGTGTAAGGTAGCAACCACACCCCACCCCCCTACTATCGGACTTTGACTGCCTACCCTACGGTAAGGTGGCACCCTCAATGTTTTTCCGTCAAAATGAGCGCAGGGGTTGTAAAAGCGATCACCTGTACGCCCTAGGTCACTGTTCTTTGCGTTTTAGCGCAATCGGCGACCACCCTCCTATAGGAGGACGAGGGTTTTAATGCTGTAATGTCTTAAGCATTCTTCTGTAAAAGTGGCACAAAGTTGATTTTAGGTAGCTTTAGTTAATTGATCATATCTCAGGATTGACAAAACCAAATTAGATGAAATAGACGGCATATGAAAGCTAAACGTTTAGTCTATCAAAATGTATACAATTGTTACACCAAATTCTAGAAGTTCATGGTCAATAAGTTGGGTAAACACGTGCACGGTTTTTTTAGACACCCTGTACAAGCGTCCGTCGCGCAAATCGAAAGCTTAAGATCACAGGTCCCAGAAATTGGACGACCGATGGATTGCTAAGTCGACGCATGCGCACATGACTCGAGGTGTCATCTTGTCGTAAAAGCGTCCGTCGTCCAAATCGAAAGCTCCCTAATGATTTGTAGGAAAACGGTTGAATAATGGCGCTAGACTGAAATTTGGTTGAAGTAAATTTATATGGGAAGTGATGCTGATAATTTGTATGTGATCTACATCGAAATTATCAAATTGTGATATTTTGCATGATAGACGACGAATTATTATAGGAAAACGGTTTCAGATGGTAGTTACTATGTCTAAGTATATTACTTGGGTGCAAAAAACCTGATTTTCAGACAAATTGAAGGCGCACTCCCATACGTATCCCTTAATTCCCCTTACAGAACTATCAAATGTTCAAAATCGTTACGATTATTTTTGTTTAAAGATTTCAACTGTGCGCACTCAAAAAAATGTTTAATACACAAAAGGAATCGATAAATAATGAAATAAAGTTTTTCAAAAGCTCACAATTTGTACCGAAAGAAGGAACTATTGCTGTGATAAACTTTTACCGGACGTGATACCCCATATTCATAGTAAGTGTGTCATATACTCTTCAACGAAGCTCCATTGATATGACCATCGTTCTCACTCAATTTAGCCATACTACAATTACAGCCTTGTCCGAATGTCTTAACTGCGTAAATCCAATGCATTAGGTTACAACCCCCGCTTACCAGCGCTATAAATTGGTGACAATAAAACGGTCACCAATTTAGAAATCTGCCTTTCAATCAAACTTATTTCTACATGACATCATACCGTGGGTGCATTCAACCGACTGCATTGTAACGCCCATTACGTAATTAACACGGTGCTTTTAACTGTGACTGTTTAAACACAGATCTATGCATGACTAGATGCTTATACATATATGGTCGAATCCAACGAAAAGTGTCCACGGCTAGATTTTTAGGGTCCAGTTTCAAAATGCTTCAATCTCTTATTCCTTTTCCCAACTCAAAGTCAACATATCAAGCTTGTATGGAAAAAAGTGCCATCACTAATCTCTCCAATTGACCACGTGGCGGAATGATGAAGTTGAAGGTACACTTCTCAATGTTACCTACAAATACAAGTACCATATTTTGATAATTATTCCACCTATTTACATATTTCATTCAAATTTGTGATTGTATTGTATTCAGAAGATGCTAATGCTGATAGAAAGTGATCATATTTGTCCAAGTGCTCATTTTTTGTTTACATTTTAGATTCACACAGTGTAGGTAGCATTTGCAGACTCTCAATACTTTGAAACATGAGGTTGAGTCACTTTGTGTACTTTCACCAAGATGATTTTATAATGAACATTTGTTTTCATGTTCCTCAAAGAGGGGGAATGACCCTTTCTGTCAAATTTACAATTTTGAGCATGCGCCCAAAACCTAAGTACATAGAGGAATGTAGAAATTTGGTATTCGAAGGTAACAGGTAATGTATACGTAGGTAAGAGAAGTAAAACTGTAATAAATGAATGTTCTACTTAATTTATGTTACATTTTGGGATGAAATAATTATGCAGGGCTGTTAACAATATTTTTTTTTTTTAAATAAACATGTTAAAACATGTTTAAATCCTAATAGTATGAACATATTCCCAGTAGTATACTTTAAATAGATACTAGAATATTCATTTAATGTTGGAAAAAATATACAATATCTAACTGTCAGTTGTAATTTTGAAAATGTTTATTAAGAACAATATATTAGGCAACATTTTTAAGCATTCCTATAAGAGAAAAACATGTTAAGACTTAAAACACGGTAGCTTACATTGCAATAATCAAAGTATTCGTAGGTAACACATTTGTTCTCAACTTCAACTTCGTTGACTAAGAACAGTTGGATTTGTTGATTTGACATAGGTTAAGGGCAAAATTGTACTTGACGTAGTTTTTTATGCCCTGAATCGCGTGTGAGGGGAATGTCGTATCAAAATGGTGTCTTGATTGACTTTATAAGTAGATTCAAAAATGTGCAAGCGCTGCTTTTACAAAACAATCAGAATTGTGTAATATTCAACATTTGAATAAAACAGCAAGATTAACCAATTAAACATTAAAATACGGTAATATAAAACCATGTTCCTATTTCTAATATATAAAAGAAAACACCCTAAGCATCAATAACCTCACTAGGGATAGACATATACTGTTATTATTCTTGATGTTAAAGGCATATTGAATATAATTAACATTTTACACATGATAATTATGGCAGAAAATGTTTTATTATGCTAACGTATCTGATCATCCAATTTTGTCAGTGTCTTTCTTGCTTGACTTTCAATTATTAAGAATGTGCGTTTAACTTCTACAAAACAGTCAGAAGTGTGTAATATTTAACATATGATTTAGGGCAAGATGATGACAACATACATATCGTTCTGGGTTAAAATTTCGTGAAGGTATAGTTAAACAATCAATTAACTCGCTAGTAATACTAATATAATTACTGATCTAATTTGGTAAAAAGCATGTTCATCATTAAAACTAAACATGATAAAAACTTAATTAAGAAACATCTGATCATTCAGCCTCGTGATCATTCAGCCTTGTAATCTCTACTAAACAAGTTTAGTGGTTCTTGATGTATTCTGTGTGTAGTTAGTTCTTTATGTCTCTCATGTCGCGAGGATAAATATCTAATAGAACTTAATTACTCTTTGTTTATTATATAGGACATTCTAGAATGTTAAGAATGAACGTTTCAGTTTCCGTGTGAATCCAAAGTATTGGATCGAATCAACTATTGAATAGTTCACCGAGCCATCTTAAATTAGAAAGCAAGCGGTTTCCTTTAAGCAAACAGTTTGATTTGCCTGTAATTATTAGTCTTGAATGTCAGGTTATTTGTTTTAAGCAATAAAACAACCGGTTGCCTTCCTCAATTTGTTAAATAAAGGAGGCAAGCGAGGTCTTCTGGAAGTTATCATTTTGAATAGCTGTTTTAAACACGAAAGCCAGATCGCTTTTTGATTCATTTAATATATACTTTGAACTAATTTCATATCAGACCTTATATATATAAGTTTAATATGAGCCTAACATGTTCAAAGTGTAGAACATTCAAATATTTTGCCATTCAGTCCACAACGGAATAAAGCACATCTTTCAGCACTGAGACATTCAGTTGTCAGATTAGAATCAAGATATAATTTCCTAGTTTGGAATTTGTATCATTCTGAATGTCGTACATAGTCAGTCTTTATCGAGTTTCAACCGGAGGCAGACCCCGTTTGACATAGAATCACCATTATGATATATTTTGTCAGATGTAGACAAAATAGGAATTTTATGTTTAGAAATTCAATGTTGTTTGATTTAACAACACTAATCTAATAAGTTTTGCCACGACAGAGATATTGTCGGGCATGTGCCTTTCATTATAATGTTTTTTTTTAAAATCAACCACTGCTTAGTTCAATTACACTAAGAAATAAATGTCGGAAGCATTATTCATGAGCAATTTTTTTATATTTAAGACTGAAATCAGTATAGGCCTACCCTCGATTCCCTCACACCTTTAAAAAAATGAAAAGGTTTTACTGAATTTCTTGTTCACTTAAAATACGTTTCGGTGACATTACACAACCTGCCAGAGCAAAAATGAAGCAAGTTATTTTATATTTTTACACATGAATTCCATTTTCAAATACAACTACAATAATGGCCAATATTAAGTACCTCAGTAGTCACTGCTCTGCAATTCCTGGGGAAATTGGTTAACTACGCATACATCATATCGACAAGCTGGTTTAAAACAATATTACGCACCAAACAATATTATTACCGTCTTATACATTCCTACATAATATTTACATAATATTAGGTGCGAATGAAAGCGACAAACAATGCAAGAATTGTACCATGCCCATTAACTAATATATAAGTTACCTACGAATACAAAATGGAATATGAAAATATTGATTATGAAAACGAAATTTCATGGATGTTATGTCTAAATGTATCCATTTTAAGACGATCAACGTGTAATCTATGGATATAAATATCATTCATTCACTCTAACACCAACAAAAAATATGTTCTCGGCAAAAACATTGTGATTACACCATGCATTTTATTTTAATCAACACCTCCCATTTTCGTTTAATAAGGATTATTATTTTTTACCCCTCCAAATATAAATATAATAATATATCCAGTCAGATTGTATGATTGCGCACTGCTTTTATGTAAGATAAAATAGTTTAGGGCCAATATGCACTGTGTATATTATTGAATGTTGCCTACATATACATGTTACCTCCGAATACAGCATGAAGTCATGCACGAGATGCTGTCACTGAATATCTATATAAACATTAATCACCCCCATTGCGATTTAAATCAACTGTCAGATGATGTCTTTACGTGAATAGCATACAAAACTACACTAATAGGAGTAATAAGATTGAGACAGAGGGAGGCTATATAATCAACATTTAAGACAACAACATAATTATTGATGCACTTGTTCACAAAGTACAGAATTTTGTGAAAGGTTACTAATACAAAAGCTGAAAGTTTGATGCAAAACTTCTCCGTTGCTTGCCGAACGCAGCGCACATTTCTACTTTATTCCAGTCGCTACAAGTATGTAACAACAGAGGGAAGTACCACGGTATCGTTATTTGTATTTGAAGGTAACAGTTCATATTTCAAATTTGCCTACGAATACAGCCTTTTATTGCTGATATTTCAAAAAATATTGCCTTCAAAATGATAAAACTTGTCGCACATGTACATTGTATCATACTTCGCTTATTATATAGATATCATTCACTAATCTTTGTTTATATTAAAATGGCAGTGTTTTAAATAGGTATTCGGAGGTAATGCATTTTTTTTACCAAACCGATGGTTTCAGCTTTTAAAATTTCTAACAGCTTTATCAAAAAATCGACTTGAATGGGGACAATGCATTTAAGTATTTAACATATTTAGGCTTCCTTACAGCACAAATTACTCTACCTCAGGCGAATTCTTCCCCGAAAGTGAGATTTAACAAAACATGTATTTGTAGGTAACGTCAAAACTTACCACAGCAAAAAAATCACAACAATTCAGGGATTGATCGAAAGTAACCACAAATTAAAAACGGTTATATGTCTAACAAAAAACCTTAACAACTTTTTTGTAAAAAGGGTACAAAATAGCACGTATACGCCCAATTGTGCATTTAAGTTGGTAATATTATATGGCGCGAACCGTCTCATCGAGGCGGATACGTATAACACAAAAATAAAATTGTCAAGATATAGATTATTTTATTAGAGGCCTGAACATCACGTGTACACTTTTCGTTGGATTCGACCATATGCATAGAGGCGATGCAAGTCTAGTACGCCCAGTAATGAACATGTGTTGTCGAATTGTGTGGTATAGGGGGTTTATGTGTGGAGGGGTGAGTGTACACTTGTGGTGTGAGGATGTTTGTTTCATTTGCTTGTAAGTGTGTGTGATTGGATTCTTAAATAATTTTTGTGTGGGGATTTGCAATCATAATGATGTATTTTATATGTTATCGCTGTTTTATCATGTATTTATATGTATTTTTGATGATAATATTATATGTTTTTATATTGTAAAAAATACGCAATTTGGCCTTTGGCCACGATGTTATTTTATAATAAATTGAATTGAAATTGAATTGAATTGAAGTCACAATAGGTTCACCAGAGCGAATTAATAGCGCTGGTCAGTCAGTAGGTCACGCTGTATGTCATATTTTGTTATACGCAAGAAAACAATGGAGTGTTAGTGACTGCAACATTTGCTAGATATAGCCTCGGAAAATGATCTATTTGGGCATCTCAAAAACTGAGAAACGTGTTAAAAATCATGTAGAATTTTAGAGGAGGGTCAATAACATCTGCAGAACGGTAAAATGTATAGTATTAAACACGTTTTGTGACCAAATTTATGTCGTAAAATGTTGGAAAATTCACGTTTTGAAAATCTGTGGTCTTCGAAATTACAGGAATCCTAACTCATTCTAAACCTCACCAAATCATGAAATGAACCATCGTCTACACAAAATACCATGTACGTATTGCTCTATCTGCTTGGAGATAGCGAAGACCACGGAAACTTCATAGCTTCATACCAAGGAATGAAATCCGCCATTGACATTACATCGTACAGATTTGCACTGCAGTCCTCTGTGTAGGTGAGTTTTGACAATAGCAAGGTCGTTTGATCATTGTGTTTGAGCATGTTTGTGACTACTGACCCCGTTTAACAATCTTCATAGCTTTTATAGGGCTTGGGTGACCTAACTATTGACTGAATTATTTTGATTCCCCATAGAACCAACATGGATAGACATAATTTTTCCAAGTGACCTTTTTTCTATTATTTTCGACGATTATTATTATTATTTATCGTTATTCTTTTTTTTAAATGTCTTTTTAAAGTGGACATTGGGGTTAAAATACGGACCTTTTCAACTGAAGCCAATTTGATAGAAATCAAATCTAATTTATTAAAATATTGCAATTTTTGCGAGGTGTACTTCCTTCGGATACAGATACTAACAACCTCGCTCTGCGGCCGGAAAACTGCGGAATCACATGTATTACCTCCATTCACTAAAACTTGGACATTATAGGTTTTTTGCCTATTTCCCAAATAGAAAGTGTTTCACATAAACGAAAATGTTTACGGCCACCTGGGCTCGTGGTCATTAATTATTGGGGGCCTTACGTGGGCCCGAATAAATTAATCACAATCTAAAAGTTTATTATACAGTAAAAAACATTCATACTTTTGTTGTTGTTGATACATTGAGCACTTTTATTAGCAACTGAAAAGCATCGTTTGGAGCATGAGAACAGTTCTCAAAATACTCTTGATCAGCAGTTACAACAATCTGTATCCAGAATGTCCAAGGGCCCTTGGGCCCACATGATAGGTTTGCAGCGGGCCCGAACTGATTTTCAAGGGCTGAGGGCCTATGGCCCCCTGTTAATGTCTAAATCACTGCAAATAGTGATTGCGAAAAAATTGACATGTAACATCAAGAAGACAGTTTGATCTGAGTTGCCTATTATTTGTTACGAAGGTGAACGATGCGTGAACAGCAGCACATGTCCAAATAGCCAATCGCTATTAAGGAAAAAAGGTAACACTTTCCTGCGATTTCGTGTACATTCCGGTCAGCAAATACATACCGATTAAATTATACAGACAAAATTATAACATGTTTAGGCCTACCTTTGTTTTGCAAGAAGGCTCCTTTTTGGGTTCCTCCGCCATGGTTGAATACTGGTATGCTAAAACAATATCTAAATACCGATATTTGTTCCGTTTTATTGTGCTTGAATGTTGCAACGTATAACACCTACTCAAATATTTATCTGTACAATGTACTTTGAACCTGTTATTGCAGCACCATGAACTGTACGTGTTTGGAAGCAATAATTATGTCATTTCCGCCTTAACTCCAGATAAGGGTCATAAAACTATGATAAGGCGCGTTAACGCTCCTTATACTCAGCTAAGGAGTGTTAACTAGTGTTAAGACCCCGTATCCTTAGATAAGGTTCGTTATTCCGGGATTACGACCTGAATCCTAGATAGGGGATGTAAAAATAGGATAACAGGCCTTATACGGGGTTTATGCCTTATCTAGGGATAAGGATCGTTGGGATACGGCTTGCGTTATCCTGGGTTTACATACCATATCTGGGGTTAATGACGTAAACCCCAGACATCCCATATCTGGGGTTAATGACGTAAACCCCAGACATCCCATATCTGGGATTAATGACGTAAACCCCAGATAAGGCTCGTTAGGGCCTAGGTTTACGCCCCTTACATTTACATGCCTTATCTGGTGTTAACGACGTAAACCCGGAATAACGCGCCTTATCTTAGGATAAGGGGCCTTATCCCTAGTTTGTTTGTTTGTTTGTTTCACACGTGACATGATGAAATGCATTTATTGTACAGTGAAACTGGTATAGTAAACGAAACCAAATTCACACAAAAGTGTTTACAGCATTGTACAATGTAGTTATAAACATCGCATATTTGTAACTTCTCGATACTCGTATGTTGTTATAATGTCATAAAACTATGTATAGATTAATGGAAAATAAAAAGAATGGACAAAAAAAAGTATGAGTACAATGAAGGGAACCCAAAATGGTGATTCAAGTATTTATCCGATGAGGTATGTTTAAAAGAATATAATGATAAAAGAATTTCTTTCAATATTGTCCAGGGAAAAATATATAAATCAATCGATCATAACCATAATCATGATCATAATCATAATTATAATCATAATCATAATCATAATCATAATCATAATTAATCAATCAATCAATCATAATCATAATCAATCAATCAATCATAATTGCCGGTGTTTCTTTCTTCGTGCGGGGATGAACTGTATACGGATAACGCGTTACAACTCGGTATCGGTCCGGGTCTCGGTCGATAAGTCATGAGCGGATGCTTACGCTTTCGATCTATAATTGATGTTCTGTGTGCGAGCCTGGGTAGCACCTATGACGAATACAGGGTAGTAGCCTGCCATGCCATCATCAATATAATATGATACAAATTATGCATGCTTAGAAACTCTATATTTTGTAATTCTTGTAAGTTCCTTCAACCAGGGAAGGGAAGGAATTTTTCCAAATAAGGGCATCTAATTACAATACAAAAACAAGGTGTCTTTCCTTTTTTTAGAGCAGCTATTATTTAATGGTAATTTGCTCGGGCAGCTAAGCTGGCAAAATAAACCCGTCCTACCGTTGTCGATTCAAGATAAACAACTCCGAAACCTTGTTGAACCCCTAAATACAACATAACATGTTTGGTATATAGGTTATAACTTTAGTGTGCTTTTAAGAAAGCTAAGCTTCAAATATAAAGTTAAACAATGAGTATGGTGTTTACCTTTTTCAGCTTAAGTAACATGTCGTTTTAAACAGTAGCGACAACTCAACGATCAATAGTGCGTTCTTGTTGTCAGGGGACGTTTCATCGATGCAAACGGGTTATACATGGTGTTCCAGAATGATCTATACCGGGTTTCAAAAATATACACAAAATATAAATCAAACAGTGTTTCAAATTTAAACACTTGCGATATAATGGTAGAAATGTTTCCTACTTATTCCGCTGTGGCAAGACATAATCGTAAATCGATTAAAAACGTATTTTCATATTTTGGCTCACATAATTCATCTTTACAGCTATTCTCTCTAGCACTACCAGCATTTCATACAATGAACCCCACACCTCAAAAGTTAAATTCAAAACTCCCGCCAAAGAAAGGAAGGTTAAAACCACTCAAGCTAAACAAATCCTGCCCTATTCAATCAAAGCTAGTTTTCTATGCACACAACAATCGATTGCCAGTGTCGATAATATTTAATGTTTAAAAGGGTTAATGACTTATAGATCTTCATAATGGATAATTTCGTCAAAAACTTGAAATCTACTATCGTTACAAAAAACCCTGTATCTTCCTTCAGAAATGTCCGATTTTCACAATTTAAAATTTAAAATATAACTGGACGTTTGTGCAAGATATATATGAAATTGTTTAGACAATATAAATAAATGTCATACCGACAAAAATCGTATTACCTCGGTGTAGATCATTTTAGGACACTATTACGCGTTTACGCTATATCGCGTGTTGAATAAACCAATTGCAAAATTGTACATTGTTTCGTTATTTCCGTTTTATGTATTTATGATAAACCTTTATTTGTAAACTAATGTGATATATCAAACCTAATTTAAGAAATCTAAATATTCATTATTATTGTTTTTAGTAAAACTTGTGGAGTAATAAGCATACTATACTACTTATTTATATCAAAAGGTATTGAAAAAATGTTTGCGTCGTTAAAAACGACGACAAACATTATTATTAACTTGAACAAATTAGAGTTGGACGTGAGAAAGTGGACAAGTTACAATCTGAATTATAAAAAACATTGTTTACATTTATATTTGTAAAAAATGTAAGCGATGAATGTAATGGTATACAAAGTAAACATGAGAAAATTATGTGTACTTAAAGATACATAGTATTTATAATATACAATGTACACTGAAATTAATGTGTAATTAATATTGTGCACTTGTAATGATATGCAATGTAACATGATGAAACTATGAAATGCGTAATTAATGTTATACATTTACCGTGTAAATGTAAACATGCTACAAAACATGAAAATGTGTTATAATGTAATGATATACTATGTAAACATGATTGAACTATGTGAAACGTGAACATTATGTGAACATGTTTAAGTAATGGATAATTAGTAATACACAATAAAAGATAAAATAAAAAAAACACTTGATAAATTACTTATTGGGTACAGAACGTTATTTGAATTGAAAGTGACACACACTTAATCTGTTTATATTTCATTTCCGGCCTATTTTAAAAAAAATCTATTTTACGTTTAAAGAGTATTACATTCACATAAATACACGCATGATAGGTACATTTACACATTATTAACAATACAATCTTGCATAACATCCTTCATTTACGTTAACACTTTCCACGCAGTTATTAGTTTTACCTTATAGAAAACAGCCTGAGATTTTTCAGAAACCTTTCCCAACATTCAAAGTGTTAATCTCATGAATTACTGAACCAATACTAGGCATGTTTGTACGTATCTTAATGCATATCTCATGGGGATTCCAATTATACTGATGACATTCTATAATTTTGACATTTTTTAACCATATTTTTTTGAAATTTTGGAACTGCCGTCTGCATACGCCTGCCACGTGGAGAGCGTTAACACAGTGTGTCCTAGAATGAAAAGTGCGATTTTATTTAGCTATAAATGCCATTGTTATTGGTCAAAGTGATTATGATTCTAATATTTACACATACTTAGTTTTCTTAGTAATTTTGAAAATAGATAGATTCAAGGTTTGACCAAAGATTTACGCTTTTGAAACTCATAAAGTCATTGATAATATGTTGGGCACAAAGCTCAATTTAATGGTATGAGTATAATTTACTGTGTCCGGACGGGTGTTGATTTCCACTACAAAAATTATTATATAGATACCAGCTGTCGATGATGTTTTATGAAGCAATGTTCGAATGTTGTGAGGGAATTGTTCTGCTTGAGTGATTTATATCATCCTTTCCATACTTTCATATGTGGCAGTTTTGAGGTATGGTGTGAGTTTTATCAATTGAAATACGCTGAAAATGAAAAACAGGGTTTCTTCAATCTTCAATAATGACGTCATTTTTCATTTCCGTTCAAAGAATGGAACTATTTATTCGATCTCTATCGACCCCTTCCGGGGTATGAGAGATAACAAAAACATACAAATAATATAGATGGCGCTATAGCACAATTTACACCATTCAGACGATAAACGTATACATTTATATAACAATATTTATAAAACGTTTATAGTATAAAATATACATTAAAAAAGGACTCATTTAAGCATGCAGAACAAGAAAGGCTAATACATTTAGGAAAATTTTGAAGAGATAACTTTGGCGAACTTGCATAGATCATTGAGCACCATAACATTTTTAGAATTGAAGAGCTCACACATTTTGACAGTGTTGGGCTGCTGGACTATCGGCCGAGTGCACCAAACTAGCGTAACTTAATAGGGAGGTAAGTTACCTCCCTAGTAGTTATGCTCTAACTGTAGCGTAACTTACTAGCAATGTAATTCTTAGAGCATAACTGGCGAGTAACACCAGCATAGTAACTAGCGAGCAGGCGCGTACCGCGGCATGTGAGCCAGGGGGGGGGGGGGGCAGAAGTATGTCGTCCCGGTAGTGGCGTATCGTCCCGGTAGTGGCGTAAATTTTCGTAAAAGGTTGCCCCAAAATTTTTCCCAGTCAGTCACCTCGTGAATTTCACGTAAGTGGGGGGGGGGGGGGGGGGGGGGGGGGGGGGGGGGGGGGGGGGGGGGGGGGTAGGGTCACTAAATTTTGCACGGTCACAAAATTTCGCACAGTCACAAATTTTCGCACGGTCACAAATTTTCGCACGGTCACAACATTTCGCAGTCCAAAAAGCACAACGGTCAACAAATAATGCCAAGTCCTCAGTATTTTATGACATTTTTTTTCCTTATGCAAATTTAGCGTCCCGGTATTGGGAATTTAGCGTCCCGGTAATTGAAGCCAGGGGGGGGGGGCAACTTTCCCCCCTGCCCCCCCCCCCCCCCCGGTCGGTACGCCACTGTAGCGAGGTAAATATCCATATTAATCAGCATCGTCCCCTTACAAAATTAATTGTCGCATGCGTCAAATGTGTGTACATGTATCAAACAGCAATCATATTGACACGAATGGTGTTCCGTAGAGCTATAAAAATATGTCGTCAGTCGCTACGTCAGCGTAGACTTGAAATAAAGTCCTTATTTTCTCCCCCCCCCCCCACACACGCTTGAGAACATGGGGAGGTCGCAATCTGAAAGTGCCAAAATCACCACTATTGTGTGCTTAAAAATCAATAAATCATCACACTACACTGTAGTGGTCAATGTAACACTTCATTGAACAGACGACAAAGATATTCTTTTGAGCACGAAATAGTGTTGGTTTTGGCACATTCAGATTGTGACCTCCCCATGTTCTCAAGCAAGTAGCTGATCACTGGAGCAAGGGATTGCTTTAAATGTGGTATCATTGTAAAGGAAAGGTGGACACATTAGCTTTACATGGATATATAACACTTAATGAAAATATCTCGCGATATTTGAAAATCTTGTGCTTGAAACAAATATTCCAAACTTTTTTTGAGCAGTTTATTTTTCCAACATGGTATACATGTAAATCATTCTGGGACACACTACACTGCACCCCTTCAACATCATAAGGTATATTGAACAGATTTTGACTTTCTCAATGTAAAAGCCAATATCGTCCCTAAAATAATACACCTATCAGTTGTAAGACGCACCCTATGACCCCCGGGAGTGGTGCGTCACTTTACCGAGGTGCGTCGACTTCTCATGTACCATGACGCACCCTGTGTCAAAAAAACGACGGACCATTGCCTTCCAAATACGCACCCTCCGTCAATTTTTGGACGCACCATTGGTGGATTCTGACGGACCATGACGACGCACCCCGTCGTCAGATATCGTTGACTATAACTGGATAAAACACGATCTACTGGAAATGAAACTACTTTTAATTCACGGGGGATCTGCCCTTATTCGATGTTGTCAACCCTGGCCCTCGAATAATTATATAGACCCCGGACCGGGACCGGGTAGGCCTATGTTTTTTATTTGAATCTCCTGCCGCACATCCCCGACCAAATTCAATTCCGGGGGCCTGTCCTACTACCTCTGTGTTCTTAGATTGTTCTGCGCTTGTGCGGAAGAGCGCAATGCTGATCCCCTATCTTATACCATGAAGATGCTTGTATACGTGACACTTCTCTTAAAATGAAAGGTTCTCGGTCTACTGCGGTTCCTTGTTTTTTTCGTTGATGATCGAGTGATTTCAGGCATTTTAGAACATGCGGTATAAAATATCGGAGTGATGTTTGCGGTATTAAAGTGGAGCCTGGTTGGCGGTATTAAGGAGTTATGTGGTATAGTAGCCCTATAGCGTATATTTAAAGGTCGTATTTTGTTGTTCGTAAACAGATGTTCACTGTGACGCACCCATGTAAAGTGACGGACCTTGACGCACCCTCCGTCATTTTTTTGACGGACCAAAGGCTGCCACGGACGTACCCTCCGTCAAATTTTTTTGGTAAACGACGCACCCACGACGCACCTCTCCCGGGGGTCATAGGGTGCGTCTTACAACTGATAGGTGTATAATGCCATGATGATTTATTGAAAGAAAAAAAGGACATGTATCATGTGTATCAAACTTGTCAAATACGGGTGTCATGAGTAATATAAAGTTTATTATGTCTCCCTCCAAATACCAATGGGGTCGGAGTGGTTATGTTTTGTGATATATAATTCACTGTTAGGTTTAGTGGTGCAAGCACGTTTAATTGTGTAGATAATTTGGTGGTTTTATCCTTTCCCTGGTATGAGCATAAATGTCATGCTAGCGCTCTCTCACAGTGCCGCACTGACGTGGTTAATTAAAATGATCCCTAATTAATAATATTGTCGGGAATATTGTGTCGTGATTTGTTGTCAATCTGCTGCAGATTCAGCAACCGATTATCACCAATCATGCATTTATTCTTATATACACGGAGCAGAAGCAGTAGCCCCTATGAGACATTGAATTTTTGAGCCAAAAACGGGCAAATTTTAATGCGAATAGGGTTTTATTCCAGCAGTGAGTTGAAATATTTCCTTCATTAGCTACAACAATCAGTTCCGGGGAAATCTTTGTAGAGTCCACCCTACCCGAGTCCGAGTCTTAACCTCTCGAGTCCGAGTCCGAGACCGAGTCCTTACTGTCCGAGACCGAGTCCGAGTCCGAGTCCTTCATGTCATTAATTTTGCTATCTATAATAGGCCAACATATCAGTTAAGTCAACATAATGATGCAATTTTAACCTTCGCATCCCTATACAATAGTATACATGGACAAATGTTGATACCATTTTGAATTATAGGCATAAGAATTGATTCAGATATTCAAAAAGTGTCCAGAAGTTCATAGATCGAGAAATTACAAACTTGTTAAAAGGTGAGATATTCTGTAAAGCAACCCTTCCTCTGCCGTTTCACCTATTTCTTTTCACTGAAAATGTCATCCCTAATTCCATCAATTTGAAAAAATTGGCAATGATATATCCTCTTTGTAAGAAATGTTATCATTTTTTAAATAGTATAATACTGACACAAAAACACCTAAATACCATTTACATCGTACAAACAGCCTTCGATTGCACATGATTATTATCACTTTAATTATTTATAGGTTCCCTCGAATTGTGTTTTAATGCTTGTAACGATTATCAAAAGGTATTTTCAACAGCATATTGTTAACTGTTCAGATGTATTTATGATGATTTATGACATTATTTCTAAACGGTTGAAGATTGGATGACTAAATAAGTATTTAATTACTGCAAACAAAATGAGCCAATATTGACTGGACTCGGACAGGACTCGGGCACATGTCCCGAGTCCTTCACCTCCAAGTCCGAGTCCGAGTCCAAGTCCGAGCCTGAGTCCGAATCCTTCAAAATAGGGACTCGAGTACTACATCACTGGAAGCAAACATGTTTGTAATATTATGTTGGTCTTTGGAAGCAATCGGTATTTCTAGATTGTATACAAATTAAAGGTTAGACTCCGGACTTTGGCTCAAGGTGGACTATTGCGCCTTTCACACCGGGTTGTAGGGGTTGATCATATCAGCATGTGTTGGCTTCTGCCCTCTATTGACAATAATATGACTCATCCAGGCAAGATGCAGTGGCGTGTCCAGGATTTTCCTGGAAGGGTCGTGACTCTCTCCAGAACGATATCATTTTGCCCGATTATCTGTTCCTGATAACAAGTGCGCTCGATTAACTATATACATGAATTTGGCCATGATTAAAGTACACCTTGGTTTAAACGGGACGCTCGCGCCGCAAAAAATTGTCATTTTTAATACTAATTTGCTTTCGAATCTCCCGAACATGACGTCTTGAAATTGGATACATATTAAGTAAAAAAACCTTAAATTCCCCCGAATTCTCAAACGACACGACTCAAATTCTCCCGAACAATTCCCCCCGAACGATGGTCAAAGGTAGAATATCATGTAAATAACTAACCAAGAAAAAGATTTTGATGAAACAGTATGAGTGTCAAAACTGTGTAAATTAAAGATTTTCTGACATCAGTGAACTAATAAAAGTCTACGGATTCCCCACATTTTTTCTTTCTTTCAACTGAAGAAACATTATATGATGGTTTTTTGTGTGGTAACCTGGTATAATTGTAGTGTTCATTGTATATTTTTGTAATTATTGCACTATTAATGTATCTCTGTGTTTATTTGAAATTGTTATATTGTGTCAATTCAGCCGGTTGGCTGCGATGACAATACCTTGTACCATGAACCATAATAATAACATTAATAATGATGTTAATATTCCACGCACAACATAAAATCAAAATTGATTCATAGATAGACCCATTAGTTAATCAAAAATGGTATCAATATTACAGATACAACTTTTTAGGTGTGGCAACAGGATGAAAATCTGAACGCACCTAGATATGTTATTTCAGTCACACTTTAAAAACAATATAGCTTCTTGATATCAGTCACTATTTTCAGTGAAAGTAAAATGTGTCATTATAAGGTGATTCTGAGCCCCCTCTCCAATAATATCATTAAAAGGCCGGGTTATCATGGCAACAGATATCAGCTGAAGGTTTAATACATATTACTGTTATGTGGGACCAATGCCTTTCATGGGCTTTCACAAAGTATAAGGACATTTTATGAGTTATCCAAGATTATGAGAATCTAGTCAAAAGACTTGCTATAAAAAAAGCTTTGGTGGCATGTATGTGTGCTGGCATATCGTCACTATTCTTTCAACATTTTGTATCTCCATCCAGCCCTTCAGCATGTATACAGTAATACTTTCTATGCACATGACCTTTAGGCGGTCTGCTCTAAACATTTTAAGTGACAAAATCACATCTATCAAAACCTTGTAAGTGTTCTTGGCCCAGAACATGTATAAAGCAACTCTTCCTATGCATAACAGTTGGGCAGTTTTACTTTATACATGCTGAAGGACCCGAAAAACATAGAAGGTTTTGAAAGAATAGCGACGATATGACATCTAGCAATACCGTGTTAAACATTCACAACTAACCAACAAAAGGTTAAGGGACTCATATAAGCTCGCACCATAATTTTATCATATTGAAGTTGTAGATGTATTATCAAAGAAATTGTTTATTCTGTAGAATGTAGCTCTCTTAATTTTGTGGATTTGGCAACACCGCATTAAAGTAAACTTCTTTTATTGTTTCCAAACATTCATAACAGCTGATAAAATTGTATTATTTTTTAATTTTTTGTTCAAAACAGAATGTTTGTGTTTCTGACAACACCCACCTTAGAGAAATATATTTTCCCAGGATGTTTTGTATATGATTGCTTTGTTTGTTTCCCTTTTCAATGGGCGAGCGAACAGCCCTATATCATGACATTGCAGTCCTTACTCAACTTATTTAATTTTATTCTAAATTTTAACCTAACTTATCTCCAACATCACATCACATACACTTATTAACCCCCTGAGAACTACCTGCCAATTTGTCAGAAAGATGGATATATCATTTATTGCACCAATTAGATACATTGTTAGAATAATTGTATCCCTGATGAAGAGTGGAGTGAAATATTTTAGAAGCAGTTATAATCGGTTATTACAATGAGTATGTCTTGTAATTGACCAATCATAAACACTGTTAGATAGGAAGGTCTCCTTGGAAAACATCATCGTATCGAGATGATGTCAGCCATAGTAGGAAAAACCTATGTGTATAAGATCTTCTCTTCTAGGATGTATACCCGGGGAACACCGTCCCATAATATGGGGTGGGGGTACTTAGCACTAGACTCGTGCCTCCTCAATAGCCCCCAAACTATGCCACTGATCGATCCAAACCTTGGTAGCAAAGACCGGCTCTAGTGTTGGGACGGCACTAGAAAATGCATCGTCAATGCTTACAAATGTTGAAGCATGTAATTAAGAAAGGGCCAGAATACTTTACCTTAGGCATCAATCTTGTAAGTATTTTCCCTTATCTGTTGTAATTCTCATGATCTGACAGTCAAATGACAGATGGATTTTAAAACTGATCAATCATAGCTTTTGGTGGCCTGTCACTATCATCCAGAATTGAAATTGATATATTGTTGAATATCAGACATATGTTGGGGAAACAGAATGTTATGTTAATTATAGGGCCGATGTATACTCCAGCGCGGTTCTCTTCGGTCGCAACTAGCTACGCTCGCAGCTCGGTACCAGAGATAAGAGTACGTATTCGGCTGTTTACGACCGAACCCTTTTTCCACCTTGCTAAGTGTCAGTCACTGACCCATTTTTGCCAGATGCAAATTTGGCAGGGTATCACCCCGGGATTATCATCAAATGACCGCTTCTCTCTCACGTGGCCTAGGATATAAAGGTAAACGTGACAGCCACCACTCCGTATCATAATTTTACACGATCATTAATGTTATTTATGCCCGTAGGCGTGTCATTAGCTGTTATTTTCGTTGCTTTATGGACACTTATGAACGTCCAAGGACAGTAAACAGGCTCTCATGTCAAAATGGACTTTTAATAGTCCAATTTTCTTTCATTCCCAGTAAACGTAAGAAATTAATATATTTTGAATATTAAAGAAGAAAAAGGAAATTTAAGAGGAGTTAGAAAGATGTGTATATTGGAAGTTGGGGTAGGGGCTTCGATGCAAGCCACATCTTAGTATCATAAATAAAAATTACAAACAAATAAAAATTAAATGATAAAAAAGAACTTGCATTATGCAAGGAAGTGTTGATTGAATCAAATCATGCACTTTACCTTTCCATACTGTCTGGCAGAAAAGTTAATCATCTTCAGGTAGCGCGTCACTTGATATTTTAGGAGCAAATCCTGGGATACCATTCACAACTTCATATATACATATAAAATGCGCATTTGTCTTTGAACCATATCTCATTTAATAATCCGAGTTAAGACTGGAAAATTCAAGCTGAGAATGTTTTCTATTACCAGATGAGGATGAAATTTGAAGTCGATTTGTGTCGAGTAAAAGCCGAAATACGAGCTACATGACTTTTTGTTACAGTAAAAAAAGTTAGACTGGGCCCCACATCCCTCTATATGGCCGCCATGCTTTGAGCACCCTCACAGAGGCATGACATTGTGAAGTTGGGAAGGATTCAGACTAAACGTCTGTACCTTTCGACGAATAGGGAAGTTAGACTTGGTGAAATAATAAGGCGGGACTTCATCTTATAAAACGAATAACATTGTTTATTACCAAATCTATGTCAAAATAACCCATTGCAATACAAGCATAGAAATCCAGCCTGCCGGCGATTTTGCCACATTTGAATAATAAAGTTCAAAAAAGTTCAAATAAAGTTGAGTAGGCCTACACTTTTTTACTCACCCTGTATAGGCTCAGTTGATTACGTCATCGAAAACCGTCCGCACAGGCGCTTGGCGTTAGGTTACTGGTAATCCTCTATTTTTAACCCTTCTACACCATACACTACGGGAGGCCATACACTACAGAACTACAACCAGTAGCGCCAGTTTGCGCGCGCACACATGTTATCTACCATGGTGCAGTAATGAATTGAATTTATTGAGTTGAATTTTGATTTGATTTGAATCGAATTGAATTGATTAAATTCGAATTGAATTGACTTGAATTGAATTGACTTGTATTGAATTGAATTTATATTGATTTCAATTGATTTTGAATTGATTTTGAAATGTATGGAATCGATTTTGATTTGAATTGAATACAATTGAATTGATGAATTCAATTTAATTTAATTTAATTTAATGTGAATTTTGATTTGAATTGAATTGAATTTATTTTAATTTGAATTGAATTGAATTTATTTTAATTCGAATTGAATTATTTTAATTCGAATTGAATTATTTTAATTCGAATTGAATTATTTTGATTCGAATGGAATTGAATTGAATTCATGTATATTTGAATTGGATTATTGAATAAATTTATATTTTTGAATCGAATTGATTTTGGATTTAATTGAATTGAATTGGGATTTAATTGAATTTATTTTGAATTGAATTGAATTGATTTTGAATGGAATTGAATTTATTTATTTTGAATTGAATTGATTTTGATTTGAAATTAATTACATTTAATTGAATTGATTTGTATTTGAATTGATTTGTATTTGAATTGAATTGAATTGAATTGAATTGAATTGAATTGAATTGAATTGAATTGAATTGAATTGAATTGAATTGATCATTCTTATATAGTGGGTGTGGTTTTGGATGTCAACAGGCAATTTGATTGGTTTTTGGCCGATACGCACTATTTAAGATGAGACAATGGTATTTAGTTTGAGACTGGGCTTTTCATTCGAATAATAATACCTTCAGATGGTATGAACATAGCGTTAGTATGCCATTCACAGAGTCGCCGGCGTATGTGTTGTGCGTATAACGCAGCGTTGGGGGGGGGGGGGGGGGGGGGTGTGCGTGTGCTTAAAACGCGATTCATTCGAAGAAGGAAGTTGGTAAACAGCTCGTTGGATTCGCCGATTTTATAAGGGGGGACATTTGTTGTTGTTTGATTAAAAGAAATCCAACAAAATGCGTTATGTGATGATAAAAGATAAATAACCAATAAACTAAGAAAGAATGAGAATAAAATATAGTTCGTAGCTGTACCATATTTGTATCGTCGTGATGGCCGCCTGCGGTGACCATGCACGACTCCAAATATGGTACAGCCTATATAATACATTATAAGAACATTGTATAAAGCAAAACAGCAACGAACTATATTTTATTCTCTTAATGATAAATTAAATTTAAATTTAAAGTAAGTTGAATATTAAATTAAATGGAAACTCAGCGTTTTGAGTCCCAGTCCGACCAGCTGACTTGTTTTACATCGCAAAAGTATGGACTCGAGTCGGAGCGAGTCCAGGCTCAAATGAAACAAGTGTGGTCGTTACAGCAATTGAATGAAGGTGATCAAAGCATCCATCATATACACTTGCTCCGATAAGATGCGCACTGTAAATAAAAGCAATTTGTGATTTATGCTGAAATATTGCTTTAGCTTCTTGACTAAAATGCTGCGTATTCATGTCTGTGCTGACAGACGACTGAATTCTACCAACTCTTTTCGAATCGCTGCAAAACTCTTCGCAAAAAGATGCATTTGAAATTCAATGCCTCAATTAAAAATTATAGAGACATGTAGCTAGCTAGATTTTTTTTAATTCATTTTGAAAACATATCCTGTTAGTATGCAATTGTTGCATTTTTAACATCAAACTAATTAATTTCCGGAATTAATCCCGTCAAAACAATGTTGCACACTCTTATATATTTGTATTATCTGCATAATGAGGAAGAAACACTAGTGGCGTAGCCGAGGTCAATTATCAGCCGTACCACTCCATACCACCCTTCACTTTATTATACAGACAATTTATTTTACATTACGTAATCATTAGCCGTATTTAGCCGACCGTTTGCATGACCGTCTCAAGGATAGTATTCAATTGTTGCATTTTCCTTCCCTTTTTTCTTTCACCTGTTCTTTCCCTTTTCTTATTTCCTTCAATTTGCCTTTTTAGCCAGGTAGTTTGAGCTAGCCTTCCTGTTTCCAGTCAAAGTCCTGAAAGTGACTTTGGGGGAATCTAAGGGATTTGGCCTAATTAATTAATACCCATCTAATTGACAAGCGTTAGCCGGGGGAATTTGCCCCTTCCCCGGTCTGGCGGGCGATATGTATAAACATGACAAATGTTCGAGTGCTACGCGCGCATTTCTGTTCAGGACTATCATTATAGAAGCCAGTTCAAGACAAAATTTACCTCAACGATGGTCATATTCGTGTAAACATGTTTTCAAAAAATTTGCGCGCTACGCAACGCATCATGTTTTCAGACAAAATGATGATGCGAAGTCATACGGGCGGAGAATAGAGAGGAGAATCCTGCACACGGCGCCATTGGGCTTCTGTATTGTTATTGTAAGGGGAGTGAGGATAGAATTGAAGAATTAGTATTGAAAAAACCTCTCATAAAATAATCAACTATCATTTTATAATGTTTGAATTTTTTTTTAAATAAAGAGTCACGTTGAGTGCTTGAGCTGAATTTGAATTTGAATTCGTACCAAGTCAATAACGTAAGTTTACCCTAACCCGGTAGCGTAGCCTGTGCGCCCACACCCCTAACATTAGGCCGTGTGGTACACTGAAGGTCGTCGGTACCGCGGGGCCGTAAATAAACGAGAAAGGAGAGACGGCGAAAGAGAGGAGGGCGGAGGAAAAATGTCTCAAATACCCGGACTCAAATAATTATAATAACAAGGCAACAATAGAGAGGGTGGGCAATGAGAACAGAATGCAGTCATCAAAATAAGTAACTGGCCAGGTAATAAAATGTGCTGATAAATCTAAAAGTATAACTCCTACATATAAAGGGAATGGCGGCGAATTTGGAAACTCTAGTATATCATGAAAACATCAAAAGTCCAGGCTGGATTTTTGTCAAGAAATTGACGAACGGGCACGATGACACACGAGGAAAGCTGCACGCAAATTATCAGCAAAAGCCTTTACTGGATAGAATTCACGGAAATATAGCGACGTCGTGTACATAGGGCAGTCAGAGCAAACTGCCAAAAACGGCAACCTGTGAAATGGTTCCAAATCTGGAAACATATTGCCGAATTAGGCAATATTGCTTTTTTTTTTGCCATTGCCTATTTTTATGAATTGAGAAACTACTTTTGCATGTTCAGTTAAGTGGTAACTTGATTTAATCAAGTCAAAATCATAACCACTAATCATGAAACATTAATTGCAAACTATGTGGTATTTATTTTCGCGACTATGAGCCTGCAATATATTCGCGAAAATAAATAGATCGCAAAATTAAGTAGTCGTTTGCTTCTGGCGTCTTCATTGTAAGGTAGGGAATCACGTTTTTTGATGTATCATGCTAAGAAAAAAGATTTGACAAAGGCTCATAAATGTTGACAGTGAGGTTTGATATGTTTTAAAGCAAAAGGCTTAAGGTAGATGACCCGATCACATTTTCGTAACACAGAATTATTTCAAACATACGGAGATTTTCATATCATATGAAAGCTCGTATTTTTCTCATCATCATACTGAAATTTGACGGCCTAAATCGGTATAATTACGGAGAAATCGATGAAATAACGTCGAATTACCCCGAATGGTGGTAACCACCGATATAGTTTGTGTACTACTCAATGGGTACAGTTCACAGCATCTTGTGCGTCTAAAATAAGAACCATTTAGAGCTATGCAACTCAAACTTTGGAACACGACTTTTTTAAGGATGACCTTTCATGTAGAATAGAAAACTTCAAGTTGAAAATCGGAACATCTACCTTTAAGTGACTAATTAATAATCAATTGCCCAATAACTGGCCTTTCAATAAATATTTGTTTTTATTCTTTCTTATTCGAACATGACTCATAAATCAATGTTATAATACAATTTCAAAATTAAATATCTTAAGACTATTTTTGACCAATAAGGGACAGTTCTTGCTTCTCACATTATATTTTCCTTTGGAAATTGATGATATCATCATTTACATTAACACTTTCCACGCGGCTATTAGTTTTACCATGTATAAACAGATTTATCAGAAACCTTTCCCAACTTTCAAAGCCTTATTCAAAGCCTTATCTCAAGAATAACTGAACCAATACTATGCATAGTAGAAAGGTTGATTTTTCTTTTTACAAATCCATGGTGGTAAGTATAATAAGCTTATTATACTTACAGTTTAAACGTTACGTTTCATGCTCACTGAGCACTTCATCAGACTAATTGACATCTGACCTCTTCACTGGCTTTTTGTAGTGAATACCACCGGAAGTAGAGGGCGGTATTGAGATCAAATTGTCATAGATGTTGTTGAGTTGGTAAGCCCCGTCGTCTTTGTTAAGAGTCGACTTTCCTCTCCGTCGAATCCAGATTGCTTCCTTGGTATGGTAGTCGTGCCCTATGTTGAGGGACTGGCAGAGAAAGCCTCGCGTGTCTTCAGGAAACACGGTTTCGCGACGGCCATGAAGCCTCACTGCACCCTACGCAACATGCTCGTCCATCCCAAGGACAAGCGGGACCCTCATCAAACGGCCGAAATCATATATGAAATACCATGTAAAGGTTGCCCAAAGTCATATATTGGAGAGAGTGGACGTTTATTTGGCACACGGCTCAAAGAACACAAAACGGAAGTTGACAAAATTAGTGCAAAGTCATACACGCGGTCTCAAAGGAAATCGTCAATAGAGGAACAACACAAATCCGCGGTGACTGAACATGTCGCGGCCACGAACCATGTCATCGGGTGGGATGAGGCCAAGGTCATTGACAAAGAGGCGCACAAGACAACAAGATGGCTAAAGGAAGCAATCTGGATTCGACGAATTATTTAGCACTTTTAAGAACAACTCGGAACCCAAAACACCGGTAACCACCAAAATGGGCAATTTTGACAACCCATCCCCTCCTTGTTCACCACATCACCAAAAATATATATTCATTGAGCACTTACACAACTTGCAACCCCAAAACACTGGGAACCATCAACATTTCTGGATCCGCGTCGATACGTTATACCGTCTGGTGGTGAAGATCCGGAACTTTCACTTTTTAGCATGTTCTTAATGTCCTTGGGTTTGATGGCAGACATGTCAAATTCATGAAGCATAGCGTCATTGTCACTCTTTTCAAAACTTTTTAGTTTGTGGAAGTCAATCGGGATATGTGACCTGTACTTGGAGCCAAAATAACTGTCAGCTTCAAAATTTTGGGAATTAATAAAGTGTCACTGAAACCAGTTGTTTGCTGAATTCCCAGAATTTGGAGCGGAATTAGTTTTCTTCGTGTTATAAGCAGTTCTTTTCCTTTCGCCCTCGCTTTTACGCACGAAGAGTGTCAAAGAATGTCTTGTTTGAACGCTTTTTTACGAAAAGAAAGCGGCGGCCCCCATAGACACACCACCGTGAAATATATTGAATTCTTCGTAGTCAATAGATCGATGACATTATTCAGCGAAATTATTTTCCATAATCACGGATTGAGATTAATTATTTGTTCTAAAATATGACACTATGACAAATCTCACACCGCTAATGGTTCTTTTTATAATATATAATTATTTTGGCTTGTTTAACGTCGTGAGCAAGAAGGGGATGCCACGCCTAAGTATGGGGGCCGCCGCTCTACTATAGCCGACCATGAAGCTATGATGAGCCGACTCAGCCATTCCTGGCCCTGGGAACCGCGCTGAACCGGACAGAACCGGAGGACGAGTTTTTATGTCTTTTCTAAGGCGACAAATGGGCAAACAATCGACGGTGGTACAATATTATTCCTAAGTCAATTGCTGGCATGATTGGTGGCGTTTTGAGACAAGAACATAAGTAGGGGATTGTCGGGGGAATTGTGTGTCAACCAACTGTCGTTAGGAGGTAATGATTAGTGCATGCCCTATTGAATACATGACAATATCGCGCGAATAACAGTAATGCGACAAAATATGCCGGCCGTGGTGCAGAAAGCGTGTTGTGCCTCTAACCATATAGACGCGCTAACATCACCACCTCTAACATAAGCTTATGCTACACCGAATATAGACAAGGATTAAAACGAGGTGGTCTGTGTTCCTCTGACCGGTTACTTGTCCTCCTATGGTCTCTATCTTTTGGTTTCACAGGCATCCTGTGATGTTTCCCGCATCGTATGATCTACAGCAGTGGCGTATCTGGAGTCACTTGTCAGAGGGGGCAAAGGGTATTTTCCCCGGTGGACTCTAGACGTTTTTATACCAGGATGTCAATTTTGAGAATTGCCGCTCGAAAACTAACCGACAGTGCTAATATCAACCAACTCGAGTAATATTGGAGCCCACACCCTCCCCCCAACTTCCCCATTTTTAGCCCGGAGGTTTGAGCTGATCTTACTGGTCAAAGCCGTGAGGAGGTCACTCTGCCTCCTCAGGCTCCTCTGACCTCTCGGGAGATACGCTACTGATCCACATACGTTTCACACGATTTAGACCGAAAAACACGAATATAAAACATCCTTGAGTTGAACATATGACAACGAAAAACCACCAAAGAACAGGTGTATCGATATATGCAGCCATCAATCCGAGTGTCCAAGCTACTCCCATTACCGTACCGATCTGAATGTGTAAACAATGAGAGACAATATTCAATTTGTTAATAGAGATGCAATTAGCTTTTGCAAACGTAAATTTGTATGCGTTAAAACTGTGGAGCATCTATTCAGACTCGATACTCTTTATACGCCTCAGCTCAGCTCAATAGGCTAAGAAGTTAGATTTTAGCGGCCTTTTCGACGAACTGTCTACCCTCACTTTTTGCTCAGGGTCTAGGTTTTTACGGTGAAAAGCAACTTTCACTGCGAAACGAATATATTATGAAGCTTCATCGTTTTACTTTAGGCCAAAAAAAAAAGAGTTGTGTTGCCCTCAGCGACCGACCCACCCTAAAATCGTAAAAATTAGGGTCACATTTTTTTAATTTTTTTTAATTTTTTATTTTATTTTTTATTTATTTTTAATTTTTTTTAGATTTAAATTTGATTAAAAGTGTCTAAATGTTACTATTTCTTGCTGGAAATGAATAAATAAGCCTAAATAAATGTTTTTTAGACTATTGTCACACTAGAAACATTATTTAAATTGACATGGGCATATACCAATTTTGTCTTGACATAAACCATATATTTTTCAGCCAAAAAAAAAAGAAAAATTGAAGAAAAAGAATTGAAGAAAAAAAATTGAAGAAAAAAAAAGGATTTGCGACCGACCGACCCGAATTTAAATTTTTGGCACTTGAGGGCAACACAAAAAAAATTGGCCTTTGGTTTATGCAATGGTTCCAGACAAATATATTGTATGACCTTATGTACATGTACTTGCAAAATCATTGTATGAATATTAGAAGAGTTTGCAAACTTTGGGAAGTCATTGGATGTAAGCCTATTTGCAACCAGTGGGTGGGTGGGAAGGGGGGGGGGGGGGTGCATAATGTGATTATGTGGTAATCGTAGTCCGTGACTTTATGCTATTTTATTCTCTGAAGGTCAACATACCTATTTCCCAAAAAAACCTTAATCCGTCGACAGTTTCAAAATTTCAAAAAATGTTTATACATTTCGAAACGATGGAATTACATCACTTTATTTGGAATCACCGTGATAAATGCATGGAAATAAGTACAAACATGCCTAATATTGGTTCAGTACTTCCTGGGACAGACTTTGAAAGTTGGGAAAGTTTTCTTAAACATCTGTTTTGTATGATATGGCAAAACAATAGGCGCGTGGAAAATGTTAAATGTTATTACCTTCAAATAAAGACAAGTACACTGCAGTCGTTCACTGGTTTTCACATAGGTCGTCTTTAACTTGCGGGAATTCTGAACACTCTTATACAGCGCCCTCGCCGTGTAGAATAAGAGAACCCAGTTAAGCAACATAAAGATACCAACAGGGATACCGAAGAAAATCAAATTTGCAGTGACATCTGATATCCAGCATACGCTATCGCCTCCATAATGCAGGTAAATAATTGGTGGCTTTGCAATATGGATTATAATAGATACTGCTACGATTACAGTGGGAATGCCCCATCCAATCAGATGACCAGTTGATGTCAAAATGCTTGACGGGAAAGTGGTGGGAATGATAGCGGGGTTATTCATCGGTCGAAACGCAAAGGTGTAGGTCAAATTGACGGCGATCAAACTCATCCAACTGAAAGACGCCAACCAGGCAAAATGACTGGTTATCGCCAAAGTGATGCACAGCAAGTCGCTAGTGTGGATATGGGCCGTAAATAACAGCAATAATTGCGCCGTAAAAAGATTCAGCATCATGCACATCATGGCCCCACCTGGAGGACGATCGCGTACTGCGGGGAGAGCAATATGCATCAATACAGTAGCTGCTAAACCCGTTAGAGACGCCACGGTTCCAGCAAAATTAACTACGTCCATTTTCCCAGTGTAATGGAATAGTATAGACTTAGGATTAGGGTTAGGGTTAGGGTTAGCATGCTTAGTGTCACAAATATGGGCACGACCGTCTGCTAGAATTAGATATTGATTGGTGCGTATTATTTGTCCAGCGTAAACCAAAATACTTTCATTGTCTCGCTGTAGTATCTCGTAGTCGTCTTTGTACAGTGTGAACCGCAGAAGGCACTTGAGCACATGAGCCTCATGGCCACACACTAGGAGTTCCTGATTACTAGTTAACGACCCGATGTTGATGTTGTACGTGAAGTTGTAGGTGTACAACGTGAATTCCGGGATTATGTATAGGTTGTTGCGCAAATACACTTCTCCTAATGTAGTGATGTTACCGACTCGTTGAAAGTCGGTGGTATGACCGCTGTACCACGTACCGTCGCAATCAGGACCAGATGTTTTCTTACGACACGCGTGGATGAACTCCATTGTCTGTATCCCACATGACACGAAAACCTGCTGTACCTTCCGCGAGTTATGGTCCAACATTGATTTCATATGAGGAATAACTGTAAGCAAATCCTGCGTACTGTGATTGTTAAAACGGTTGATAACTAACTTTTTTGTTGTCTCTATGTACAAGTTAATCGTCTCACCTGACTTAAGGATTTGTGAATCCTTAAAATCCAACTGATTGAAGACACATTCTGGTGTACCAGTTACTTCTTCTGTGGATATCTCTCCAGTGTACACTTTAAGATCTTCGTGCACACAATACTTACTTTCGATAAGGCTTTCATTATTAGGATTCAGTTCGCATTGACCGTCTGTCAGCCTAAAACCTGGCGCACATGGCACGGGACGGCACATACCGGAATAGGAGTCAAAAAGTTCGCCGTCAGAGCATGATTTTGATCCTCCGGCTGGCAAAATATTTTCGTCATCCTCGAATATTGTCCATATATCTTTACTCAAAGTGCCCGATGTACCCAGAAATTTGTCATTGCTAAAAGTACAAGGAATATAGTTGGTCTTATCATCTTCTTCATTGCATATCATGCAATGTGGGTTCAAATACCTTCCCGGGTACCTTTCGGCATAGTCCAAAGCAAGCATGTGACACATTGGGCACACGTAACTTGACTTACAAGCCGTAATCACCGTTGTATTATGGTAGTTGTCAGGGCAGGTGGATACAAAACTTGATTTGGAGAAGCAATTCCGGAATTGATTTCCAACAATTATTACCTCATTATTTAACGGCATGTCTATATCGCGTCGGTTTTCGTAGGATACGTCACGCCAAATGTCTTGTTCCATTTCGGCAGAGTTAATTTTCCAATTTTCCAAGCCGCTATAGTTTTGTCCATTACAAATAGCACAGTATAGGTTCCAGAAATTATAACCATACTGGTTGAAAACTGGCCAGTTTTCAGAGGGTAATCGATCCACATTTACTGAACTTACACCTTGATGCTCGCATCTATCACGTATCAAATCATTCTGCCAACTTTCGGGACATTTACTGATTAGTTTTAGGTTCGGTATGTATGGCGATATCTTCACACACATATACGACTCTATCGGAAACAAATTTGTGCTGTCATATTTCATATCATCATACGCTGTATGTGTTTTACAAGAAGAAAAGTAATCAATGCAGCAATCTCCGAAATATTCGCATTTTGAATCACAATAACACACCCGTGAATGTAATCCACATCGGTTATGGCAACTGAAGCTGGGGGAAACAGATACGCTAAATCCATCGATGTTGATATCTGTAAATAAAATGAATTATCATTAACGACATTAAATGGCACACCGTTAAGAAACCGCGTTCCAGATTTCAGGGATGTTTCTATGCCATTGGTACATAACGACGGATTCCGAGTTGTACGGTGAAGTATGGCATTAACAATACGGCATGGACACAATAACTTACGCATTGATCCTTTTCGGATACCTTCCTTCATACAATATTATAGGGGTGTCTTTAATTCAGCGCTTATATCAATAATCAAGGAATTTATATTTTTCGAACAATGGTTTGGCGGCTATCTTGGATCTCAAAATGGCTGCAATTCAAACACAGGAGAATTAGTAAAATTGCTCTAAATCAACCCCAAGATTTCACCAATAGGTTTTCATGGTGCAGAGTTTTGAGATGGATTGTTTGTGCCAATTGTGCTTTGCTTATTATTGGTTGCCATTGAAACCATCAAATATAGACATGTTTGTGCAAAAATACCTCTAAAATACCTCTTATTTGAAGGTTTTTGTCCACTATTCATCATGATATGGCTTTTAAGTATCATCTGCAATTATACATAACTTTGATGAGAAATTTGTATTTCAATTTTGAGTGGTATGGAAACCTTTTAAATAGGGGTTTGGTGAAAAAAAAGGTCAAAATCACTCCTTTTTCAACAATGTTCACAAACGTAGAAACAGTGCTCCGCGAGATTATACGAGAAATTGCTACGACCATCCGACGCATCACTGATCAGCGATATCAATAAACTGTCCATGATTTAATACAATGGGATATCATTGAGTTGAGTTGTTGTTCTTTTTATTTTATTAGTATTTTAGTCTTTTAATTACTATTATTACGGTGTTAGATCCAGGAGGCATTTCATCAGCCCTCCTGTCTTTATGCGTAGTTGCCTATCTCCACGTTCTAGAAGAGCCAAGCTTTGCGACTATATATTGCTAAATGACGGAGCTCTTGAGGTATAATTTGGCCAGTAGGCCTTAGACTACTTGGATAGCTCCCCTGGAAGCTCCTGGAGGTACTGATCATTCCAGCTATGGGTAAATTAGGTAGGGACGTTGCGCTTTTTAAAAGCACTAAGGTCACAAGTGCTACCGCAAGCATATAACGGACATCAAATACAGCGCCCACTAGCGACCAGCTGAACAATAGGAATCGAACCACAGCTAAACATCAATGGTCGCTTGCTCTGATGTCAATTGTTTAAAGCTAACTATTGGGAGTCAATATATTAGAAAATTGACATATCAAAGTTGTTGTTTAATGGTATGGATGTAATGAATATTAGTCAAACTCCTATTATGGATGAGATGAGAGCCAAATGCCATTCCCCTGCAACATAACAGATCGATACAGATGAGTGAAAATTAATGTGTCGCAAAAAAAAAAAATCAACAAAAATTAAAAATGTTTGAAACTTTCATTTCAAGATTTCTCTGTAATTTGTGCATTACAGAGAATGATTTCCGTTCATAATAATGATTTATATATCAAGGAATATTTTGATAGCTTACTTATTGAAATTGATTCTATAAATCGTCTAATATCAATGCTCCCGTAAGTCCCAAAATATAAATAATTTAGTTGTCCACGGTCAGTCCTTATATTTGGTCATATCTAAAACAGTTTTAGTGAGTTCACACGCTCACCATAGGCCGGTGAACAATGATGTCAATAACGAAACACACTAATACAACAACAATGAATTTCAACACATTTCCCAATCGACACTCTGCTTTATCAACGGCTAATAATTGGCGTTTGAACTCACGTCAACTTAGCATAATCACACACTACACATGAATGCTTTCATTGTACACTGCTCAATCGGTATGTCCAATCCGGCGCCCTGCACAATACAGGTATATCGTCTCAGGGTATGTTCATCGGTTAAGCATGAGCGGGTAATTTGACTATGAATAAGGTATACGAGGTTTTAGAACTGACGGAAAATAAGATAGGAATGTCGAGGACAACCAATCAATATTTTATTATTGGCCTAACTGCTGGTTGGAAAATTCAGTCATGGATGATTAGAAAGCTGTCACTTGGAGGCGCTGTATTTCATGTCCATAGTCTACCACTTGTGAGGTGTGCTGCCTGATTTTTTTTAAAGTGCTTTTTGAGGCAAGTTTGCATTTTCTTGCACAAAATATGCCACGCCACGCAAATTATGTATAATTGCAGATAATACTAAATGCAATATCATAATGAACAACAATCTTCCAATAAGAGTGATTTTAGAGGTATATTTGTCAAAAAATGTCTATTTTGGAGGGTTTCCAAAGCAACCAATACTAACCAAAATATGATTGGTCCACCCAATGCATCTTAAGTTCTGCACCATGTTATAGAGTAGATAGATTGGTGAAATTTCGGGGTATAAATCTTAAAAATAGTTGATTTAGAGCAATTTGTACTAAATCACGTATATTTGAATGGAGGCCATTTTCAAATCCAAGATGACCGCTGAACCATTGCTAAAACAATGTAGGTTCTTGGATATTCGAAATCATCGCAACAAAACACCCATATGTGAATAATCCACTCCACTGTCCTTCCCAAAATCAAAAGCCGTATATTCAGAGATGAGGACAATCCCTACTTAGGGAGCACATCAAAACTCGACCGCGCGGCAACCGCCGGTTCCGCCCGGTTGGACCGCATATCATTGTTTAGAACAATAGAAACCGGCTGCAACCGCACGGAACCCCACGGAACCGGCGGTTGCCGGGCGGTCGAGTTTTGATGTGCTCCCTTACGAGTCCGCCAAAGCCGCGCTTCGAGAAGTGGAGGATGAGGATGCAACTGTGTTAACACTTTCCACGCGGCAGGAGGCGTCTGCAGCCGACATTCCAAAATTTCAAAAAAAGGTTTCAAAAATTTCAAAACTATTAAATGTCATTACGATATTTGGAATCAGCATGGTAAATTTATATTAAAATAAGTACAAACATGCCTAGTATTGGTTCAGTGATCCTTGAGTTGGGAAAGGTTTCTGAAGAAGAAAAAAGTGTTGTATGATAAAACCAATAGCCGCGTGGAAAGTGTTAAGACGTCAAGGGAAGCTTCTGCGAGATGATGTGTGAAGTTTTTGAAATTATATGGCCATTAAACATCGGCAAAGTGATAGAGCCTTTTGATCCGCCCTCGAATACAAGGAAAACATATCAGTACACACAAAAAAGAACATATCGACCTCTGGTCTGTTTTCTTTGTATTCTGAACACTGGTGTTATTTGTCTGAAGGAATCGTCATATAGACCATTTCAAATTGAGATCGGAAATCTTCGGAAAAGCAGGTCACGTGGAGTAGGTGCGTTGCGCGTTCTTCGCAACAGTTGATCGCGTTCATAGCATTGTCCTAGTTGGTTGTCCGCCTAGTGATTTACTATGTTTACATACACGCGTGCACACATGAGAAGTAAAACGTGGAACGAGACTATTTTGGTTTTTTATCAACAAAGGCGCTGACGGACACATTCCAAATGTATCGAGCAGACGGTAAAAATTGAAAATATTACCCCAAATCTCTTTCATCTCACTCGTTTTTGTAACTGAAATGCCGCAACATCAACTTTGTGAGGGATACAATATATCACCAACACCAGCGCAATCTACCACACGGGCAGACGGGTGAAAAACACGTTGTTTTTCTCCGGCACAAGGCCATGACCTGTCAGGAGCTGACAGGTCATGGAACCGAGTGTCAAACACTCGGCTAATCGGAAACATTCGGAACCGATCGTATATTTTCGGATTTGAAATGGTCTATAGTTCAATCAGTTCCAAATTGGCGAGATATGTTCGTTTTTTATCTATCCGTTCGCAACAGTAATCCAAGCGTATAAACGCGATGTTGGCCTACGCAAGCGTCACGCATACAATGTCACTTGGACTGGAACACCCAGCATTGTTCGATACTGGTACAAAGTCAGTGTTCCAGTATCGTACGATACTGGCACTTATAAAATGTACCAGTATCAGGCGATACTGGAACACAATTATGTACCAGTATCTTTCAATACTGGGATAAATCACAACTAGTAATATATGTACTAGTATCGCCCGATACTGGAACATAAACATGAACCAGTATCGCTCAATACTGGTACACAATTTTGTGTTCCAGTATCGAGCGATACTGGAACGGTAAATATGTACCAGTATCGAGCGATACTGACATCTTTATGTTCCAGTATTGAACGGTTACAGTACACCAGTATCTGGGACCTAAAGTACACTTACAAAACAGATTTTTTTCAGAAACCTTTCCCAACTTTCAATGTCTATCTCAAGAATTACAGAACCAATACTAGGCATGTTTATACTATTCAATGCATTTTTCATGGTGATTCCAAATATGGTAATTGGAATATCGTCGGCAGGTGCCTGACGCATGGAAAACGTTAATATCTCAAAAATGACCCACAAGTATGACAAGTAAGTGACATCTTTCTCTTTTCAAGTTGAACTTTCGAACTTACGTCTTGTACATGTCACGTGTTGAGCTTGATATCCATATTGTAAGCACGAGCCCGTGATGGGTGCAACACGTATTGGTATGAATACCCGGTTATTCAACAAGTTCTCGTTGTCAATCTGATCGACTAACATACTTGTTGTCGAGGCGGTGATATTCCATTTGGTTTCGTCGTCCGCATCAATCCAATACGCATCAACGTAATCCTCACCAAACAATTGTTTACAGAGACTTTCCGCGATGATAATTAAATTCTGGAGTTGAATGAAAATAGTGGAGTAAAGACAAAAAGAAAATGAAACAATGTCATCATTACGTCGGCGGATATCGTTGCGCGAGTGAAGGCAATGTCATCATTTATCCCGCGTCGTCGACGTATGTACACCTACTGGAGTATCAATTTTATTTTCAAAATATAACAAATAACGTCAAACGCTATACTACAGAGAGCATACTTCTACTAAAATGATTAAATGGGGGGGGGGGGGGGGGGGGGGGGGGGGTTCCTCTTTCAAGGCAAAGTTAAGTTTCACCATCGTCTGTGCCGGTGTAGAAGCAGATAATCCCCTGGAGCTATAGTCCGGCCTGTGCAGTAGAGTATTGGGTACTCATCTCTACACGCAACACTAGTTTCACGCTTCATTACGTGTAGTGTCTATGGACTGATGCTTTTGACGCATAATTTACGTTTCATCCTAGCTAGTACATCATAGCATGCAAATATTGAATTTGACGATGTACCTTTGGTAACACGTGATAGTATTATTTCTAGGAGCTGTGTAAGAGTTTATTGTTTATCGTAAAAAACAATCAAACCATCTGTCCATTTCCGTATTTCATGCACACCATTCAACCGGGGTTTAAATCTCATTTGAATATAAATTACTCTTTGTGAATATTAGTACTCTTTGCTCTTCACTTTCGGATAGTTTCACTTTTAGAATTTCGTGGACAGCTGCCAAAAGGGTTCTCTTATTAAAGGAGGTGATCAGCAAAGACAACAACAGTTTTTATACGTTTTTGTCATAAGTATGCTGTTTTGTTCTATATAAATAATTACGCAATTTGGACTCGATAATTATTTTTCTAAAATATAATCATGATAATGCACAATGTTGGGCTTGCTGGACACCTCCTTTAAATCAGGCATAACTAATTTAAAAATTAGTCTTTGTTTTCATATGAGCAGAGGAATAATGCTCTTTGAATACGTGTTACATTGGTTTGGCAAATTTGTTTCATCTTTTTCGAAAACAATCATATTAAATCACGAACAACTTCTTTTTGACTCGCACTAACCAATGCTAACGTATTTATCTATACTGTAGAACTGTCTCTTCATTACAGTATTAAGATGTTCGGACAAAGTGTACTTTAGGTCCCAGATACTGGGCGGGAGGGAGGGTGTGAGGGTGGATGTGCTCTCACCCTCCTAACAATTGGAAACAAATTCAATTGTTGAACCCATTTGGTGCGATCTGGTGAATACTTTTTACCAGAATCTGGGATCTACAGTACACTTTTTCCAGATTTCTTTTAAAACCCTGCTAATTTATCTCAACTGCAGATGAACGGAATTACATGTTCCATTCTAAGGTGTTTGTATATTATCTTGCCATAAGGCGCGGAAAAAAAACTTCTTCATTTTTTTATTTATAATTTTCTCTTCTCAAATAATGTAAAATCACTCGTTTTTTTGCCGAAATTGTGTTGAAATTTTTGTTTTCCCGATTTTTTCAGATCTTGGTGACATTTTAGGTAACCCCCCCCAAAAAAAAACAAACAACAACAACAACAACAAAACGACCGACCGACCCTACTTGACAGGTCCGTCCGCCCGTAAAACAGGTTTTTTAAAATACATACCGAAAATGTCTCAAAAGCCATACACAGAGGCAGCCATTGTTGCTGGTCGGCCATCTTAATTTCAATTATGCCGGAGAGTGTATCATTACTCCTTCCTAAGCGTAAACTACGATTCAAGACTTGCGGTATTTCATGATCTGTATGTTAAATAGTTTTAAAGACGGCACAATTTGAGTGAATTTGGGATAAACATATGTAATTAAAATTCTTATCTTAATAACCTATCAGGATTTGGTTCATGCCTGATTGGGGATTAATTTCAAGTCGCTAGTTTTTGTGAGCGACCCTCCAGTGCACGAGGTCAGCTAATTAAGCCATTCACTTTATTTGAATTGATGGAATTGACCTACATGGAGTAGAGTAATTGCTAAATGCTACTCATTTCTAAATAAAATTGCTACCATGAGTGCCAAAAATTAAAATGTATGTGTCTGCTGCCCTTGTGATTGTGTGTACGAGGGTCGTTCAATAAATAATGAACGTGATCATGGTATGGGATGCATGAGTGATTCTATTGAGAGATAATGTGATCATTACAAAGTATGAACCTTTGTCTTTCAATCAATACACTTTTGGATTGTTAGATACCTTTGGTTATGTAACGTCATTAACATAAACACAATAGGTTTCAGACACTGACTGAAATCTGTCAATTATTTGGCTGGATATGTAATATGTTGAATATGGGTTGATTGATACGTTTGCGTATATCTCGGCAATGCAAGCATAAAAACAGATAACACTTGGCACATCGTTAGAACACACACTTATCTCTGTTTGACACTCTTTTTTAGATCTGAATGCCTTGATACGAACAAGAAGGGACCATCTCAAATACGCTTTTATTTAGCAAAATCCGCAGTAATATACCTTAGAAAACAACAAAGGATAAAGAACAATGGAGGGATTATAATTTAGTAAATTGTTGTGGGATGTAAAGCAATAATAGTGGGGATTTCAAGAGGAGCTGTTCATAAAATTTCCTCAAACCATTGAAATTATGTGACGATTGCTTTAACAATACATATCTAGTAGCTCTAAAGATAACAGTAATAAGAGAGGTTGTGGCAGCCATCTTTGATTGATACATTCATGTATATCTTCATTTTGACTATTAAAATATTTATACACATTGATTTAAGCATTTTTCATTATTTCTGATTAAAATTTGAAGGCACAGTAAGCTTTTATCTGGTAAATTTCATGATTTTAGCCATTTTTGGCTCAGTTCAAAATGATCTGCCGTCTGCGCATGCGCATATTTTCTGCAGGTTTCATGCGAATAAGTTCAGATATTTAGTTAGCTATTATATGGAATCTCCAAAACTAGTTAATTGCTAGGATTTTCCCTAAATTGTTTGATTTTCCGCAATATTAGTGATTCACTTACTGGGCATTTTTTAATGAAATTGGCTATTTGAAATACTGATATTTGTATACTTTTTATTCAATTGCCTCTCCTTACTTTTTCCTCGTATACTAAATATATCAAATTACACAGGGATTAACATTATGGTCTTTTTTATCGTACTTACGCGAAAGAAATTGGGATTTACCTGTTTCTGGTGTCATGTTATGCAATCTTCTTACCACATGTTTCATACAAACAATTCAAATTTACCGCCAAATAACTGATTTAGCAGTGTCCCAAGTGTACTTATTTTGAGACAATGCTATGACGTGATAATTCACACTTAGAAATCCAAAACTGTATTGTTTGAAAGACAAAGGTTCATACTTTGTATTGATCACATTATCCCTCAATAGAATCACTCATGCATCCCATACCATGATCACTTTCATTAGTTATTGAACGACCCTCGTATATACCCAAGACCAGCTAGAGTTTACTTGTTAAACTTTAACTGAATTTAGGTGAGCACACAATGATTTTTCTATTCTGATGGGTAACTTTTTCTTTCCCCTCTCACGAGGTTAGCAGACTCAGTTCCACTGTACTTTCTCAGGAATGGGTCTTGGTAACCTGTGGTGCGCCCTTCATAGGTGACCTTATATAGACAGGGCAGGTTGTTGCAGGCCTCTTTGATCAATGGTGGCTTGGCAGTACAGTAGGTTGTGCAAGTCTTACAATGTTCATCCTTGCAATCCTGTACACCTAAAAGACAGTCATTACAGACTGTGGCCTCAGTCATACTGAGGCCACAATTTTGAACCTGATCTTATTACGAGTATCTCAATATGAGTTGTTCTAATAGAAGACAGTACCAGTCACTCTAGTTTTCGATGAAGGCCGCGTCATCGTACTTTAGGTCCTAAATACTGGACTGGAACTGGAACACCCAGTATTGTTCGATACTGGTACAAAGTCAGTGTTCCAGTATCGTACGATACTGGCACTTATAAAATGTACCAGTATCAGGCGATACTGGAACACAATTATGTACCAGTATCTTTCAATACTGGGATAAATCACAACTAGTAATATAATGTACTAGTATCGCCCGATACTGGAACATAAACATGAACCAGTATCGCTCAATACTGGTACACAATTTTGTGTTCCAGTATCGAGCGATACTGACAACTTTATGTTCTAGTATTGAACGGTTACAGTACACCAGTATTTGGGACTTAAAGTACACTTACAAAACAAGATTTTTCAGAAACCTTTCCCAACTTTCAATGTCTATCTCAAGAATTACATAACCAATACGGTACTAGGCATGTTTATACTATTCAATGCATTTCTCATGGTGATTCCAAATATGGTAATTGGAATATCGTCTGTAGACGCCTGCCGCATGGAAAACGTTAATATCTCAAAAATGACCCACAAGTATGACAAGAGAGTGAACATTCGAACTTACGTCTTGTACATGTCACGTGTTGAGCTTGATATCCATATTGTAAGCACGGGCCCGTGATGGGTGCAACACGTATGGGTATGAACACCCGGTTATTCAACATGTTCTCGTTGTCAATCTGACCGACTAACATACTTGTTGTCGAGGCGGTGATATTCCATTTGGTTTCGTCGTCCGCATCAATCCAATATGTATCAACGTAACCCTCACCAAACAATTGTTGACAGAGACTTTCTGCGATGATAATTAAATTCTGGAGTTGAATGAAAAAAAATGGAATAAAGACAAAGAAAAAAAGAAAAACGTATGTACACCTACTGGAGTATCAATTTTATTTTCAAAATATAACAAATAACGTCAAATTCCAGACAACGGAGGGCATACTTCTACTTTAATGTTAAAATAGGGGGCGTGTTTTTTACTCTTTGAAAAAAAAGTCTTTTTAACATACTAATATTTTGGTTCAAGGCAGTGTCACCATCGTCTGTGCCGAAGGAGTTAGTCCCCTGGAGCTATAGTCCGGCCTGTGCAGTAGAGTATTGGTTACTCATCTCTACACGCAACACTAGTTTCACGCTTCATTCCGTGTAGTGTCTATGGACGCTGGACTATAGCTCCAGGGGGACTATGGCTCCTTTGACACCGGCTCTCAAGTTGGGAAATAATGCAAGCAAATATCTTAGTGAAAGACGCTGTAGATTAGGTAGTACTTGTCCCGGGCGCGATTATTTTTTTCGTAATAATGCAACCAAATATCTTAGCGAAAGACGCTGTAGATTAGGTAGTGCTTGTCCCGGGCGCGATTATTTTTTTCGTAATAATGCAACCAAATATCTTAGCGAAAGACGCTGTAGATTAGGTAGTGCTTGTCCCGGGCGCGATTATTTTTTTCGTATCAATTTAACCAAAATCAGTTTATTTGTTTAAAAATGTAAAAAAATCATTTTATTCAGTGAATTTTGCTTTATTTCGTATTAAAACGGAATAAATAAATTTGATTAAAATGATGTACGAAAAAAATAATAGCGTCCCGGGCTACTCGCACATCCTGATTTACTTCCCTTACACCCTCTGATCTCAAGAGGGCTCACTTTAGCTTACTTCGATGTGACAAGGAAATTCCCCTTCTGAGAACCGCCCTAGAACATGGTCTACTGACATTAAATCGACTACAGAACTGCGCTTTAAGCTCTCTAGGGAGGATGCTTTTGACGCATAATTTACGTTTCAGCCCTAGTTTACTACATCATAACATGCAAATATTGAATTTGACGATGTACATGTAATATCACTCGTTTTTTGGCCGAAATTGTGGTGAATTTTTGTTTTTCCCGATTTTTGCAGATCTTGGTGACATTTTAGGTAAAAAAATAAATTTAAAAAATGACCGAACGACCCTACTTGACAGGTCCGTCTGCCCGTAACACATGGTTCTTTCGTCGCCTATTACATCTGAACATCCAATCATTAAATACATACCGAAAATGTCTCAAAAACCATACACAGAGGAAGCCATTGTTGCTGGTCGGCCATCTTAATTTCAATTATGCCGGAGAGTGTATCATTACTCCTTCCTAAGCGTAAACTATAATTCAAGACTTGCGGTATTTCATGATCTGTATGGTAAATAGTTTTAAAGACGGCACAATATGAGTGAATTTGGGATAAACATAATATGTTAAATTTCTTATCTTAACCTATCAGGATTTGGTGCATGCCTGATTGGGATTTATTTCAAGTTGCTAGTTTTTGTGAGCAACATGGAGTCTAGAGTAATTGCTAAATGCTACTCATTAGTGCCAAAAATGATTGTGTCTGCTGCCCTTATGATTGTGTATATACCTAAGGCCAGTGAGCATACAATGGTTTTGTTATTCTGATGGGTAACTTTTTCTTTCCCCTCTCACGAGGGCAGCAGACTCAGTTTCACTGTATTTTCTTAGGATTGGGTCTTGATAACCTGTGGGGCGCCCTTCAGAGGTGACTTTATATAGTCAGGGCAGGTTGTTGCAGGCCTCTTTGATCAATGGTGGCTACTAGTAAAGTAGTTTGTTCAAGTCTTACAATTTTACTCCTTGCAATCCTGTACACCTAAAAGACAGTCATTACGCAGACATGACTGAGGCCACAATTTTGAACCTGATCTTAATTGTTATGAGTATAGGGCTACAACTGCAACAGCAATAATATTAATGTTCATCTTGAATTCTGAAGTACCATTATAAAGAAAGATCGTTCATTAACACTACGGTGAACCCCTTTTAAAATATCTTTATATCAATGATATCATTATACAATGTTCAGATTCAAAGTCATAATCTCTTGAATGAGTATGTACCTGCTTTTCTTTATTATCATTTTTTACATCCCACAAGCCGGTATACAAATAATTATCTCAAATCAATCATTGCTCTGTCCGGGCCCTTACGACCCGGTTTAGGGGGCTGTCATTTTCTTCGGTACTGCAAAAATGTTGAGTAAAAATGTTACTCAACATTTTACTCAACGTTGAGTAACTATGCAACAGTTCAACAGTTGAGTAAAAAATGCCCAATACCGTTGGCTAAAATGGTTTATCAACAGTTGGGCAATCATTATTACTCAACAATTGCACAATTTTAATTACACAACAGTTGGGTATTATTAATTAACCATTTGTTGGGCATTTTAATACCAACTTAATTTTTGAATTGTTTTCATTAAATATTAAGCATTTTTGTATAACAACTGTTGCTTAATTTATCAAATGTACTCATATGTTGGGTGTTTTAATGCCAATTGTTGCTTATTTGTGACATGTTTTTATTGTACGAGGGTCATTCAATAAGTTCTACCTCCTACCTCATAACTTTATTATTATATGAGTCAGTCTTATCAAATACCACACGATTGTAGCTTGGAACCTCAGCTACAAATCCATTGTAAATTGCTTTGAGTACTAGTTGTACTTTTTCGGACATGCAGTGAGAACCAAACTTCGATATAGTATGACGGAAACGGATGATAAAAATATCGCCGAAGTGCTTTTCAACTGGCCTATTGTAAGTGGCAAAACATACCTATCGGTCAATTATAACCGTTCTAAATGTCAGATATCTCTTTAACAGACTGTAAACAATAAAGTTGACTGATTGGTTTGGAAAAAATATGCCCTCTGATTAGCCAGATGCAGGTCAGGACAACCATTCAGTTTACCCCTCCCTTAGAGAACCCTGTAAAAGTCATATTTGACTTTCATGATAACTAAGCGATCTTCAATATATCGAACTAAATGGAGGGATTTAAAGTCTGTCAAAGCGATAACTTTCTATCATTGACTACCTGATTGACTATTCTGAAGGTTGCACATAAGTAAAACTCATAAAGTGACTATTATGGTAAAGATTTAACATTCGAGGCATCATTGTGGCTTAAGTTGTAACAACGAAAATTTGACTGATGGCAGTATTCTGGTATGCCAAAGGACAGCAATACATTTGAGTGGATAGTACATTATTTGCAAGCCTACAAGAGTTAATATTATTTACAATCTTATCTATACAAGATAATATTGTAATATATTTAGATATCATTCATTCTTTTTTTTTTTAAATCATGCTCTTATATCTAACCATACAATACGAAAAAACACCCTAAAACATGTGTATATCTTTAAGGTAATATTCTGTGTCCGTTGTCCAAAATCTCTCTCTGGCTTTGACCGCGTCAAAACAAAAGAAAAACAGATATCAATTATCATTTACTACATATTTTTTAGCTATGATTCGGAGCTATAACCATGAAAAATGTCATGAGGTTGACATTAATATTAGCGATGCTATGAGGGAGGAGGTAGAACTTATTGAATGACCCTCGTATAATGAGCATTTTTGTATAGCAACTGTTGCTTAATTTTTAAAATGTACCCATATGTTGGGTGTTTTAATGCCAATTGTTGCTTATTTGTGACATGAAGAAATAAGCTTATTCCCATGGACGTCCACAAAAATATTTAGACTGATCTATCACATCATCTTCTTGACAGACCAAGTTTCAAACATTCAAAACCAGACTCACAAAATGCCTGTCAGATGTCACAATCTCTGATGATGATGATGCGGATTCACCGTTTTATAAGAAATCTTGCCCCCGTTGAAAAAAATCCTAGCTACGCCACTGACAAGATTGCGTATCACGAAATGGGCTTTTTTGTACAACAGTTGCCTAAAATTCGCATGTGCGTAACTTGCATCAGCTGTTGCGTGATAAGCGGAATATTATTTCTCCATTAGAATCGAGGATTTAAGTAACAATTGATCAATAAAAACCACATGAGTAAATCTTAACATAAGTTGCGTGATTGCCTGAGACAAATATTCAACAGTTGCCCAATTGAAACAATTAACGCAATATTTTAGCAACAAAATGAGTTTTGACCGGGGGTTTCCCCCAACTTGTTACTAAATTTTTTTGCTCAACGTTGGGTAGTTTTTATTTTTATGCAACACCTAGATTTCTACATTATGTTGAATAAAATGTAATCAACCATTTACCCAACAGATAATTAAACACAATTAAGCAACGTATTTTGCTCAACATTTTAGCAGTGTGGGGTCCCACATATCCAGGGGGCATAGTTTTTTTTACACAGAAAATAGGGGGGGGGGTCATGAAATTAATACCTACCATTGTAAAAAGGGGTCAAAGCAAAATTGTTGTTAAATACTGATTTGTTTAAAAGTTATTTTAGTTAGCCTATTTAAAATGTTTGCGCGATTTGCGCACACTTTTTCTACATGTTTCAACATCGTAAAACAACAGTTTGGCTCGGCCACCATCAATTGTTTAGCTTCCATATCAACTGCTTCCTAAAGTCAGTGTTATAATGCCGGACACAATTCCAACCATGCCGGGGGGGGGGGGGGGGGGGGGGGCATGCGTACATACATGCGTATGTGCGTAAACCCAGAAGTGCGTACCGGGCGCTTTCAAAAATTGACCGCTCGTCAATCGTGAAATCATCACGCGAATGCTGCAATTTAGTTCGCGCATTTCATGCAACTGGACGCAGATCCGCGAACACAGTACAACAAAACATGCGCATATATAATATGGAAAAGCTTGAATTTCGTACATACCATTATAACAGTGACTATATATAGGGTGACAGGTGACGCCAAATCATTTGGTCGGCAGTTGCCATTGTGTTTTGCCCGGCAGTATGTGCGCGCAACCTGTTTTGTTTAGGACTCTAAACTCGCGCCAAAGCAATATAGAGGGCAATATGGCATGGTCCTATGCTGTTCCCTGAAGCATGTATCGACAGTCCAGTCCCTTCGATCGTTGCTTTTGTTGAAAAACTTTCCTGTCACCCCATCTATAGATAGATGGGGTGACATGTGGTGTAACGCCGGGCATTTGGTCGGCAATTGCCATTGTTCTTTGCCCGGCGGTTTACGCGCGCATCCTGTTTTGTTTAGGACCCGTGCTTTTAAAACTCGCGCCAAAGCATTATAGTGGACAGTGTTGTGGTGATATGCTGTTCCTTCAAGCATGTATCCGGTCCCTTCGACCGTTGCTTTTGTTGATAAACATTGCTGTCACGATGAATGATAATTTTGGGACCCCGTCCCCCTACCGAAGAAAATGACCGCCCCTTATCTTCTTTGACTTACCACTACATATCACTCCGACTACTCTGTTGTCATGACACGTATAATATTCATCAATGGGTTCTACAAAGCAGCTCGGGTCATTAATGGAGGTCACCGTATCCGATAGGCACGTTGCTGATAGATAGATGTTCGCAGCAGCGCCCTCATCAACAGTCATACTGACCATCGCCAAAGAATCGATGTAGCCTAATTGACTACATATAGCTGGACTTGTTGTATATTTGTCCAAACCAGAAATAACACTGTGGCAAATGTAACCCCAATCATCGACGCCATTGAATATCTCTACAATTTCACTGTCGTTACGTTTACGCAGTTGACGCGTTTGATTTTCTAAAAAATATATAAACATAAATATACGGGACATTATCATAAGACCATATTTCCAAAATTTCAGGGGGGGGGGGGTGTTTGGCACTGAACTTCTAGATCGATTTTCTCAATGTTCCCAAGTGGTCAAAGAAACCTCTCAACATTACCTGTCGAGCGCCGAGCGAACCCCTCGAGACAATTTTTACAGAAGGCGCTCTCACACCTTGACAACATACAACGCCTTGATGAGAGGCTACATTGAAGCCCTTGTTTAGAAGTTTCAAAATATGCATCAAATTTGACTCTGGTTACCATGATTGGTTAAAAAAGCCTACCAAAAAACCCCTAAAAATGTCACCATACTAGGTGGTATATGTAGGCTGAAAATACGCAGTGAACTATGGAAACCGGTAACCAGCCAATCAGGTTATTTTTACAATATGATGCAAATGTATAGCTTGATTTTAAAAATCGGCCTTCATAGTTCACTAGATCTACGTTTGTTCTAAATACATAGCAAAGGATCAGTGGCGTACCCAGCTTTTGGAAACTGGGGGGCCACGACATAGTTGTACCGACGAAAGGCATGATGTACCGACAAACATTTTTTACATATCTTATACAACAATTTTGACCAAAAAAGTAGATTTTTTTTAGAAAATCACAAGTTCAAAAAAAATTGGGTCAAAAAAGTGAATTTTGTGATTTTCTCAAAAAATCTACTTTCTGGTCAAAATTGGATTCTCTGATCCATTTCCTTTCCAAAAATGTATACTTTTATATGCATTTGATTAATAGTTCAATAATTACAGCACTCGCAAAATTCAAAAAATCATATCAAAAACTTCCTTAAGTCCCCCCTTAATAGATAACACTGCAGAATTCCTTGGAGTCAAATTTTGATGGTTAAAGGAACACGGAGAGGTTGGCGATAAAAAGAAAATTTGAAAAGAAAAAACATAACATTTCACGGGAATAGGGTTAAAGTGATGGCGCTAGATAGACATTTTGGTGAAGCCATATGTGCCGAATTCTGCTGATAATTTCGATGTGATCTAAATGACCAAATTGTGAAATATTACATGGTAGGCTATACTGTGAACTAAGGTAAACGGTTTGAGATAGTTAGTAGGCCATATGCTCAAGTATTACTTGGTGCAAAAACACCACAATTTCAAGGGCGCACTCCTATACTTATCTCTCAATGCCCCTAATTCAATATTGGGTTTGGATAATGTGCGAGTTGCGAGTAGCGATTTGCGAGTTGCTAGTTGCGAGTTCGAGTTGCGAGTGCGAGTTGCGAGTTCGAGTTGCGAGTTGCGAGTTGCGAGTTGAAATGTGCGATTTTCGAGTTATATTTTGCGAGTTCAAGTTGCGAGTTGAAATGTGCGAGTTGCGAGTTATACTTTGCGAGTTCAAGTTGCGAGTTACGAGTTGCGAGTTGAAATGTGCGAGCTGCTTTGCATTAATAGCTGCTCTATATGTTATTTTGTAGGGTATAAGGATTAGCGGCTTTGCATTTATAGCTGCTCTATGTGTTATTTTGAATGGTGTGAGAAATAGCCGACTTTCATTTGTAAGGTTTTATGAATAGCTGCCTTGTTTAAATAGCTTGATAACATTTTGTATGGTATTCTCCTATTTGATGCCCCCCCCCCCCCCCCCTATTATGGGAATTTCAAAAACAAATTGAAGCTTCATTTACCTCCTCTACCCCTGCCTCACATACCTGTATGTGTAAGTATATGGAGCCGCATAGCCCAATGATCAGCCCAATTTTATTTGTTTATACTTGTAAAAAAACCCACCAATTGACTGCCAAAAGATAAGTGGGTAAAAACACACCAAGATATTTTGATGGCAGAAGGATCCCATATTTTTCTCATTGGGGACCGTTCATCATTTCTACCAGAGGGGGGGGGGGAGGAGGCAGTAGCTTGAAGAAAGTGACAACCAAACAAAACATGACCCCCATTCCTAGATACTAAAAAGTTATGGAACGTAGAAAAAAGTTATGACCCCATTTATTTGTACATACACATAGGCCTACAAATACAATAAGCATACACAATTGAAGGGGTGGGTGCTATAGCTTGGCACTTTAACTTAGCACATCTACCCCTTCAATTATGAATTTTCGAGAATACGCTACTTTAAAAAATATACAACAATTATATAATTATAACACACTTTTGATTTTTTGTTGAGTAGTGTATAATTTCAGACAGTGAAGAAAAGATCAGTAAATAATGAAGTCCTCTAGTTCTCTCATGTTTGATATTATTCCTGAACGTCTTGAGTTTTTGCCGCTATCCAAACTATATCACTTCTTGCATTACTTCACTTGTAATCACTGTTTTGTAAACTCCTTACATCTTCAACTTCGCTGTCAGATTCACCATGCACTTCCATGATCAGCACCCATGTCCTGCTCTGCACCCATGTCCTGCTCTTGGTAAATGTGTGCGCTGATTCTTCTCAATATTATTAGTCATTCTTTTTGCCAATTGTAGATAAATTGTAATTGAGTTTATTTTAGTGGGGCGTGAAGAAAAGAAGATGCGCGTTAAGCGCGCCATTTTTGTTGCCATTTTACGCTAACATTGTCAAATTTTGTCTAATTCTAACTCATTTTGTATTAAAATGAGCGCTTGCTCAAAATTTAGATGTTTCATCAAAATAATCAATTTTGGTCTAGTTTAACCTAATTTAGTAAGAAAGTGCGCGCAAAACGCTCAAACAAATTGCCATTTCATGCTAAAATGGTCAAATTTTGTCTTGAAATAATTATTGGTACAAAAAAGTTATTGTCTTGAAATAATTATTGGTACAAAACAGTTATGACTCCCTTTAATTTCCTAAAGAAGTTATAATCTCCCTTTTGATTTCTTTAAATAGTTATGACCTCCCCACAGGTAGGTTGATAGCATAATAAAGTATTAACACATTAACGTTAACATAAATCACAACTCGCAAATATGAAGAACTCGCAACTCGCATTTGACAACTCGCAAATATTAACTCTCAAAATCCAACTCGCAACTCGCACATTTGAACTTGCAACTCGCAACTCGCAACTCGAACTCGCAAAATCCAACTCGCAATTCGCACTCTTGAACTCGCAACTATCAACTCGCAACTCGCGACTCGCAACTCGCAGAATACCTTCCCTCTTCAATATTAGGGGCAATTGACGACCGTGATACACGAACTCAAATGCAATTTTAATGAAATCGACATTATAGTAGTACTTTTTAAAGGTTTATTAAGTTACTTATGAGAGTGAAGAAAATAAATGGTGTATATGTATATAATTATATATATCAGGGTTTTGACAATAGCTCTAATAGCTCTATTGTATTTAAGTGGGGTAAAGCGTAACTTACCAGGCAGACAAACGATACCCAGATCGGCCGGTTTCGTACCTCTAATACCAATCGGGAGCACACTGCGTGAATCAAATTTATACAGGTCTATGGTATCACTGCACTCAAATAACGATTTTTCTTGCCCCGTATAGCCGGCCGAGTGACATCCAAAGTGTAGCGAATAATATGGCCCGTTTCCTGCTCCAAATTGTCCTATGACAGGTGACAAGGGCAAACCGTATCCAAACATTCGACATAGGATATTCGACGCATATATACTTATGAAATTACCATCCAGTGAACCCCATTCGGTTTTGTTATCAATGCGGACCTCCAACCTGCCCTTATATTTCGTGCTGCCATTAGCGAGTCTCCATTCGAAGGTCTTGTTTTCTAAAAAAATAAATTAAAAATCATCATCATCGTCATTATTATCATTTGAATGTCGTTATTATACAGGGTGAATCCAAAACAAATGTGCACGGATTTAAACGACTATATGACCTTCATGTGTGCATTGCACCATGAAATTGTGTTGTTTTATAAAGCGTATTTAATCTATTTCATCTTTCGAAAAAATTAAGTAACCTACTGAAAATATTAATGAAATGTTTTGTCATGTTTTGTAAGCTGACCTCTTTTTTTCGCCATTCCAATCGGAATTTAAATAACTGGTCATGTCTATAGTTTCACCTGCATTTTAAGTGAAAAATATACCTCCGCAATTAAAAGTGACCTGTCCCTAAAAGTACGTTGATGCATAGCATTTGAACACGTGACCAATGTTATAACCTATCTGTCGTCCAAATCTGGTGAAGAAATCTTTGTTTAATCTCAAGTTATAGCCAAAAGACTTAAAACAGATGATGTTTTTAACAAATGACTCAGACAATCAAGGAAAAAAAGGTTGGCACACTTTGTCCTAATTACGGAAAAACCCGCCCCTCTCCCCGGAGGCAATGTTGATCAGAGTAATGTTATCAGAAGCCTTGGCAGTTCCCCCAACATTGATTGATTGGGGTGGGGGGGGGGGGGGGGGAAGGATATAAGAGGGGGGGGGGGGGGCCTTTTGCTTTCTATTAAACAGTGCTATGTCCCTAGTCTGATCTCAATTGCGAGCACAGGGATAGTTGTAATAAGTTGCGTCAAGTGTGCCAACTATAATTTTCCTTGATTGTAGATTTAATACGCTCTATACAAACAACAACAATGTTATGGTTCAATGCACACATCAAGGTCAAAGAGCTGTTTCAATACGTGTACATTTTCTGGATTCACCCAGTGGTTTCCATGCTCATGTGTTGTGGTACCTATAGACAGCACCCCCCCCCCCCCCCCCCCCCCCCCCACCGGGAAGGGGGTGGAGGGCACTCATGTATAAAAGTTGTAATCATCCGGGTGAATCCACACTCAAAAACTACCCTTAACACGGATTCTCAAAGAAGGAAAAAGTTACCCTTAACAAGAATTACAGCTCGAAGAATCATAATCATACAAAAGATATAGGCCCTCAAGACAGACGTATGAAGTAAGTGTGTGATTCAGTTTTGTTAGTAAAGCTATTCCCTATTCCAGGCAAGATTAGTTTGGGGGCTCATGTTAAAAAATGACAATATCCTGTGACCTCCAAATATCGATATTTGGAGGTCACAGGATATTGTCATTTTGGGAACTAGTTGGTGTTCGGCTTGCGATGGAGATCCAACGTTAATGTCATATCGTTCATGCATGATAGTAGATAGGTAATCCGCGAGGCATTGTGGTTGTTTCCTTGTTTTACAATCGGCGTCCTTGTTTAACAATAAGGCGTTCGCTATTCGTTGACAATGCTGTCTATGTTGGTATTGTTCGAGAAATAAATACAAAATAATGCCCAGATATCCCAGCTTATTGATGGCGATTATTGACTGTTTTTGATAATGTTTTAATATAGCTGCATACTGTTGAAACTATGACTATGCATGGCTATTGTCTGCGTTTATGGTTATGATGGTGCGTTGATATGACGATGTCTGTGTCTATGTGTATGGCGTGATTTGGATCGGGATTAGGAGTGCAATTGTGTTTATAATTGGTCAGTGTTTCGATTGCGTGTGCTGGAATCAATGATACAATAAAAGTGTTTTCGTCAATTGTATGCAGGCTCGTCTCTGATAAAAAATTCTTGGTCGGTTCATGTTTGGCGAATAATAGGCATTAGGCTCTGTGTCAGCGGGGGACAGTGCAATCTACCCTCTGTGTCCTCAAATAAAATGGGAGAACCGGTTATTCTCGGACCATTTGGTACCAATCGCAGTGGTCACCAATGTGGCGGGAACCGAGACCACGAAGCGTGCAGAATGCAATTTTGCCAATCTGACACCACTAATTTTTTGGGTTTAATTTAAGTTTGGGCAGGGTTGAAATTAGAAACCTGATTTATAAGACCACGTGGGTTAGTTTGCAGGGCAGAACCTGCTTTTCTACCGTGAAGAACAAAGCACCGGACAATTAGGTTAATATTCTATGTACCATTTATTTCGCAACCACACCACTCCACAACTACAGCATCTACAAATTCCAAGTGTTATTTACATAACTTAGCCCAACTGACGAAAATAAAGTCGAAAGTGAGAATTGTACCAAAGTGAAAAAATGGGGAAGACTAAAAATAAAACTTAGAATTAAGGATCAAAAAGAAACTGAAATTGGAGATTTGAAAATTGTACCACCAAAAATAAAGATTGTACCACCAAAAATAAAGATTGTACCACCAAAAATTGTACCACCATGGAGCGTTCTGAAACATACAAAAGAAAAGAACACTGCGTTAATGCCATGTCACACCGACTATCATATGTGTAAATGTTTACGCGCCATAAGCTTACAGTCCAACTCTGCGCTCAGGCTCCATAACACATCGCCGCGCTTAAGCTCAATGTCTCCTTTCCGTGGGTAAGACCTCTCTTCCTCTCAATTCCTCTGTCGCTCAACTCCTATGTCGCTCAACTCCTATGTCGCTCAACCTCTCTGTCGCTCAACTCCTATGTCGCTCAACCTCTCTGTCGCTCAACTTCTCTAGGTCAGTTCCACCGCGCACGGCAACCAGTACGTTGATAACAGCAATTACACCATCGCCACGTGCACATACGAATACTTTTCATAACAGAAATTACGCCATCGCCACGTGCACATAGACCATTTTCGTCCATTTACACATATCATAATTTGTCGGTAAATTTGCTCAAACTCCCTCATCACGATCATTAAACATGTTTGAGGCAGTAACATAGTCGTTGTACTTCCAACACAAAGCAATATATATAAGTAAGCCTAGTATTGGTGATCAAAGAATGAATGGTGACTTTGTACAAGTAAGCCTAGTATTGGTGATCAAAGAATGAATGGTGACTTTGTACAAGTAAGCCTAGTATTTGTAAACAAGTCTCGAATGATGAATTCACCCAAGTACATATTAATTTTTACCACAAGTTATAACTACTGAATCTACACTACGCGAGTATGGGTCGCTTTAGGGTGCGCTTACTACACTACTTATCTAAACTTTATTATAACAATACAGTATGTAACCAATGATAACCAAAGTAAAATGTGTTCATAACTTGACAAAATATCGCAAGTCTTATTTCTTAAACTACAATCAACATGTGCACGAACTTCATTACTCAGCACGACGCCATGGTTTGGAGCGCACACATCTCATTCCAATAGGGACAATTAACAACCACTTCCAAAGGTTACGATGAATTAATGTTGTACCAAACAGTTTAATTCTCACCTGTACCTCTCTTACTCGCCATTTGCCATTATTTACATATCACCATGATTTTTAAATGAAGTGACATTACTCTAGCTTCAGTCCACCTATTACTCCCGTCACACTTTGTCACGATTCCTATTTAACACAAAAGATAGTAGGATATTCCCACTAATAGTTAATCTAGTCTATATACAGTATAAGGTCATGGCATTCACAATTGTATGTGTGGATGGACAATAACAAGGTTGACCTCACCCCAGTTAATAATACCCATGCATAAGCATGCTCCCCAATGTACTTCACCTAGTATAGTGTGACACAGTGTCACCATGTAACAAGATAGTTAGTTGTCAAAACATTAAAGTATTTTTCACCAAGCATGAAAAAATGTTGAAATCGAAAATGTACTAAGTATTGACACAGCATGGAAAAATATCGAAATCAAAAATCTACAAAGTATTTTTGGACCAGTGATAAATTTCAATCACTTCAAAAATTTACAAGTGTTTCACCAAAAACACAAAATCTGATCCTCCAAAACTTCCTAAGTGTTTCACCAAAACACAAATTATGATTACAGAAAAACTTGTAAGTAATTTGGAAATTGAAAATATTTCCAAAAATCGACTAAGTAATTTCTCATTGAACATAAAAAAATGTGAAATGTCAAAAAATGCTCTAAGTGTTGGATAAAGCAAAAGTCGACTAAGTGATTTCTTATTGAACATAAAAAATGTGAAATGTCAAAAATGCTCTAAGTGTTGGATAAAGCAAAAATCGACTAAGTGATTTCTTATTGAACATAAAAAATGTGAAATGTCAAAAATGCTCTAAGTGTTGGATAAAGCAAAAATCGACTAAGTGATTTCTTATTGAACATAAAAAAATGTGAAATGTCAAAAATGCTCTAAGTGTTTGACTGAGCACTAATTTTGGTCACTAAAAAAAACTACAACCCAAAATCAGCAGATTACATTACACAATGCAATAAGTCTCCAAAACGGTCTAACCAATCAGAACAAACATGCCGACTATTCCGCAGCACAATCAGGGGGTCACACTTTGTGTACATGACAACCCTCAATATTATAAGAAATTTTGAATGGTTAAAAAATCATTACCACCGAAAGTATTCAGGAATATTGGAATACCTATTTAACTCTAGCATACAAATATATACACACATCATCATAACAATTTAACATCCGGGTCACCTGTTCTGTCCAACACACAAGTAATAAAATACAATCATTTGCCATGCAAGTTCCCTGTATTTACAATACAGTGATCATGAATCATCTCTGATGGTTTGGTTTCTATGTCAACGCGATAAGGAATTATGGGATTTTGTCACAAAAAGCCTACCCAAATACTAGATAGATAGCTGTAATAATCAAAAAGATAAAGCACAGGCTCAATTTATACGCGGCACGCCCATCCCATGTCGTTTAAGAATACATAAAGCAAATTCACTAATCGCTCCTACCATACAATGGCCTCAATTTACATGTTTACACAATCCAACACTGAATCATGATAGCGTGACAATTTTGGTATAGAGTAATCATTTATCCATGAAACAATGACTCAATTTACATTCATAAAATATTTGTGTGCACTGGTATTTATAATCATACACACTACCATTGACATGCAAGCCTGAATAACTAATCAAAAATCAGACTAACAATTAGCTCAGGAAGAAAATCCTAATCCAAAATTTAGGGCATGAAAATCAGGAACAGCTGACTTCATGTAACAATCCTAAGAATCATTAACAATATTAATGGTCAGAACAGTGCAACTGTATTTTCAGCTGTACTCAATCTCTACTGACAAAGTATTATTTGAAACAATAATTTGGAAACACACTGTAATAATTTCAAAATCACAGCACGACATACAAAATTTGATAAACAGGATTATTATACAGCAACCCTACAAAATCACCACATAATACAACGTAATTTGGTGAAGCGTACTATTTTTGGTACACTCTGTAATGATTTCTATTTCTGAACAAAACAATCAAAATCAGCGTACCGTCTACAATTTATCGTATGTTCTTACGCCGAGTTACTATAGCAACACCCAGAATGCACTTCGCACCTTTCGAGAACTTTCTAGAATATCATGACGTCATCATCTCAAATTGATTCATGCAGAGGTACCATTATGCACACAAGTTTGATAACTTTCACCAACTATGGAATTAGAAAAATCGTGCAAACCATCTCTAAAAATGGAAATCAGCGTTCAATCACCAGCCATCCGTTCGCTAGAAGGGTCTATTTTCACTACTATGGCATTGTCAACTCCATTTGTCAATCACCAAGAGAGATTTTGGAAGTAGAAAAAGGACACTGAACCCCCGATGTATAGGAAATGGTTTTCCGCCCATATCCCACACGTTAGGAAATACGAACCATTTTCTATTAAAAACAGTTTCTGAACTTGCGTACTCCGCACAGGAATTTCGCCAAAACAGTACTAAATGTTGAATTTATAAACTCGACAGGGTATCAAATGTCACCTATAGTAATTTCTTCAACTAGCCATAACCATCCCCGCTTTATAGCCATATCCACAAAAACATGAAAAATCAGTGAAAAACCGGTTATGATTCTTCTCAGAAAAAGGACGGAATGTCTGTTATAATGCACTGTACAGCATAGGACGCCCACACATTTCACCAAATATGATGTGACTTGCGTCTCTAAAATCGCCAAATAGGGTCCAAAATTTGGAAATCAGGTTCCCACAGTATTTTTAATAGTATACCAGAAACATGTACATGTAATTTCCTACCCTCCCGATTGTCTGGGCACTTCCACAAGATTTATGATATTTCTCGGGAAAAAATGTGCAGCTATTCAGCCGAAGAGCCTAACATTTTCTCCCTATACACAACATACAAGATTCTAAAAACTGATCTAATATCCTGAAATCTATCATCTAACATAATCTACCTACCCTAAATCATCCACGGAAAAATCCTCTATTGATAAATCCGACTGATCGCTTACAACGAGCAATATATCCCTTCGTTTTTAGAAATTTTCCACCACAACGTCACGTATTTTACTTCCATCCGCGTGTACACCAAACATCAATGGCGCTTTCGTTTGGCTTTCCGCTGCGCACGCACGGCTTAAACCAATTAGGCAATAGGGTCATACCCCTATTGCTAATCAATTGCTAACCAATTGCTCCGTGGGTGGGGACCAGGGCATTTCATGGCCCACTCACGGACAAGGTAAAATAAGGGTAATATTTTAACATATGATGAATACATTTTTAAATATTAAAAAAAAACTAAATCCAATTCCCGCTACACCAACATCAATATTAAAATATGGCCACGCAGGTCAACCCTCTATGATATTCGGCGAGATAGGCTGTACAAAATTGTTCTAATATCTCGAACCGTTTTGTAAATGTGGATTAACCATGCATTATATGGTAGGAAAATAATTATCTAATGTATATTGACCATTTTAATTGTACACAGAATTATAATGTCCAATTAAACGAATTTAAAATGCACACCCCAACCTGGGATTATTTGAAATTCGCGCCCGGGTATCTATGTCGCTAGTGCTGATGGGAATGTAATGCAGGAATGTAATGTATAAATCGATAATGTCATTATACGGCGAGATACAAAATTGTTCTAATATCTCGAACCGTTTTGTAAATGTGGATTAACCATGCATTATATGGTAGGAAAATATTTATCTAATGTATATATATTGACCATTTTAATTGTACACAGATGTATATGTCCAATTATACGAATTAAAATGCACACCCCAACCTGGGATTATTTGAATTCGCGCTAGCTGGTGCTGATCGGATAACCATACCCAATATTGTGATGTCATTGTAACTAAACCGCCTCATCAGCAACATGTCACTGGACGGTATCACGCAGGAATGTAATGCAAAAATCGATAATGTCATTACATGGAAGGAGAGATGCGGACATCTCGTAGGTTTTTCGTCATAGCTTTGACCAATATGGCGATGTCGATACATGGTTTTTCTCTCTAATGTCGATTTTGGTTTTACGCGGTACTTCAAAATGAAATAAATATTTAAAAAGGTTATCCTACAGGATTGGCCTCGGTATAATACTTATGCTGAATATCTGAGCACTAAAGTTTCATGGCTCGGATTAATTTGTTGGAATCACTATTTAATAAATATATAAATAAATAATGAAAATAATCAAGGCCATAATTCTATTATGGAGCTTTAGGATAGAGGCCGCTACTTCAACAGCATCCGATCCGATCAAGTGTTGTGGACGTTGGCAGTACTACGTTGGCAGTACGTTGGCAGTATATTACACAACCATTAATCCCTACACAAGGCATAGGTGGTCCTCCAAATTTCTTGGCTTTCAATCGGCCTTAATGATCTCCCCTATATGCAACATGTTGGGGTTACAAACCCCTGTTCTCCTTTTGTTTTCTGTTTTGCTTGCCCTTTTCTGTTTTTATCTTCTATACAGGGTTAGTGGTAGCTTGCAGATGGTTTTGTTGATCAGCCCAATTTGAACGTGTCCAGACGGGAAGGTGGCGGTGAGGTGTGTTAGAGAGTCTTACGCTGAGTATGAAGGCGGCATCTCCCTATCATGACTAAATTATCGGGAATGCGTTAATTCCTAAACCTAAGTTAAGGTCGTAAAGGTCAATTCTAAGGAATCGTTATTATCAAAATAGATTACTTTTTCGGCCTTCCCACCGCCCTAGGCTGATTCCCATTGTTTGCTAATACAAAGGGGGATGTTTAAAGTCCCTGTGTTCGTGACTTTTGTGGCAGAATTTGTATAGCAAAAATATCAATCCAATTGAAATTGGAGGTTTTGAGTTGAATCATCCTTTGTGTCAAAAAAAATGACATAAATTAATTAATATAAATATATCAAAG
>CM069457.1:29627299-29928514 GCA_035610835.1 Ophiura sarsii
ATATCTCTATCTTTCACATTGCAATAGTCAAATAAAAGAATGCGCTAAAAGGGTGATCGATTCTAGTCTAACAAAGGATTCAAACAAGTCCATTCAAAATAATGTATGTTGGATCACGCGGTAACTAAACTTATATTGGATGATTAATATTTTCTAATAGCGTAGGTCAGGCTTGGCTGGTCTCAAAATTCTCTAAACAGACTTGACAAGCCGTCTCGCTAGGAGGTGTCACTACTTTGAGCATTTTGGTAACTCAAAAATGGGAAGATTACAATTTAACCATGAGCTCAATGATGTATAAAAATATGGTGTGCTTTGTGTACACTTCATGTCCACCAGTCTGATGTATTTATAACCCATGTTCTAGGCGCACTTTTCAATATGACAGAATACCCCTGTATGCAAAATTGTAATTGCTGCTGCAAGTTTTAGTCCGAAGATTTTGCTGGTTCCCAGTTCGCGACAGGTATCATTCTACAACCAAAACTTTAATAAAGTATTGTCTCGAAGTATCAGCTTTTTTTGGAAATTCCAGTAACATTGTCAAAACACGAGACATGTTTTAGGTATTAATTACCATTACAGATCCCTGTCATGATAATTATAAGTGTTTACATTTCGTAAAATAATGTAAAAATAATGATTTGTCGGAGATGATTTTCGCAAGCAAGGATATCCCATAGCGCTATAACAGCGATAATGAGCTCATGAATAATAATGAGGCGAGAATTGCATGGGATTTCCCCATAGAGAAAATAGCGACCTCAGAAAGATATTTATTTTGACAAATGTGTAGGCTACAAGGTCAAGGAAAGATGAATTTATGAATGAGAAGATATCCAGGCACCTATATAAATAGGATTTGACCTTGATATGGGTAAAATTAGAATACTGTTTGGGGAATAAGTTCTCTCGATGGTGTGCGTAAGCAGTTCCGGGCGGTAGTGTATGTCTGTTAGGACATTTTGGGTTTTAACAATTTTCCACCCGTGTATTACATAGCAATCTTCTCCTCCTCCTCCACTCCTTCCTCCTCCACTGCCTCAACCACCCTGACTAATTATACTTAACGAGCTGTATCAATTAAAGAAAAAGTGATAGATTTTTTTCTCTCTTCAGATTATTAAAAGGTATTAAATTGTCTTTAAGATAAGCCCAAACACAAGTCAATTTGATAGAGAGTTACTCAAATACGATAGCCTAAAGACAAAACTCCCTCTAAAATGTAACAAAACCACCTTTTTGTGGTGCCGAGGTTAAAAAACGTGACCATAAACTAACCTTAACACGGATTGTCTTAGAAGGAAAAAGTGACCCTTAACAAAAATTACAGCTCGAAGAATATCATACTCATACAAAGGATATAGGTCCTCATGATTCCGAGTATACTTCAAGAACCCATTCAGTGAGTTGTTACTTACCGATCCTTTGTCACTTCTTTTAACAATATAGAAAAAAGGATCGCGCTTTCCCGCTCTATCCTCGAACTTTCCTCTACTTGTGTTTGGGCAGGAGCCTTAACACTGATGATTTTATTTTGTAGGCAGGTGAGGCTTTCCTCTCTTAGCCACCCTGGACTGTTCGTCCTTACTGTCTTGGCAGCAATTTAACAACCCCTCCGGAAAGGTATACCAGGATGTGTACCCATAACCACACAAATAGGTTACCCCCTCACAATACATGCTAAACTATAAGAGGTGTTACCAGGATGGTTTCGTCCTTGTTGTACGTCATAACAAGTTATGATAAGAGAAAATAGGCTTGAAAGGGCTTATACTAGAGTCTTTAGGTGACATCGTCCGAAAAACAGTGATTCATCAGATGATAGGCTGAAAAAGGGGGAGGGGATGTCTTAAAAGCATTACGCAAACATACACCTAGCACATAAAGTCCCTGACCATGACCAGGTGCTTTGAGTTTGATTTATTCAAAATATATAATCGGTACCAAAAATCTGAGATATATATTATATGACCAAATTTCTTCTCCGCAATTTGATACCTCGTTCAACAAAATCGAATGGATACTTTTAAAGTTATGACGATTTCAATGACCGCGCATGCAACAGAAAAGTTGCACTAGGTATAGGAATCATTGATTTGTGTGTGATTACTGTCATAACTGTGTGCTATCTGAACGAGACAGATGAATGGGTCTTTAGTGATAACCGCAATGTGCGGGACAAAGGGTGTATCTGGCTGTGAAGAATACAAGTCTTAGCTGATAAGCTGTGAGTTTTCAGTGACAGTGGTAAATCACACACAAATCAATGATTTCCTATATTTGCGTCACTAGCTAATTACAGCTACGTTCATCTACATCATTACTCGAAAATGTCCTTAATCAGGTATTATACTCATACCGGTTATGATTATTTGCGTCACTAGCTAATTACAGCTACGTTCATCTACATCATTACTCGAAAATGTCCTTAATCAGGTATTATACTCATACCGGTTATTTCTACCCCTTGTTAAATGATCAATAGCGTTTTAATTTGATCGGCATCCCGGGGAGCAGAACAAAATAAAATAAATGTAAGGCATGTGCACATAAAGTTACTTGATTATGAGGATGGTAATTGAATGCCTTTGTTTTCACAATTCCTTGGTGATGCCAACTTGTACATAGCTGTCGCAGTATGCGGTGGAGGAGCAAGATGGTCCTGATTTCATTGGGATGTCTCTTTGTAATACACTGTTTATTCACGTTGGAAGTTACCAGTCGTACGTTAGTAGAGAGATACCGTAAGTAATGTTTGAAATTTATACCTAGGGAACATTTTAAATACGCTAATCATAAATGTTATCCATTTTTCTAAATACAAATCTCATCAATTGGTTGTTCAACATTTGAACAAATCTCAAATCACCTTAGAATATTCATAGACGGTTTAAACATGATTGCTATATTCCTGGCGATGTTGGTGATCGAAAATGTTAATCCAATTTTAGTGTTTTGATTTTCTCGTCTGTGACAGCACTTCCCTCCTATAGTTTTCCCCGTCGCTAAAACCCCTTTAATACAATTATTCTAGGTAATAGAACTCGTATAACAACATTTCGTTGAAATATAAAAATAAGACGTTGCTATCTTACGCGTGGGTAAGGGTCAGTCGCCATATTTCATGAAGGGGTGGTTGGGGGGTTTGGGGTGGCTATGACATTCAACGCGTTTTTCAGATCCTGTGAATAAAATCTTAGTTGGGCGGACATGAAACTGCAGCACATGTTAGGACAGTCATTACTTTCAAACTAGATATTTGGAGAACACAGGATATTTTTTAACATGAGCCCCAAACCAATTTTGCCTGGATTAAGATTTTGGACACACATTTTTTAATGATGTGAATGTGGTATCAAATGTTCGGCGTGTGTACTTGTACTTGTCGGACTGAGAAAAAAGGTGATGCTATCGACGGGTACCAAACACATGAGCATGGAATGTACAGGGTGAATCCAGAAAATGTACATACACGGATTGAAACAGCTCTTTGACCTTGCTGTGTGCATTGAACCATGAAATTGTTGTTGTTTGTATAAAGCGTATTTAATCTAGTTTATCATCCGAAAAAATGAAAGCAATCAACTGAGAAAAAACACCTGGGTATGTTTTCACCATTCCAATGAGATTTACACTGTTAACACAGTTGAGACATGTTATGTGTTAACTTAAAAGTGTTTCTGTAGCATGACTAGAGTAAGTGAAAATGGTGGCCATATCAATGGTGGGCTTCGTTAAAGAAGCAATAAGAGATGTGTTGGAGGCTGCGCCCTCAATTATGATAAAAAAAAATGCTCGTACAGCCGCGACGAGCATTTTACGTCCGACAGTATCCCCTCAGTACTATATTTGCATAGAGGGCGTTTTTCAATAAATAGCGATGATATTGTTTTAATCAAGTTTTGCTGTGTTTTTGTTAGTAGAAACAACAATAATGGCAATTTTTAATGTTCAACTTGAATTCTGAAGTAAAATTTTAAACATATAATATTTTCAACACCACTTAATGTCCCTTTAAAGTCCTAAATATCAACAAAAAGAACTAATTTCATTTTAAATGTCAGAAAACCTTAGCAGAACAAGAAATGGGTTTATAATTGGTGAACCGGCCAAGTATTTGTTACAAATGTGACTGCCTTTCACACTAAAGTGCATTTGATCATGAAACAAGTGTCTTCCCATAATTTCTGCCCTTCCACGACAAAAGAAGTAATGGACCAGTTTTTTTCTTATAGCCTTGGAAATAGATGAATGGTATACAACTCAAGTTAAAGTGCATTTTGAATATTTTCTGATAATTTTAAATATTGCCATGTTGTTTGCTCAATTGTCCAATACTTCCTTTTCTCGTGGTTTTTCTTCTGAAGGTGAATGGATAAACCATGACAAAAGGAAGCACAAATTAAAGATATTTTTTTAAGATGACTTTACTGCGAAATTTAAGTTAAGATAAACAACTTATACTCACAGAATAATTACAAAGTGATTACCTATTGTAATTGATTTAAATGACCATGTCATTGTCCTCTAAATTAAAAAATATTTAGAAAACAATGTTTTCGCTCAAATTTAGATAAACAACTTATACTCAAAGATAATTACAAAGGTATTACCTATGTAATCGATTACATGAACATGTCATTTGCTTATAAATTTAAGATATTTAGGACACAATGTCAAAGTGCACTTGGCAAACCAAACGTTATCTAGCCATTGATATCTGAATAAATCATAACAAAATGAAGCGCAAAATAAAGAAATATTGTTTTCAAGGCGACTGTACCGCGACCTTTAAATTAAGATAAACAACTTGACTCATTGGAAAGTTATTTCCTATCGTAATTGATTACATGACCGAGTCATTGTCCTTTAAATTTAAGATATTTAGGAAATAATGGCAAATTGCACTGGGCAAATCAAATGTAATCCAACCAAATAATAATATATGTTTACACCTACTTTCAAAGAATTCTTAGCAGTGATATGTTGTTAACTGTACAAAATCCAATGTGCAGTATTATGTTTTTCCATGAAGCTTATATTTTATTCTTAAATAATATATAAATAAATAGAATATAATATGAGGGACTTGAAAACACTGCTGATGAAATGCTGTGATCCATCATCAAAGGGGAAATGGCATGCATCTTATCATTTAAACTAACGGTAATTGTCGCAGAGCCAAAAATATCATCAACTTCAGTACAATTTAAACAGTATGAGTATTTAACAACTTTCAAGACTACTTCCTTTAGTGATGGTTTTTCTGTGTATGAATTACCTGCTTCCTCTTCACAAGCCTCCTGCATAGTTAATGCAACCAACCCTATCCAAATAGAGCCTTCTGATTGGTTTATTGATTATTCAGCACTTGAAGTGGTACTGACTGTCCAACACTTCCTTTTGTCATTTGCTAATTACTCCATTTTTTAGGGTTCCTGCTATGATAGAATTGTGTATCATTATTAGTTCTATCACTTGACATAGAAAACTAAATTTTGATAAAAGTGTCCATTACTTTTGTTTTGTCATGGTAGGGCAGATTTCATTAATGCGATTTCCTTCTTTTTTCTTTTCTTTTTTTCCATTCTTTTTATTTTCCATTAATCTATACATTAGTAATATAACATAATAACAATCATACGAGTATCAAGAAGTGACAAATATGCGATAATTTATATGCTATGGTACATAACTACATTGTGCAATGCTGTAAATACTTTTGTGTGAATTTGGCTTCGTTTACTTTGCCAGTTTTAGTGTACAATAAATGCATGTCATCATGTCGCGTTTCTCAACTGTCTTGACTGTGTAAATTCCATTGGAATGGCGAAAAAATAGGTCAGCTTACAAAACATACCAAACCATTTCGTTTATTTTTTCAGTCGATTACTTTTTGACAGCGGTGTCGATCACTAAGGGTCATTGACTTATACAGGGATTTGAAACCCTGACCTAGGCTACTGCCCCCCCCCCCCCCCCCCCCATGACAAAACAGCATAACAGCATAACTGACATTTTCCCCCCAAAATTGAGTTATGCAATGTAGGGGACTCAGGACATCATGGTAGACATGTAAAACAAAACAAAAATACTAATCAGAACTGTCACTTTGTTTAATTAATTAGCCTGTTGAAATGACTTAACATTAATATTTCTCTGTAAACCCCATGACAAAATGATATAACAGCACAAAGTACTTGTGCACTCAAGATAAACCACTTGAACTCAGTAACAACCAATCAGAATTGATTGCTCTGTATGACTGCTCCCCAGCGCGGTCACTGATCTGTAAAGATCGTTTAACGCTGTAAAGAACTTGAGCAGGGTATATAACGGTTCTTTGCGGACCTGGCTGAAAAAAAATTACAAGACTGTTATCGATTGCCGGGATTGATTGATAGGAAATAGAAAGCGCCACATGCTGCTAATAATATTTTTACCGTCATTTCTATTGATTGTTGATGATTCATTGATTCTGATCTCTAGAGTTTCACGAACAAGTCGCATACCAAGATTGGAAACCTGTGCAATGCTTTTGGATTGGTTCCAGAGTGGTTCATAACCTTCTTCACAGGCATGTTCAGCCAGTGCCGAGCTATCTTTCTTGCTTTGTAATGTAGCTCTTTTGTGGTCAGCCAATAATTATGACCATTAAAGGCCTTTTGGTTTGACCAATAAATTGTTCACCACAACTACATGGTATGCTATATACACGCAAGGTGAACGCATAGGATCTTTAGGATGATGATGATGATGATGATGATGATGATGATGATGATGATGATGATGATGATGATGATGATGATGATGATGATGATGATGATGATGATGATGATGATGATGATGATGATGATGATGATGATGATGATGATGATGATGATGATGATGATGATGATGATGATGATGATGATGATGATGATGATGATGATGATGATGATATTGGTGATGATTTATGATTTATCCTTTTAGAAAACACGACCTTCGAATGGAGACTAGTTAATGGCAGCACGATATATGAGGGCAGGTTGGAGGTACGCAGCGATAGCAAATCAGAATGGGGTTCATTAGATGGTCTTATCATGAGTAGACATACGTCGAATATCGTGTGTCGAATGTTCGGATACGGTTTGCCCTTATCAGCTGTCATAGGAAAATTCGGAGCAGGAAACGGGCCATATTATTATATGAACTTTAGATGTTACACGGGGCAAGAAAAATCGTTATTGGAGTGCAGCGATGACACATTTGACATAAATTCACTCATTGGGAACAGATATATGCCACCGGCAGATCTGGGTATCGTTTGTTTACCTGGTAAGTTACGCTATATCGCGAGGGCTCATAAACAAAAGGTCTCATCTCCATTTTCAAAAATGAGATTTTGGTATCAAAATATTCAGAAAAAAAAACTTTCCCGTAACACACAGCCTATCTCCATAACACAACCCCTTTCAAAGTTATAGCCAGTATCACAATGCCTCATCTCTATCTCCCCAATGTGTTTAAAAATCTGCAATAGGCTTTTTTTTTTAAATGATCAAAATGGAGATAAAGCCTTTTGTTTCTGAGCCCTCGATCTCACTGATACCATAGGGCTTTTGTTAATCATGTACACCTAGCACAAAAAAGTCCCTGACCAGGTGCTTTGATGTTGGCTAATTCAAAATAGATAGTCGGTACCAAAAATCTGAGACATACATTAAATAAGCGAATTTCCGCAGTTTGATACCTTATTTAAAAAAAAATCAAATGGATACTTTTGAAATTATGGCGATTTCAATGACCGCGCATAATAACAGTAAAGTTACGCTGTGAAAATGTGTGTGTAAAGACTCACAGCTAATCAGCAAAAGACGTTTCATCTTCACAGCTAGTCACACCCTTTATACCGCAATCACCCCAGACCAATTCATCCACATACCGTCCTAGGTGGCTTGTTCAGAAAGAACACAATTATGACAGTTATCACACACAAATCAATGATATCCCATAGAAACCATTTCTAGTGCAACTTTGCTGTTGTTATGCGCAGTCATTAACATCGCCATAACTTTAAAAGTGTCCATTCGATTTTTTTGAATGAGGTATCAAACTGCGGAGAAGAAATTTGCTCATTTAATGTATATCTCAGATTTTTGGTACCGATTATCCATTTTGAATTAGCTAACATCAAAGCACCTAGTTAGGGACTTTTTGTGCTAGGTGTATACCATCATATTTATTCGACTCTAACCTAATAAAAGTACATCTATTATAAGTTAAATTCACCAAAATGGCACTGTCTTGAGTCCTTCTTTTACTAAGGTATTCAATATTTATAAAATACATTAACATTAACTATCGATATGTGACTTCATGTTTTTAATTGTTGAAATATGGTGTGCCAAAATAGGATTGCTCATTGTCTGATATGTCTCGTATACCTATTGTTTCTGAACGTTAGAAAACCAAACCCGTCAACTACGTCAACGTAACGACAGTGAAATAGTAGAGATGTTTAATGGCGTCGATAAATGGGGTTACATTTGCCCCGGTTTTCGTTTGGACCGATACACACGGGCAAGTCCTGTTATATGTCGTCATTTGGGCTACGTTGATTATTTGGTAATGGTCAGTATGGCTGTCGACGAAGGCGCTGAGATTATTTATATATCAGCAGGAATAGAGTGCCTATCGGATACGGCGACCTCCATTAATGACCCGAGTTGCATTCTAGAAGCCATTGATGAATGTGCGTGCCGTGACAACAGAGTAGTCGGAGTGATATGCAGTGGTAAGTCAAAGAAAATAAATCATGTGGTACGGACCCGATCGAGTCATATTTCGAATTTGAGATTTTTGTTGGACAATTTTGTTGACAATTTGAAAATTATCGATCAATTTGAAACATATAAAAACAAATATTGTCAAAAGATTTAAAAAGGAGTAGTACTGAAATAAATATTTTCTTTTAAAAACCCTCAAGAAACAAATAATTTGACAAACCAATGAATCACGTTATTCAAAGTGAAAATTGAATCACTGAAATTGATCCACGCTATCAAGGGTTTTGCCTATTTAACCCTCGCCCTACTGAGCCTTTTTGTGACATAGTTTACTATAAGGGGGAGGGGTGGTGGTTACCACCCTCCTAATTAAATCCAAGCAGAGACGCATGTATGCTTATTTTTGTACCATGGTATAGCTAGAGGTCTCATCGTTCCATACATACCAAAACAAGTACAGACATTCCACGCATGGCGTCACAATAACGTCATAAACATGGCCGGCATCAAAATGCCGTTGTAAAGGGTTCCACAAAAGAAAGTATACCACTTTGTTTATGTCATTTTGAGTAACTTTCAATTTGGGTTCTGACCAGACAGGCTAGATAGGAATTTAGATGAATCTTTTAGGCATAATTTGATACCAGATTTGCCCCCTAACAACAAAGATAAACCATGATTAGCCCCATTTAAAGGGAAATATCCCATTTTCAAAAGTCGCATTTCGAATACACAGCACGAGAAGAAAAGACCAATATTGGGGTCTCTCTGTGTGTTTGTATAGCCAGGATTGACGGCTATCGATCGCACAGCGCATCAGTTTAAATTTGAATTAGCCCGCGCATTGAGGGATATGCGCGGTGATCAGTACGGGATAAATACGGCATATGTGTGTGTTAACAATTGGCCCTTTCTTCTCGTGCTGTGTATTGGAAATGCGACTTTTGAAAATGGGATATTTTCCTTTAAATGGTGCTAATCATGGTTTATCTTTGTTGTTAGGGGGCAAATTTGGTATCAAATTATGCCTAGAAGATTCATCTAAATGCCTATCTAGTCTGTTTGGTCAAAAACAAATTAAAAGTTACTCAAACTGACATAAACAAAGTGGTATACTTTCTTTTGTTGAACCCTTTATTTTGTGTACAGTGAAGTATAGGCTAAAATTTGAAATTTTCGCCAAAAGGTTCCACATATCGTAATTTCACCAGGTTGTTGACTTATTAGTGAGGGAAATGATGTTTCTAACCTATAGTATAAGATTCAAGATCAAACTCTTATATATGATATTTTTCAAAATGGCCCCCGGGTAATGTGGTATCCTCATTTCCCCCCCTGTCAAAATGTCCGCAAAGGATGTAAAAGAGATTACCTAGATGCCCTAGGTCACTGTCTGTTGCGTTTTGGTACCACCGGCGAATAACAGTTTACGGACAGCTTATGTGTACGAATTCGCTGCCCGGGCTAGCGTTGGCAGGGGCAGGTTGGCCGAATGGTTATGGCGACGGCGCAGTGATCGGAGGGTCTGGGGTCGAATCCCGAGGGTTTCGTGGCGATTATTTGGATAACAAATTCATACTTTGTCCTCCGCCCCCGGTTTCCACACAAAAACAAAGCCCGGCCGGCTGGTGAGGGTTAATGGAGGATTTTTAGAAAGTTCCTCCATATACTCTAAAATAAGACTCGTTTATCCTATATTGACTGTAATCGGTGCCATTTTGTCTTTAAAATGTTTACCATACAGATCATGAAATACCGCAAGCCTTGAATTACAGTTTACGTTTAGGAAGGAGTAATAATACAGTCTCCGGCATACTTGAAATTAAGATGGCCGACCAGCAACAATGGCTGCCTCTGTGTATGGCTGTTGAGAACTTCCCGGTATGTATCAAATGATTGGATGTAAGTTACCTATGGCATGCTAAAAAGTAATATTTTATATATACAGTACTGTACTTTAGAAACACTTTATAATGGAAGTGAAGAGGCCGTTCTGCTGCAGTTTTGGGACAAATATGCTAGACTAGACAGATCATGAAATCGCGCGCGGGTACTAAGAGATGTGTTGAAGGCTGCGCCCTCAATTAGGATAAAAACCGGGATTTCTACATTTTACAATTGTATTACAAACACAAACTTATGGTTCTAAGGATTAGGAAAAATCTGCCGTCGCTGTGCAATAAAACGTCGTTTCAAAATATTCCATCCCCGGCTCGGACAGCATTTTATGGTAAACAGCGTGACGGGGGTTTTTTCTTTTCGATTCAAATTACATTTTGTAAAAATGTCGGCCGTGTGGCATACACTACTGAGCCTTACACTTACATATTCGCTCGCATCATTTCACAACTTGAACCGGTACATATATAGATGAGGTGACCGTTCTTTACATCAGTAGTGTTTACAAATTGATTAGCGCCTGGTCTAAAGACATGTTAGAGGTACTAGTCCATGACTACTACATACATACTATTAGAAAGCAAAACACACATCACTGAGCGCCAATTTTAAAAGCACATGCCCTTATGGTACGTACGCATACTGCCGGGCAACCAGATTTAGTACCTGGTCTCTCATTGTGCTTAGGGATGCAGACCATGACTACTGCACTATTACACCGTAAGCATGGTAAGTAATGATCAATCAAGTATGAATTATTAAGCACATTCCCTGTAGGTGCGCACGCATACTGCCGGGAACTACGTCACCGGTCACACCATCTATATAGTATAGAGTTAACAATATACCTCTTAATGTTCCTTGTTTTGAAAACACTGTTGGGTAAAGTACAATGCGCCCTCTAGAGCTGAATATTAAAAAAATGCTACACTATAATGATACTAGTATGTTCTGAGCACTTTCAAGGTCCACTATGTGTGAACTGGCTTACAACTGTTCATCTGGTGACAGATGAAATAGAGTTTAAGGGGCACAGAGAGATTTCTCAAAAAATGAAATTCAACATTTTAACCTTGTTTAGAATTAGATAGATGATATACATTAGGGCGGGGCGTAAATAGGGAGGGTATTTTGTTCAAATCGGCCATGGTCAAAATGTATTCCACTTGACCCCACATGATTAAATATGCACTTTAAAAAAAAATCGGAGGGGGTCTTCAGACCCCACCACTACCCTTTATCCCCCTATAGGGGAATACATGGTAAAATTGCCAAATTGGTGTAGCAAAATTAGGTTTCGACCTAGAACAAATTGATACATATTTTTTCCAGCTTAATGCATTTCTATAAGGTACCCATAATGACATACTAAAAGTCTGAAAATATCAGAGTGTTAGAAATATGATAATTTGCATAAACTTAAAATGGCCGCTAATTTGAGCATTTTCATTATTTTGGACTTATTTCTTATCTTAGATAGTTGTTATGGCACTTTAAATAGCTTCAGCATAAATTTGATGAATGTATAAAGTCTCAAAGGACATACAGAGACATATCTGCCCTAATAGGTGTATCTTAAATTCCATAAATAAAAAATGGCCGCCAAAATTTTCAAATTAGCGGCCATTTTAAGTTTATGCAAATTAGGCATATTTCTACCACTCTGATATTTTCGGACTTTTAGTATGTCATTATGGGGACCTTATAGAAATGCATTGTGCTGAAAAAATTATGTTTCAATTTATTTTCGGTCGAAACATACTTTTGCTACACCAAGTTGGCCATTTTACCATGTATTCCCCTATAGGGGGATTAAGGGTAGTGGTGGGGTCTGAAGACGCCCTCCGAATTTTTTTTAAAGTGCATATTTAATCATGAGGGGTCAAGTGGAATGCATTTTGACCATGGCCGATTTGAACAAAATACCTTCCCTATTTACGCCCCGCCCTAATATACATACATGACCGCTGCGAAAATCGGTAACACGCGATTCGTATGAAGACGCACTAAAAACAATTCCCAACTTTTTGTTTGCACCAATCTACAATTAATCGGTCAATACTGTAAGCAAGTACCCTCCTAAGGTTTATAATACTAGAATAATAACAAGAATTCAAGTTCTCACTTGTAAATTGCAAAATAGTCGGTAACACGTGTTACGATAACACGCGTTACACTTTGTCCAGTCATAATTTACAAGCATTCGATTCTTTATTTAATTTCTAAATTAAAATTATTTTCGACTTCAACTGCTGAACTAACATAATAACCATAAATATCACTTAACAAATTGAGGTTTTTGGACGTTTTCCTGAATATGAGTTTGGCAACACGCGTTACGACATTTTATTGGCTTATCGTGGAGTGGTGGTTATGAATTTATCCAATTGTTTACTATTTTTAAATAAGGCTTAACTAGGGGATTAAAATTATAAGTGTCATCAATTGAAACCTAAGCAATTGGTAAATATTTGCAAAAAAGTGTTGCTCCGGTAACACGTGTTACCATTTTGAGAGTAAGCAAAGTAGATTTTCATAGAAAACAATAGCCAAATGTTGCAACAAGTTTTTCCTGAACCTTTGCATGGGCTCTGAACAACATGAAGGTAAAAAAACTTTTGGAGCAATTTTCAGTTTTTTTGTTCCGTCACATTTTTATGGAAATTCCCTCCCATATAAGCATTACGTATAAGTGAAAAAACCCAACTTTTGAATAAAATTGAGGGCTCCCTCCATGTAGGATCTCTTAGTGCCCCCTTTAAGATGGAGAAATCTCATCCTTGAGATATTCTCAAAGGTTCTGGCTGGAAAGAGTGGACCTAAGGGTATAATAACTAAAATAATGATTTGGTATCTTTCCAAACACAGTAAAATTTATTTAAAAAAAGTACAAGTCGCCCCCTAGAGTTGACTTATAGAAACACCTCAGCATTTGTTGTTTTGAAACTCCCATGGTAATTTATTATTGACATTTATTCAACTTATGTTTTAAGAGGTGTGTTAAGTCTCAATTTCGCAATGTTCACGAATTTACCTTTTTTCATTTGTCATAACTTCAGAGTGTTTTTACCAGTACGCGCAGATACATTTTAATTTTGAACTTCAAAAGCATAATTAGAAGGAAATAAATCCCTTATGCGAGACGTATTAAAATTGGACAGGGCCTGGGTACCAGCGAAATTTTCCGGGAAATTTCCATGCGCCATGTGCCCCGTGTACTGCAGGTGTTCACACATATGTTGCACACACAACACAAGTGTGATTAAATTCGCGGCGCTGCCGATTCGAACACGTCGGTGGGTGCCGCGTCACCCGTTATATTTTTGGCGCGTTTGAGGGATTGGTGATACGAGTTGGAAAAGAGAGGACAAAGAGAATTTATTTAAAGAACTTATCCATAGTCTGATGAACATAGTATGATTTAACATTACCAAACATAATATCAATCATTATACACTTTCCACGCGGCTATTGGTTTTACCAAATACAAAACATATTTTTCAGAATTCTTTCCCAAATTTCAAGGTCTATCTCAAGGATTGCTGAACCAATACTAGGCATGTTTGTACTTATTTTAATGCATTTCTCATGGTGATTCCAAATAATATGGAAATTAACTTCAATAATCTTGACATTTTTGAAACATTTTGTGATTTTTTAAATGTCGTCTAGTCTGCAGCTGCAGACGCCTGCCGCTTGAAAAGTGTTAAGTGCAGTGAGCCACATTAATGACAACCTGTCATACCACCCTAGTAACAAAAGTCCCGGACCAGGTGCTTTGAGGTTGGCTAATTCAACATAGATAATCAGTACCAAAAATCTGAGATAAACTCTAAATGAGCAAATTTCTTCTCCGCAGTTTGATACCTCATTCAATAAAATCGAACGGATACTTTTAAAGTTATGGCGATTTCAATGACCGCGCATAACAACAGCAAAGTTGCACTAGGTATAAGAAATCATTGATTTGTGTGTGATTACTCATTAAATGTTAATCTCAGATTTTTGGTACCGATTACCTATTTTGAATTAGCCAACCTCAAAGCACATGGTCCGGGACTTTTGTTGCTAGGTGTATATCACCCTAGTAAATTAAGGTCATATTATGCCGAAATATGGTATACTAATACCCTTATGCGTCCACGGGCAGATCCGTCTGTAAATATGTTCTACATCTATTATAACAGATAGTTACGTGTGTGGCAATCCCAACAAGAGCGCATACTCATAAAATATAAAGCAGTTATACTTAACAGTTAAGTTATTCATGTCAACTGAGTCAATACAAAAAGCTCAACTTGTTTAAACAATTTAATTAGTGGGCCTAATTAATTATGCAAATGGTAATTAGGCAAAAGCCAACGTACGTTTGAAGCTCTTCAAGTGTACTACCCATTTACCAAGTCACATCATCATAGCTCATCTCATCTATCCACAAACTTTCATTTGCATATTTTATGCATAAATAATTAGACATTATTAGGACATTACCTGGCAACTAGACTGAAATATAAATAAGGTTGTTGCCAAAGCTGTTGGTTTTATGCCCCTTTGACTTAACGTATCGCGGCAACCGAATGTCCGATTGAAATACAATTTTCAGTTCTAAAATTGTCAAACAAAGGGCTAAAATATATTTGATTTTAAAGGTAATCTATATTTTTAACTCAGCCAATAGAGCCATCTTAAATAGATATTACTTTAAAAAAACTTAAATTCGTGGGCAACTCGTTAAACAACAACTCAACTCAACTGAGTTAATATTATTAAAACAGGAATCAATGTGACTGTTATGTTGCAATAATTTATAAATGAGGGCCAGACAAACTCCCCACATTCTATTTCAATACAATATCCATTTTTGACAATGTTTGAGGATCCTTTTATAATAGCAAATATATTAAATTTTGCGTTTGGGTGTTAGGGCTGCGGTATGGTGGTATGCTATAAAAACAACCAAAAACTTAAGTTCCGAGTTATAACCCGGGAAGGAACTAGACACAAATAATACGGTTTTACTTACATCTTTCTATTTGATGGATCGGGAACATCAGCATTCCGATTCAAATTCGGACTGAAAAAAAACATACGTCGAAATGCCGATTCCATCTTTTCATTTATTTCAATATTTTCATTTGTCTCAAGCATTTTATTTTTATTTTTATTTTTCTGCAAATATTTTCAATTGACTCTAGCAATTAAACAACTTTGCGGACAATCTCTGTCAACAATTAGTTGGTGAGGGTTACGTGGATACATATTGGCTTGATGCGGACGACGAAGCAATATGGAATATCACCGCCTCAACACAAAGTATGCTAGTCGGTCAAATTGACAATGATGAACTTAATAATAACCTGATGTTTATAGTCAAACGTGTCGCACCCATCACGGGCTCGTGTTTGCAATATGGATACCAAGCTCAGCACGTGACATGTACAAGAAGTAAGTTCATCTTGAAACAAATGTCGAGGGTTGCTAACTCTCATTTTGAGATATTGATTGTATATTTATCATCCTTGCCATCCAAAGATGCTAAGAACTAAAGACTTACACAAAGAGAGGCCCATTGGAGTTAAAATCCCACAGCAAATTTCTGCTTGATGGAGCGAGCACAAAGTAGTTAAAACTCATTCTTTTCTCAGAATTACCTTTTTATTTGCGATGTGATGTGAATATTGATACTCAACTTGTGTATTCAGTGAAATGTCACTAGTAGTATCCGGGAGTAGTGTATGACATGCACTGTTAGCAAAAAACATTATCATGTTCACGCAGTATTGCACCATTTTATAACAGAAATAATGTAAAGTATCCAACAAGGATCACTGCGTAGTGATTTTGTCCACGCCATATTGCAAATGCCATATTTTAACTTGTAATTGAGGATTAGTGTCTCTTAATGACAGAAATATCACTGGCATTTAGAACGAGGCTCCTTGACAGTGTGTGCCCTCCAATGTCATTAATATACGGATTTCTTTCATTTACAGCTATCCAAACCGAGGAATTAACAGTGTCTGTTCCTCCCAGCTTCAGTTGCCATAATCGATGTGGACTACATTCACGGGTGTGTTACTGTGATCCAAAATGCGAGTCTTTCGGAGATTGCTGCATTGATTACCTTTCGGCATGTAAAACACCTGCAGTATACGATGACATTAACAATGGCAGCACAAATTTGTTTCAGGTAGAGTTGTATATGTGTGTAGAGATATCGGTATACATACAAAGCCTAAATATAATCAGTAAATGTCCAGAAGGCTGGCAGAATGATTTGATACGAGGTAGATGCGAGGACGAAGGTACAACTTTAGTAAACGCGGACCGAGTACCCAGTAGACATTGGCCCGTTTTTAACTTGAATGGTTATAATTTCCGAAACCTGTACTGTGCTCTTTGTAATGGACAAAACTATAGCGGCTTGGAAAATTGGAACATGAACGGTGTCGAAGTGAAAGAGGAATTGGAGCGAGTCACCTACGACCTTCGTCGTCGCCGCCGTCGTGATGCAACCGACGAAAACCCTTGCGATGACGATCGATATATGAATGCCATGCCTCATACAAATGAAGTCATTGCAGGGGATCAATCCCGGAATTGCTTCTCCGAATCAACTTTTATTTCCACCTGCCCTGACAACTACTTTAACGTAACGGTAATTACGGCTTGTCAGTCACATTACGTGTGCCCGATGTGTCATATGTATGATACGGAGTATGCCGCAGTGCTCAGTATGCCACCACGGTACCTGAACCCACATTGTATGTTATGTAATGAAGGAGAAGATGATACTAGCTATATCCCTTGTACCTTTACCTATTCAAATGTTCATGGCACACCAACAGCTTATTTGAGCACAATTATATGGAAACTCTATGAGGATGACCACAATAGTTTGTCAGCCGCCGGGTCAAAATCGTGCTCTGACGACGAAATGTTTGATACCTATTCCGGTTTGTGTCGTCCGGTTGCATGTGCGCCCGGTTTTAAGCTGGCAGACGGTCATTGCGAACTGAATACTAATAATGAAAGCTTGATCGAAAGTAAGTTTTGTGTGCACGAAGATCTTAAAGTGTACACTGGAGGATCATCCACAGATGAAGCTCCTGTTACACCAGAATGTGTCTTCAATCAGTTGGATTTTCTCGATTCACAAATGCTAAAGCAAAGTGAGAAGATTAACTTGTACATAGGGAGTGCGAAGAAGTTAGTCATCAACCGTTTTAATAATCAGAGTACGCAGAGTGTGCTTAAAATTATTCGTCAGATGAAATCCATGTTTGACCAGGACTCGCAGAAAACACAACAGGTTTTTGCGTCATGCGGGATACTGACAATCGAGTTCATCCACGCGTGTCGAAAGAAACCATCTGGTCCTGATTGCACCGGGGCATGGTACACAGGTCACACTACCGACTTTCAAAGAATCGGTAACATAACTACATTAGGGGAAGTGTATTTGTACAACGACATATACATAATCCCGGAATTCACGTTGTACAAGGAAACATTGACGTATAACATTTTCATTGGGTCGTTTGTTAGTTATCAGGAACTCCTAGTGTGTGGCCATGAGGCTCCTTTCCTTAAGTGCCTTCTGCGGTTTACACTGTACAAAAACGACTACGAGATACTACAATTAGACAACGAAAGCGTTTTGGTTTTCTCTGGACAAATATTACGCAACCATCAATATGTAATTCTAGCAGACGGTCGTGCCCAAATTTGTGCCACTAGCTCAAAACTATTCTATTATACTGGTAAAATGGACATAATTAATTTTGCCGGAATCGTAGCGTCTCTCACCGGTTTAGCAGCTACTCTATTGACGCATATTGCACTTCCCGCGCTACGCGATCGTCCACATGGTGTGGCCATGATGCTCATGACACTGAATCTTTTTACGGCGCAATTGTTGACATTATTTACGGCCAATATCCACACTAGCGGATTGCTTTGTACAACATTGGCGATAATCAGTCATTTTGCCTGGTTGGCGTCTTTCAGTTGGATGAGTTTGATCGCCGTCAATTTGACCTACACCTTTGCCTTACGACCGACGAATAACCCAGCTATCATTCCCACCACTTTCCCGGCAAGCATTACGACACCCACCGGTCATCTGATTGGATGGGGCATACCTACTGTAATCGTAGCAGTATCTATTCTAATCCATATTGCAAATCCACCAATAGTTTACCTGCATTATGGAGGCGATGGCGTATGCTGGATATCAGATGTCACTGCAAATTTGGTTTTCTTCGGTATCCCTGTTGGTATCTCTCTATTGCTTAACTGGGCTCTGTTATTTTACACGGCGAGGGCGTTGCATACGTGTGTTCAGAATTCCCGCAAGTTAAGGACGAACTCTGTGATAACAAGTGAACGACTGCAGTGTACTTTTCTTTATTTGAAGGTAATAATGTTAACCCCCATCCATTGAACACTCACACACATCCCACTTGTGCCGAATACTCTCGTCACGTCACGTCACGTTCACGTAAATCCCGCTTCACGTTCGTGTTTAAAAACAACACTTCAATCACGTTGATTAATCACACTTCACGTTAATGTTTACAAATGACGTTCACGTTCATCACGCTTAACGTTCATATTTAAAAATCAACACTTCACATTAATGTTTTTGAATCCACGTTCACGTTTTCTCTACAACATATTTATGAATCGTTAGCGTACGTAGTACATTAATGGAAGTATAAGCTTTAGGGTAACAAGGAGTGTTTATAAATAAGATACAACTGGCTTGCTGTTGCATAAGTCATCATCTCGCCAGGCAGTACCCGCGTGGCTGAGGCCTTGACCAGCAGGCAGGAGGGCCAACAGTTACGGTACACACTCAGACCGGCTTGTGTCGAATACTCATGCCACGTCACGTCACGTTCACGTTAATCACATAAAGGCGCCCAAACTGTCAATAGCGACAATAGCACAGAATCGCATTGGGGGAGCAGCGCTATTTTCCGCGATACCCGCGACAATTAATAGCGACAATTATAGCACAGAGGAGCATAGGTGTGTGCTATTTTCTGTGTGCATTTTGTGAGCGCCACTGGCGCGCCATTTGCGAAAAGCCACAATCGCACAGAAAAGCGTAGGTTGGTGCGATCGTGTCAGCATTAATAAAATCGCATTAAGAGCGAATCAATAGCGAAAATAGCACAATCCCGTGCCAGCAGTGAGGCAATCGCATTAGGAGCAGCGTTATATTCCGCGATACCTTAATCGCATGTGAAGACCGTTACAGAGTGCGCTGTTCTATATGAACTGCGCATTAAAATGCGCAGATATAGAGCTTCACCCGCCTGTATCTTCCCCTGAAAACACCGCTTCCTGGAACGCAAATTCACTTGTGATAATACACCTATCAGTTGTAAGACGCACCGGGAGTGGTGCGTCACTTTACCGAGGTGCGTCAACTTCTCATGTACCATGACGCAGCCTGTGTCAAAAAAACGACGGACCATTGCCATCCAAATACGCACCCTCAGTCAACTATCAGCCCATTCGCACCCATGTAAAGTGACGGACCTTTACGCACCCTCCGTCATTTTTTTTGACGGACCAAAGGCTGCCACTGACGTACCCTCCGTCAAGAATTATTGGTAAACGACGCACCCACGACGCACCTCTCCCGGGGGTCGTATGGTGCGTCTTACAACTGATAGGTGTATAAGTGTTACAGAGGGCGCTCCAGCATTTCAGAGGATGTTCGAAAATGTGAAAGCAGGTCGAATTTGACTTTATGAAATGCGTGGTCACTAGTGTATAGTAGAAAATAGAAAAGAAAGTTATTGCCAAAGATGTTGGTTTTATGCCCCTTTGATCTAACATATCTTGGAAACTGAATGTCCGATTGAAATAAAAATTTCAGTTCCAGAATCGTCAGACCCAGGCTTAAAACATGTCAGATTTTAAAGCAAATCTACATTTTTGACTCAGCCAATAGAGCCACCTTAATGCTCAACACGTCGTGCATCAGTTAAACTCGCGTTTAATTTAGACACGAGTTTAGTTAGTCACTTTCCCCCAAATATATTACCAAAAGATGGCAAATACATACCTAAATACAAATTCACCTTATCCCACGTTCGTAGATGACCCTTTAAATGAGTAATTCCATCCCAAAGTTTGACTAATTATAGTTTAGCATACCAGTTTAATAACTTTAAATGGATAAACAATACATTTTGAGTGCATAGATTCCCATACAATTATTTGTTCAATATATTGTTGTATAACACTCTTGATAAAACAAACATTATGAATTCAATCCTAAAATACAGTTTCAAATTTGTTTAGAAGTGTAAACGATCCAACTAAATGTTATGTATGTAGCTTATAATTGTACACATAACATTGTACTGAAAAGTTGGCATGATCCTAGTTTCTATTCCATTTGCTTAATCTTGTCTAGTATTGTTTCCCATATAACTAAAAATAATCTTTTTATTTAACATGAATATTAGTGTTAATTTTATAATAAGGCTTAATGAAATCAAATTGTTTGTTTCTCGTTACCCACCCGCATCCAATTTTCTATAAATTTCCAAAAATGTTCATTAGTTTTCTGAAAATTAAATTTATCTAACAGTTTTTAAGCAATAATCTAATTGCTAAGCTCTAAAAATACTGGGCATGCCCTATTGTTGATTTTAATAGACAGTGTACAACATAATGGCTAATAATGAACAATTTGTTATCGTATTTTATCAGGTATTTGGAAAAGTTAAAGGTAGATGTTCCGATTGCTGGCCCGATTTTCAACTTGATGTTTTCTATTTTACATGAACGGTCATCCTTAAAATTGTCGCATAGCTCTAATGGTTCTATTTTTAGAAGCACAAGGTCTAAAGACATTTGCCCATTGAGTAGTACTCTATTCTGGTTGGTGGTTAACCACCTTTGGTAGTAATTCACCACATTTTAGCCTATAATGTCCAAATGAAACATTTCTGGCCCCTAAGATTTGGCAGACATAATGAGAAAATATGGGGATTCTTCTGATATCAAAATATCTTGATGTGAAAAAAAATCATAGCCCCAAAAAAGTGATCGGAACATATACCTTTAACACTTTTTGCCATTTTCACACAAAAACAATTCTAACTCTTTGATTTAATTGATTAAATGTGCCTTAAAAAGAGTTTTATTAATCAATCCAATTTTTTACACCCACTTGCATCAAACATCTTTGGACAATAATGAAACTGACTAATAATAAATAATGAATAATGAAATAGTCACCAAGAAAAGATGTGACTGGAAACTAAGAATATATGTAAAATCATTAATATTACCAGTAGAAACTTAATAAATATAGTTTGAATTTACTTATTTTATTACTCTAATAAGGTCATCTTTCAATCGATCTAAATCGCATTGGGTCCACAAGAGTGATTTGTAAACCATTATCATTATCACAAACACATTCAGTAATGTACAGGCCTGTGAGGTAGGCCTATGCAGTCGTCTGAATGATGACTTGTTTTAAAAGGAGCAAAATAGACATGTGGGAAAGTAGAAACGAAAGTCAAGTTCAACTCTATACCATTATTAAGAAGTTAATTTTAGTGTATTAATTACAGACATGCAACATAATGTAATTTGGTAAGTAATAGTAAACATGTTGTTGCCATTGTCAGTGTAGTCTAGGCAAATTAATTTCTGAAGTCTTTTTTTGTTTTTGAGTCTCTCATATTGTTAGTATCTATTCAGGCCTGTATAAACTATTATTTTTAGCATACCTTGATTCATGTACTACATGAAGTTGATAATTCGGCCAGTTCTCATTGCATGATGCTAAATTTGAATGGCATTATCTACCATCATAATCATGGAATGTGCTTAGTTCTTTAACATAATTGATAATACCATAAAATAAAGTCTTTTTAGGCCTAATATATCAAAAATATCACAAACTAAACAATATGGAACTATTAATTATATTTATTAATCCATTGTATGTTCATTCAAATTTATTGTTTGTCTATGCAGAATCACCTCTTTAGTATGCTAGAACTGCTATGGGCAATTAATAAAATAGCGTCCTATTTTGGCAGACTTTAGAAAGTCCCCATTCAATTGTACAGGGTTTTTAGTCAAACTTTAGGATAGCATTACTTATTTAAAGGGTCACCTACAAACATGGGATAAGTTGAATTTATCTTTAGGTATGTATTTGCCATCTGTTGGTAAAAAATATGGGTTCCCCCACAACGGGCGAACAAAAAGTTTAAAAATAAGCACTTTTTTGATGCATGTGCCATAGTCTAATATTTTTCGCTTGGTATACAGGGTTTTTGACGACGGACACTATTTTATCAGTCGAAACGGTGTTTTGCGGTAGATACACACTGTTTATCGACAAAAAACCAGTGTTATGCATGAACATTTTCGTTTGAGACAATAAGTTTGAGTTAATAGTTACATCACTACTAACTAATTGAAATTTGTCTCATTTACACAATCAGATCGGTACAGTAACGGGAGTAGCTTGGACACTCGGCTTCATGGCTGCGTCTATCGATACACCTATTCTTTGGTGGTGTTTCGTTATCATATGTTCAACTCAAGGATGTTTTATATTCGTGTTTTTCGCTCTTAATCGTCGAGTGAGACGTCAATGGATCTTGCGCTACGGACAACGTGCCAAGTTGCTAGTGAGACCAAAAGATAAGGACCCTCAGGAGGAAAGTAGTAGCCGGCCAGAGCAACAGACCACATCATTTTAATCATTGTCTTTATCATATAGGCGTGTACAGGATGTTGTTGACCCGGGAATCTTACCATGGCTTATACAGTGGCGTGCACAAAAGACATTTGAGAGCGGGGCTGAAGCAAATTGCCGCCGAGTAACACATTTGAGAGCGGGTGGTGGGGGGGGGGGGGGGGGGGCTATTTCCCCCAATGCCCTTGCGCGAAGCTAATTGCCGCCGATTAACAAATTTGAGAGCGGGGGAAGGGGGCATATTTTCCCACAGTGGAGCTAATTGCCGCCGGGTGACAACTTTAAGAGCGGGGGGGGTGCACATGTGGTTGTATTAATGCTATTCTGGAAATATTGTCATGGTATAGAGCACGCACTAAACATCCCCTGCCAAAACAAATCGCCTATCGGCTGATGAGGGATACTGAGTTACCACCACCGATTGAGCTGATTTGGCCCACTTTTCACTTTAACATTTACCCAGGGGCCAGGGTTGGTCGTTTAAGTAAACGTAAATATGTGGTTGGTTTTACTCTTCAAATAGTCTATGTTTTCCTGAGCCTTTTATGTAACACAGTTTACTAAAGGGTTTGGATGGACTGGGAGATGGGAGGAGTGGGGGCTGAGGTTACCACCCCTTTAAGTAAGTCGCAACAGAGCTGCAGAGTGGGCTTATACAATTGTATAACGGTCACTTCTTCTCATACATGCACACACAAAGAATCACATGCATGACGTCACAATAACGTCACAAACATGGTGTTTCTAAATGATGTTTCTAACATAAAAAAATGTTAACAATTTTCTAATAATATTTAGCATACAAACGAATATCGGGTGTTTGTTTAAACACACAACATATTAAACATGTTTGGTATATAGGCTATAACTTTAGTGTGCTTTTAAGAAATGCAACGTTTCAAAGATAAAAGATAAATAATGAGTATGGTGTTTGCCCTTTTTCAGCTTAAGTAACGTGTCGTTTTGATATTGATATTTGCAATATTGAATAGTATCAACAACTCAACGACCAATAGTTCGTTCTTGTGGTCAGGGACGTTTCATTGATCATGTTGATGTAAACAGGTTACGCGTTACGCTATCCCGCGTGTTGGTAAACCAAGTGCAAAATTGTACATTGTTTCGTTATGATAAATCTTTATTTGTAAATACACTAATGTAATATCAAGCTTAATTTAAGAAAAACTGAATATTCGTTATTATTGTTTTTAGTTAAAAATTGTGGAGTAATAATCATACTAGTACTATACTACTTATTTATACCACAAGGTATTGACAAAATGTTTGCGTCATTGAAAATCGACACAAACATTATTATTAACTTGATAAATTAGAGTTGGACGTGAGAAAGTGGACAAAGTTACAATCTGAATTATATAATCATTGTGTACATTTAGATTTAAAGAGCTGTGTTGCAAATGGGCCTACATCCACTTCTATATACATGTTACTCATTTTGCATGTGGCTTGTATAATAGAAACAGTAAGGCTGAGTTCACATAGGAGTATACGGTACACGGTATTCGCTATACGCTATACGGGCACGGCGAGTCACATGTAGGGTAGCACACGCGCCCTACTCGGTCTTTTGGCGCCGATCAAATGGACGTCTTTTATGCAGTGTCCCCCTTGCAGTATGCGTGATAAATAACGCGAACATTTACATAGAGGGCGTTTTAAGAAAAGTTTCAATAAATAGCGATGGTATTGTTTTAATCAAGTTTTGCTGTGTTTTTGTGAGTAGAAAAAACAACAATAATGGTAATTTTTAATGTTCATCTTGAATTCTGAAGTGTTTTTTAAAAATCTTCAACACTGAAGGCATGTGCTACTAAATTGCAATAAAATGAGTACAAAGAGTCCTATTTTTTCTAACTTACCCTATTCTACGCAATAAATTGTTTATAAATCGTGATAGGGGAAATTCAGAACGCCTGTACACACTGCCACGTCCAAACAGGAGGATATATACTGCACGAAAATCGAACGCGCACGATTCCCACTATACTATACTATACTATACTATACTATACTATACTATACTATACTATACTATACTATACTATACTATACTATACTATACTATACTATATTATATCATGATAGGCCTGATTTCAACCATGTGATAGTTTTTACTATCATTATGGCTGGACAAGAATGATGTGATATCATGATATAAAACAAATATTGAATGCCTTTTGTTTGTGCAATAGTACAACTATATCACTCGGTCCAATTTGGATTATTCCATTACACTCGGCTTCGCCTCGTGCAATGGAAAAATCCAAATTTGACCTTGTGATATAGTTTTTACTAATACACGCTCAGGCATTCAATATTTGTATACTATACTATACGTGCCCTGCAAAACGTGCACAGTATACCCGAATAGTATACTCCTATGTGAACTCAGCCTAATTACTAATGAACACAGGCATACAATAATTTGATTAATTCCATCAATGAATTTCTAGTACAGGGAACAAGTCATCAATAAATATTCACTCTCGTTCTCTGAACGATTGCATCTATTAGTATCAATCTGAACAATATGCACACATTATCCATTGTGTGTGGGTTCGAGTTTAGTTCTATAAAAACACTGGGTGGAGAAGTTATATACAATTATCACAAATCATAGTCAAATCAATCGGACACGGTGAATGTATGTGTTAATTTAATATGTTGAAATTGTTGGAAGTATTTACACTTTCGCCATGCAATCTCGTTTTTAACGTTAGTTTTGTGTCACAACAAGGGCCAAGCTGTTGTCGGAAGAGACTACCAATGCCCATACTATAAGTCGATTCGCAGACATTGGCCGATTAACCATTTCAGTCAGAGGTAACAGAAACAAAAGAGGGGGAGGCACTCGAATTTAATCGTTATATGCAAGGTTAATACCGTGTCATCATGTGCTTGTACTTATGTGATGCAGTCACAACTATGTATCTAGTGACAGGGAACTTCCGGTTGGATTATCTGCATAACTATGCCTCCAAACAGTTGTTGTCAATTGCCCGCTTGTTCCGATAAAGAAATATATTGTTTTTCAGATATTGATAAAGGTATTCATGTGGTCTCATAGCCAGAAATACTTAAAGTAACGTTTATAATCCGTATCTGGGTTGATATAGCTGTTTTTTTCATTTAATTAGGACAAATGGTTTTGTATCTAGGATTATACAAAAATTATGATTGAATTTCGTTTTTCCTCGCAAATAAATACGTAGAACTGTTATTTTAATTTTAAATGTTTCCGTTATTCCACGTGCATCATACAATGGAAAATGATAAAGTATCCGCTAAATTATGAATAGGTAAAATGACATACATAATAGTTTTCTTTCGAAACCTGTATACGGTCGACGATGGTCGAATTGTTTTTTATTGTGTGACCGCTTCCAAAGGGATAACACATTTCAAGCTGTTGGATTAAGTATTTGGTTGTTGTGATTGTAAAGCTGCATGATCAGCCCTTCATAAAGCCACTCTATCATGAATAGCATTTGATTATGGAGCGCAAATAATAACATCTATAAAAGTACCGCTGTTTCATCATTGGTCAAAATGGGTTCCACTAACGCCCAATTAATGAATCTACTATAATCACCGCTCTATTCAAACATGCCATGTCATACAGGTGCTATGGAACACACACAGTATCAGTTCTTATTTGACATTCAACAGAGATCATAATCCCTGTACTAGAAAATCTTTGATTCCATGGACTTGTCAATTCAAATTCAATAATGCAAAATGAGTAACATGTAGAAGTGGACTGTGGCCCTTTTGCAACAAAGCTCTTCATTTGTACAAAATGTATGCGATGAATGTAATGGTATAAAAAGTAAACATGATGAAATTATGTGTAATTAATGATACATAGTATTTATAATATACAATGTACACTGAAATGAATGTGTAATTAATATTGTGCACTTGTGATGATATGCAATGTAACATGATGAAACTATGAAATGCGTAATTAATGTTATACATGTACCGTGTAATGATAAATGTCAACATGCTGAAAAACATATGAAAATGTGTTATAAAATGTAATGATATACTATGTAAACATGATTGAACTATGTGAAACGTGAACATTATGTGAACATGTTTATGTAATGGGTAATTAGTATTACACAATAATTATAATATAAAATTAAAAAATCACTTGATAAATTACTTATTGGGAACAGAACGTTATTTGAAAGTGACACACACTTAATCTGTTTATATTTCATTTCCGGCCTATTTAAAAAAAATATATTTTATGTTTAAAGAGTATTACATTCACATAAATACACGCATGATAGGCACATTGACACATAATTAACAATACAATCTAAATGTAAGTGATGAATGTAATGGTATACGTAGTAAACATGATGATATTATCTGTAATTAATGATACATAGTATTTATAATATACAATGTACACTGAAATGAATGTGTAATTAATATTGTGCACTTGTGATGATATGCAATGTAACATGATGAAACTATGAAATGCGTAATTAATGTTATACATGTACCGTGTAATGATAAATGTAAACATGCTGAACAATATGAAAATGTGTTATAAAATATAATGATATACTATGTAAACATGATTGAACTATGTGAAACGTGAACATTATGTGAACATATTTAAGTAATGGATAATTAGTAATACACAATCAAAGATAAGATAAAAAAGACTTGATAAATTACTTATTGGGTACAGAACGTTATTTGAAAGTGACACACACACTTAATCTGTGTATATTTAATTTCCGGCCTATTTTAAAAGAAATCTATGTTATGTTTAAACATTTAAGAGTATTACATTCACATAAATACACGCATGATAGGCACATTTACACATAATTAACAATACGATCTTGCATAACAACCTTCATTTACGTTAACACTTTCCACGCGGCTATTAGTTTAAATAATTATACCAAACAGCCTGAGAATTTTCAGAAATTTTTCCCAACATTCAAAGTGTTAATCTCATGAATTACTGAAACACTACTAGGCATGTTTGTACGTATCTTAATGCATATCTCATGGGGATTCCAATTATACTGATGACATTCTATAATTTTAACATTTTTTAACCACCTTTTTTTTGAAATTTTGGAACTGCCGTCTGCAGACGTCTGCCACGTGGAGAGCGTTAACACAGTGTGTCCGTGAATGAAAAGTGCGCATTTATTTAGCTATAAATGCCATTGTTATTGGTCAAAGTGATTATGATTCTAATATTTACACATACTTAGCTTTTTTAGTAATTTTGAAAATAGATAGATTCAAGGTTTGATAAAGATTAACGCTTTTGAAACTCATAAAATCATTCATAATGTTGGGCACAAAGCTCAATTTAATGGTATGAGTATAATTTGCTCAAGTGCTCAAGTGTTTTAAAATATGATGTTGTTGTTAAAATATAACAAGTTACTTAGACCACTTAGACCTGAGCAGTGTTTACTTATATCTCGAAATACTTCTCTGATGAATACGTGCAGATAATGTGTATGTTTGTCATATTATGTTGGTCTTTGGAAGCAATCGGTGTTTCTAGATCGTTTAACAATTAAAAGTTAGACTCGATCCGGACTTTGGCTCCAGGTGGACTATTGCGCCTTTTACACCGGGTTGTAGGGGTTGATCATATCAACATGTGTTGGCTTCTGACCTCTATTGACAATAATATGACTCATCCAGGCAAGATACAGTGGCGTGTCCAGGATTTTCCTGGAACGGTCGTGACTCTCTCCAGAAAGATTTCATTTTGCCCGATTATCTGTTCCTGATAACAAGTGCGTTCGATTAACTATATACATGAATTTGGCCATGATTAAAGTACACCTTGGTTTAAAGGGGACGCTCGCGCCGCAAAAATTTGTCATTTTTAATACAAATTTGCTTTCGAATCTCCCGACTGACGTCTTGAAATTGAATACAAATTAAGTAAAAAAACCTTAAATCCCCCGAATTCTCAACCGACACGACTTAAATTCTTCCGAACCATTCCCCCCGAACGATGGTCAAAGGTAGAGCCCTGCCCCCCCCCCCCCCCCCCCCCCCCCCCTGCACACACCATTATGTTTGGTGAGTTTCGTTCATGTAAAATATTATGTAAATAACTAACCAAGAAAAAGATTTTGATGAAACAGTTTGAGTGTCAACACTGTGTAAATTATAGATTTTCTGACATCTGTGAACTAAATCTAATAAAAGTTTACGGATTACCCACATTTTTTCTCTCTTTCAACTGAAGAAACATTATATGGTGGTTTTTTGTGTGGTAACCTGGTATAATTGTAGTGTTTATTGCATATTTTTGTAATTATTGCACTTTTTATGTGTCTCTGTGTTTATTTTGAAATTGTTATATTGTGTCAATACAGCCGGTTGGCTGCGATGACAATACATTGTACCATGAACAATAATCATAACATTAATAATGATGTTAATATTCCACGCACATCATAAAATCAAAATTGTTTCATAGATTGACCCATTAGTTCATCAAACATGGTATCAATATTACAGATATACAACTTTTTAGGTGTGGCAACAGGATGAAAATCTGAACGCACCTAGATATGTTATTTCAGTCACACTTTAAAAACAATATAGCTTCTTAATATCAGTCACTATTTTTTCAGTCAAAGTAAAATGTGTCATTATAAGGTGATTCTGAGCCCCCTCTCCAATATACCATTAAAAGGCCGGGTTATCATGGCAACAGATATCAGCTGAATGTTTAATACCTGTTATGTGGGACCAATGCCTTTCATGGGCTTTCACAAAGTATAATAACATTTTATGAGTTATCCAAGATTATGAGGATCTAGTCAAAAGACTTGCTATAAAAAGCTTTGGTGGCATGTAGGTGTGCTGGTATATGACATCTAGCAATACCGTGTTAAACATTCACAACTAAGGGAGCACATCAAAACAATTGTTTAGAACAATAGAAACCGGCTGCAACGGAACGCACCGAACCGGCGGTTGCCGGGCGGTCGAGTTTTGATGTGCTCCCTAACCAACAAAAAGGTTAAGGGACTCATATAAGCTCGCACCATAATTTAATAATATTGAAGTTGTAGATGTATTATCAAAGAAATTGTTTATTTTGTAGAATGTAGCTCTCTTAATTTTGTGGATCTGGCAACACCGCATTAAAATAAACTTCTTTTATTGTTTCCAAACATTCATAACAGTTGATAAAATTGTATTATTTTAAAAACAAAATGTTTGTGTTTCTGGCAACACCCACCTTAGAGAAATATATGTTCCCAGGATGTTTTGTAGATCATTGCTTTGTTTGTTTCCCTTTTCAATGGGCGAGCGAACAGCCCTATATGATGACATTGCAGTCCTTACTGAATTATTTAATTTTATTCTAAATTTTAACCTAACTTATCTCCCACATCACAAACACTTATTAACCCCCTGAGAACTTATACCTGCCAATTTGTCAGAAAGATGGATATATCATTTATTGCACCAATCAGATACATTGTTAGAATAATTGTATCCCTGATGAAGAGTGGAGTGAAATATTTTAGAAGCAGTTATAATCGGTTATTACAATGAGTATGTCTTGTAATTGACCAATCATAAACACCGTTAGATAGGCAGGGTTTCTTGGAAAACATCATGGTATCAAGATGATGTCAGCCATAGTAGGAAAAACCTATGTGTATAAGATCTTCTCTTCTAGGGTGTATACTCGGGGAACACCGTCCCATAATATGGGGGTGGGGTACTTAGCACTAGACTCGTGCCTCCTCAATAGCCCCCAAACTATGCCACTCTAAACCTTGGTAGCAAAGACCGGCTCTAGTGTTGGGACGGCACTAGAATATGCATCGTCAATGCTTACAAATGTTGAAGCATGTAAATAAGAAAGGGCCAGACTACTTTACGATGATGTCATCGGGGCTACTGCTTCTGCTCCGTGTATATAAAGATAAATGCATGATTGGTGATAATCGGTTGCTGAATTTGCAGCAGATTAAATACAATTATTGACAGCAAATCACGACACAATTATTAATAATTAGGGATCATTTTAATTAACCACGTCAGTTTGTGCGGCAGTATGAGAGGGCGCTAGCATGACATCAGTACAGCTCGAAATAGAATGGACACGACATTGCAATGACATTGCACTGACATTGCAATGATATTGCACTGATGCCTTGAGATGTAACCCGATTAGTGCAGTCATTGCAATGTCATTGCACTGACATTGCAATGACATTGCGTTGACATTGCAATGACATTGCAATGAAGTGCGTTGACATTGTCCATTCTATTTCGAGCTGTACTGTCATGTACAGTATGCTCATACCAGGGAAAGGATAAAACAACCAATTTTTCTACACAATTCAACGTGCTTGCACCACTGAACCTAACAGTATATCACAAAACATAACCACTCCGAACCCATTGGTATTTGGAGGGAGACATAATAAACTTTATATTACTCATGACACCCGTAATTGGCAAGTTTGATACATGTCTTATTTTTCTTTCAATAAATCATCGTGGCATTATTTTAGGGACGATATTGGCTATTACATTGGGAAAGTCAATAAATAGGACTTGTTCAATAAACCTTATGATGTTAAAGGGATACAGTGTAGTGTGTCCAGAATAATTTATACCATGTTGGAAAAATAGTAAAAAACAGCAGTGCAGTACAAGTCTAATGCCTGCAATATTAAGAGGAACACGCTTCCTACTTAAACTATACTCTGTTAATAATATATTTTGCAAAAACTATAGTACTTTCAAAGTTAATCTTCATTTTGAGTCACACGTATTATAATTAGATTTTAACAATAGACTAATATTCCTCCAAAACTTAGATGTGGTAATATTAAATCACTTAATAATTTATGTAGATTTAGTACAGATCATATTGACAAGTATTGTAAACTTTGCTCTGGTGATATGATTGGAGATGAATTCCATTATCTCTTCGTTTGCAGTTTCTTTGCTAATGATAGATGTAAATATCTTCAATCACACTTTGTCAAGCAGCCCAACACTGTCAAAACGTGTGAGTTCTTCAATTCTAAAAATGTGATGGTGCTCAATGATCTATGCAAGTTCGCCAAAGTTATCTCTTCAAAATGTTCCTAAATGTATTAGCCTTTCTTGTTCTGCATGCTTAAATATCCTTTTTTTAATGTCTATTTTATACTATAAACGTTTGATCAATATTGTTATATGAATGTATTTTATACATGTATACTTTTATCGTCAAAATGGTGTAAATATAGCGCCATCTATATTTTTTGTATGTAAGGGGTCGATAGAGACCAAATATTTTAGTTCAAATTTCATTCTTTGAACGGAAATGAAAAATGACGTCATTATTGAAGATTGAAGAAAACCTGTTTTTCATTTTCAGCGTATTTCAATTGATAAAACTCACACCACATTACGGTTCCGTTCCCTGTATGAAATCCAACTTTTTGTCCACGTCTTTGATGACATATCCAGGGTAATAAATCATCCCCTCCTACACCATTTATCTGATTTATTATACACCAACTGTGTCTTGCCAGCATGCGTGCTACCATTTCGACCCTAAGCATAGCTAAAGGCTCTTTAGTCTGGGTGAAACTAGAAGCCCTATATACTACTTTTGAAAATGTTCTTGTGTTAAGAAATTCCAACTTTTAATTTCAATTTGTCATAAAAATTAGTGCTATATCATATTTTATAAAAACAAAAGTTCAAATTTCGAAGAAAAAAATCACATTATATTATCCATAGAGCAGATTTTAGTTTGAAAACTAGCCCAAATCTGGCGGAAAGACACCATGTGTGGAAAGTCACGTGGCAACACTGCAGCGCCTCAGGCTTGTTTCTAGTTCCACCGCTGCCACACTCAAGGTCCCCCCAGCATGCGGTCAATGGTGTTGGATGGATGTAATTCTTGGGTGGAACTTACTAATACCAGCGTCATGGCCAGTTCAACCTGTCAAACTTGGGATCAAAACTTACAGGCAACTGGAATGTAATGATACCTCAAAACTGCCACATAAGAAAGTATGGAAAGGATGATATAAATCACTCAAGCAGAACAATTCCCTCACAACATTCGAACATTGCTTCGTAAAACATCATCGACAGCTGATATCTATATAATAATTTTTGTAGTGGAAATCAACACCCGTCCGGACACAGCAAATTATACTCATACTATTAAATTGAGCTTTGTGCCCAACATTATCAATGATTTTATGACTTTCAAAAGCGTAAATCTTTGTAAAACCTTAAATCTATACCTTTATTTTCAAAATTACTAAGAAAGCTTAGTGTGTGTAAATATTAGAATCGTAATCACTTTGACCAATAACAATGGCATTAATAGCTTAATAAATGTGCAACTTTCATTCTAGGACATAATTGTATTCACATGACACGATTTCTTATGTGTTTTAACACATTAACGCTTTCCACGCGGCAGGCGTCTGCAGACGGCAGTTAGTCCAAAATTTCAAAAAGAAAATCAAAAATGTCGAAATTATAGAATATCATCAGCATAATTAATATCACCATGAGATACATAATTTTTTTTTTAAATAGGCCGGAAATATAAACAGATTAAGTGTGTGCCTCCTTAGATGGGTCAAGGAGGCAGTTGAAATCAGAAAGAAGGGGCCCACCACCATAAATCGTGACGAGGGACAGTATCATCTCTCACATGTTTTTGATGAACTATTGCTATCGGGAGAAAAAACATCTAGAAACTCCAGAGTCGTCGCTAAGCAACCAACTAGCGTCGATAGCAGTAGTTAATCACTCACTACCTATCATGTGTTGATAAAGGCAACAGTGTTTGCCGAAACGTCCACAATAACAAGTAAGTGGAAATTTGGATTAGATACAATGAACTTTCTTCTCATGTTTATCACCAATCCTGATGAATCTTTTCAACAATATAGTTTAATCATGTTTACATAGTATACAGGGTGTATCAGAAAGAACTGTACCGTGTTTCTAAAATACATTAAAAAAAGAGATTATTGTTTTAGAATTTAAACACCTGCAATTTTTTTCAATTTGTTAGCTCAAAGCCATAGGCAAATCTGATTAACGCATTGTTTGGGTTATGGTTATGGGTATGGTTATGGTTATGGTTAGGGTTAGGGTTAGGGTTAGGGTTAGGGTTAGGGTTAGGGTTAGGGTTAGGGTTAAGGTTAGGGTTAGGGTTAGGGTTAGGGTTAGGGTTAGGGTTAGGGTTAGGGTTAGGGTTAGGGTTAGGGTTAGGGTTAGGGTTAGGGTTAGGGTTAGGGTTAGGGTTAGGGTTAAGGTTAAGGTTAAGGTTAGGGTTAGGGTTAGGGTTAGGGTTAAGGTTAGGGTTAGGGTTAGGGTTAGGGTTAGGGTTAAGGTTAGGGTTAGGGTTAGGGTTAGGGTTAAGGTTAGGGTTAGGGTTAGGGTTAGGGTTAGGGTTAGGGTCAGAGTTAGGGTCAGGGTTAGGGTCAGGGTCAGGGTCAGGGTTAGGGTTAGGTTTAGGTTAGGTTAGGTTAGGTTAGGTTAGGTTAGGTTAGGTTAGGTTAGGTTAGGTTAGGTTAGGTTAGGTTAGGTTAGGTTAGGTTAGGTTAGGTTAGGTTAGGTTAGGTTAGGTTAGGTTAGGTTAGGTTAGGTTAGGTTAGGTTAGGTTAGAGTTATGGTTATGGGTATGTTAACCCTTACCCAAACCGTTTTAGGGTTAGGGTCAGGTTAACCCTAACACTAACCTAACCTAACCTAACCATAACCATAACCATAACCATAACCATAACCATAACCCTAACCTAACCTAATCCTAACTTAACCCTAACCCTACCCTACACTAACCCTAACCATAACCCTAACCTAACCTTAACCCAAACCATGCGTTAATTAGATTTGCCGATGGCTTTGAGCTAATGGGGTAAGGGTTATGGGTAGGTTAACCCTTACCCAAAACCTTTTAGGGTTAGGTTAACCTTAACACTAACCATACCTAGCCTAACCCTAACCATAACCATCACCATAACCTAACCTAACCCTAACTTAAACCTAACTTAACCCTTACCCTACCCTACCTTAACTCTAACCTAACCCTAACCCTAACCCTAACCCTTACCCAAACCATGCGTTAATCAGATTTGCCGACGGCTTTGAGCTAACAAATTGAACACATGTTTTTCATCGATTTTCAATTACGTCTTGCCACACGAGAACAAAAAGAGATATCTCAATGAAATTAACATATAATGTTGGAAACATGTTTACCTTTATATTGCAGGTGCTTAAATTCAAAACAAAAATCATTTTGTATTTTTTATGTATTTAAGAAACACGGTACAGTTCTTTCTGATACACCCTGTATCATTATATTTTATAACACATTTTCATGTTGTTCAGTTACATTTATCATTACACGGTACATGTATAACATTAATTACGCATTTCATATAGTTTCATCATGTTACATCTCATATCATCACAAGTGCACCATATTAATTACACATTCATTTCAGTGTACATTGTATATTATAAATACTATGTATCATTAATTACACATAACTTTGTAATGTTTACTTTGTATACCATTACATTCATGTCTTACATTTTTTACAATATGAATGTAAACAATGTTTATATAATTCAGATTGTAACTTTGTCCAATTTCTCACGTCCAACTCTAATTTATCAATATTTTTTGAGATTATCGTTTCTCACAACAGTAAATAAGCTTACCTCTTGGAATAGCTTTCGTCAGCCCCAATAACACGTGGGGGCGCTGTTGGCGGTTAAGCTATTGAAACTTATCATCATCGCCGTCAGGCGGTGATGGACGACAACTCAATAGCGGCGTGTAAATGGCTGGTAGGTAGTAGCGTCCTCCGTCTCTGTTGAGGGAGCTATGCTTGAGCCTGATGTGAGCGGCTTCGCGAACTCCTCGTTCAAACCATGAGGAGTCAGAATCAAGGATTCTGATGTGGTCCTCGTGGTATGTTCAGCAACAGGGGACGGTTCACGTTGGTGTTCGGCGGCTCTGATGCCCAGGGGGCGTTCGGTCTCGCCAATGTAGGAGGCAGGGCATTGCTGACAAGCAATATGATACACTGTGCCACACTTCTCCTTTGTGTCTATTTTGTCCTTGGGCGAGACTAGGTGCTGCCTGAGGAGGGTGTTGTGGACCCGGACACCGCGCTTGGTTAGTATTTTGCGCAGACCTTCCGATACACCTCTGACGTAGGGGAGGGTTACCGACCATTTTTCTGCGGACGGAGCATCTGTTTGGTTGCGTTTTGGGCGGTTACGTGAATTTGCGATGGCGAAGTGAGACCGCTTGTAACCACACACACCTAGAACACTGCGAATACGTTCTAATTCTTCCACTTTGTCTCCTGTTCTGTGATGAGAGTTTTGGCTCGATGAGTTAATGTCCTGATCACGCCGAGTTTGTGTTGAAGAGGATGGTGAGAGTCCATAGTAGGTATTGGTCTGTGTGTGTGGGTTTACGGTAGATGGTAAGTTTGGTTGAACCATCTTCATGTCTGTGAATGTTAGTGTCCAACATAGCGAGTTTACCGTTCTTCTCTTCGCGTTCCACATGTTCCATGGTGAACTCAATCGACGGCGATATGTTGTTGATATGCGTGGTGAGCTCGTTGATGTATTCCTCGCGAATGACCACAAAAGTATCGTCGACGTATCTGGCCTAGAAAGATGGAGGATGTAGGGTAGTGTCAAGTGCTCGCATCTCAAACCATTCCATGAAAATGTTGGAAGCTAATGGCGAGACTGGAGATCCCATCGCGAAACCTTCTTTCTGTTGATAGATGTTGCCTAACCCCATCATGTAGGTGGAGGTGGCACAGAAAGTGAGCAGTTCCATCACCTCGTTGACAATTAAGGGAGTGCGCTCGTGGAGGAGGGCGTCTTCTACCAGTCTGGTTCGGATGACCTGAAGTGCGTCTGGAACTGGGGTGTTAGTGAAGAGTCCTTTTACATCGTTAGAGACCATCACTTCTCCTTCTTGAAGAGAGAGGTTGCCGACTCTCTCCGCGATATACACAGAGTTCGTAATGTGGTGGGGAGATTGGCCTACCAAAGGTGAAATAATCCTCGCGACCAGTTTGGCGACTTGGTAAGTGATGGAGCCGATGGAGGAAACAATGGGTCGTAGTGGTTACATGGTGGTTTGTGTATTTTGGGAATGCTGTAGAATCGCGGTACCGTGTTAGAGTCTGGCATGAGAAGGTATATAGTATTCAGCCTTGGAAATGGTGTCTTTGTCGCGAAGTTTCTTCAAGTTAATAATAATGTTTGTGTCGTTTTTCAACGACGCAAACATTTTTTCAATACCTTTGGATATAAATAAGTAGTATAGTATGCTTATTACTCCATAAGTTTTACTAAAAACAATAAAAATGAATATTTAGTTTTCTTAAATTAGGTTTGATATATAACATTAGTGTATATAAAAATGAAGGTTTAGCATAAAGACATAACACGGAAATAACGAAACAATGTGCAATTTTGCAATTAGTTTTTCAACAGGCGATATAGCGTAAACGCATAATAGTGTCCCAAAATAATCTATACCGAGGTAATACGATTTTGTCGGTATGAAATCTATTTATATTGTCTAAACCATTTTCATGTATATTTTGCACAAACGTCCAGTTATCTTCAAATTTTGAAAATCGGACATTTCTGAAGGAAGATACAGATTTTTTGGTAACGATATGGTAGAGTCATTATGATTCCGTGACCAATTTCTTGATACCTTAGTTTCTTAGTGAATTTGTCAACTAGAACCATTTTAAAAGAAAATGAGCTCCCATGCACCTATCAAAAGTGACAGGAACGTTCTTTTATAGCGCAAATTTCAAAATGGCCGCCATACAGGGGCCACAAAAAATTAAATGGCTTCAATTAAGCTAAAAAGCACACCAAATTGTTCGGCTGAGCACAAGGATTCCGAAAAAGTATAGTTTGCCCTACTTCCGATGTTTGGTTAACGAGTTATCGGGTAAAACGTAAAAAGGTCGTTGACCTTTGCATATGGCGTCAAAATTTAAACTTGCTCCGATTTTAAAAAACAATATATCAAATTTTTCGTTTGATTGCAAGGATTCCAGAAATGATAGTTTTTACCACCTAGAGTGTCTGTTGTACCTTATAAAGGGGTCAAAAGGTCAGATTCTATATAGGGCAGTGTACTTTGACCTTTTGAACTACACAAAATGCTAAGTTGACGTGAGTTCAAACGCCAATTATCAGCCGTTGATTTGGAAATGTGTTGAAATTCTTTTGTTGTTGTATTGGTTTGTTTCTTTCTATGGTGAGCATGGTGAGCGTGTGAACTCACTAAAAATGTTTTAGAGATGACCAAAATGAGGACTGACGGGGGACAACTAAATTATTTATATTTTGAGACTTACGGGAGTATCGATATTAGACGATTTATTGAATCAATTTCAATAAGTAAGCTATCAAAATATTCCTTGATGTATAATAAATATTATAAACGAAATCAATCTCTTTACTGCACAAATTACAGAGAAATCTTGAAACGAAAGTTGCAAACATTTTTAATTTTCGTTGAATTTTTGAATTTTTTGCGACATGTTAATTTTCACTCATCTGTGTCGATCTGCTATGTTGCAGGGGAATGGCAGGAAAAAGTGTACTTTAGCTCCCAGATACTAGACTGTACTAGTATCGACCAATACTAGAACACCCAGTATCGTTCGATACTGGTACATTATTTTGTTCCAGTATCGCTCGATACTGGCACGTTAAAAATGTTCCAGTATTGCCCGATACTGGAACAAAATAATGTACCAATATCGATCGATACTGGTACATTATTTTGTTCAAGTATCGGTCGATACTGGTAGAATGTGTACCAGTATCGCCCGATACTGGTACATAAACAATGTTCCAGTATCGCCCAATACTGGAACATGAAAAATGTGCCAGTATCACCCAATACAATATCGGTGAAGTTGGCGTGTATTGTTATTTTCTCTTTCTGGAAAATAGGGTGGCTCTGAAAAGAGCCGTTTTGTGGTATTTAAAACTGCCTGTGATGTGTCAAACGACGGGAATCTTTGGGAGGTTCGTATCTTCTCTCGTGTGGTTTATTCTATACGTTGGCGAGTGTCTAGTGTTGATATGTGTCGGTGTTTCCATTTCTTAATGACTGCAGCTGGTTGTTCTTTTTAGATGGACCCGTCGAAGCTGTTGTCTGAGAGACTTCATTATTATTATTTGTTTGGTTATTCGTGACAAGTACACACATCTTACGCTTGACGTCACAATAACATTATAAACATGGCCTCAACATGGCGTTTTATATTTGTGTAATGAACATGTAAGCCAACATTGAAATGTTTGTAAAAAACTCAATATCGGAATGTCACGACATAGCTACTTGTTTGTTTTTCAATGCAAAGATGGGGTTTTCAACGCAAAAATCACAATATTTTGATAAATATCAAGGACGGTCTATAAAAGCTCTTTTCAGAGCCACAACAACTTCAAGAGAAAGATATTGAACGACCCCATTTAGTGTGTAGTTCTCCATCATAAACAATGTTGTTCCCAAACCATAATGAATGAGATGGTTTTCCCTCGCAATATTATAGAAAAAAAATCCCGCAATTCATATATAACAACTGAACACGTATTTGAAAACAAAACAAAACAAAACTATAATGCACTCAAAGCTGACGTCATAACAATGTCGCTAATTTTTAAAGCTGAAATAGTCGTCCCCTTTTTCACGAATATGACAATACACGAGTTCTGGAACATATTAAATCGTTGCATTATCGCTCGATACTGGAGCATGTAAATCGTTCTAGTTTCGAGCGATACTGGAACAATTTACATGTTCCAGTATCGAGCGATACTTGAACAAAATGTTCCAGTATTTGGCGATACTGAAAATTTAATTTGTTCCAGTATCGATCGATACTGGAATAAAACCGTTTCAGTATCGGGCGATACTGGAACACATGAAGTGTTCCAGTATCGGTCGATACTGGAACACAATTTGATGTTCCAGTATCGACCGATACTGGAACAAGTATATTGTTCCAGTATCGAGCGATACTGGCAAGATTCATGTACCTGTATCGACCGATACTGGTATACCAGTATCTGGGACCTAAAGTACACTTTTTCCGAATGGCATTTGACTCTCATCTCATTTATAATAGAGGTTTGACTAATATTCATTACATCCATACCATTAAACAACAACTTTGATATGTCAATTTTCTAATATAGTGACTCCCAATAGTTAGCTTTAGACAATTGACATCAGAGCAAGCGACCATTGATGTTTAGCTGTGGTTCGATTCCTACTGTTCAGCTGGTCGCTAGTGGGCGCTGTATTTGATGTCCGTTATATGCTTGCGGCAGCACTTGTGTTTTTTTATTTTATCTTTTATTGTGCATTACTAATTATCCATTACTTAAACATGTTCACATAATGTTCACGTTTAACATAGTTCAATCATGTTTACATAGTATATCATTACATTTTATAACACATTTCCATATGTTTTTCAGCATGTTTACATTTATCATTACACGGTACATGTATAACATTTAATTACGCATTTCATAGTTTCATCATGTTACATTGCATATCATCACAAGTGCACAATATTAATTACACATTCATTTCAGTGTACATTGTATATTATAAATACTATAAATCATTAATTACACATAATTTCATCATGTTTACTTTTTATACCATTACATTCATCGCTTACATTTTGTACAAATGAAGAGCTTTGTTGCAAAAGGGCCACCGTCCACTTCTATATGTTACTCATTTTGCATTATTGAATTTGAATTGACAAGTCCATGGAATCAAAGATTTTCTAGTACAGGGATTATGATCTCTATTGAATGTCAAATAAGAACTGATACTGTGTGTGTTTCATAGCACCTGTATGACATGGCATGTTTGAATAGAGCGGTGATTATAGTAGATTCATTAATTGGGCGTTAGAGGAACCCATTTTGACCAATGATGAAACAGCGGTACTTTTGTAGATGTTATTATTTGCGCTCCATAATCAAATGCTATTCATGATAGAGTTGCTTTATGAAGGGCTGATCATGTAGCTTTACAATCACAACAACCAAATACTTAATCCAACAGCTTGAACAGCGGATAGCTTAAATCGAACAATGAAATTTCATAATACCGGGTCACATAAGAGGGCACTATTCGAAAAGGCCGTATAGGTGCGTATAGTATAGTATAGTATAGTATAGTATAGTATAGTATAGTATAGTATAGTATAGTATAGTATAGTATAGTATAGTATAGTATAGTATAGTATAGTGTGAATCGTGCGCGTTCGATTTTCGTGCAGTATATACCGTCCTGTTTGGACGTGGCAGCTGCAATTCGTGTGTACAGGCGTTCTGAATTTCCCCTATCACGATTTATAAACAATTTATTGAGTAGAATAGGGTAAGTTAGAAAAAAATAGGACTCCTTTGTACTCATTTTATTGCAATTTAATAGCACATGCCTTCAGTGTTGAAGATTTTTAAAAAAACACTTCAGAATTCAAGATGAAAACTTAAAATTACCATTATTGTTGTTTTTTCTACTCAAAAAAACACAACAAAACTTGATTAAACAATACCATCGCTATTTATTGAAAACCTTTCTTAAAACGCCCTCTATAGGGCGCGCGTGCTACCCTATGTGACTCGCCGTGCCCGTATAGCGTATAGCGAATACCGAATAGCGTATAGCGAATACCGTGTACCGTATACTCCTATGTGAACTCAGCCTTACTGTTTCTATTATACAAGCCACATGCAAAATGAGTAACATGTATATAGAAGTGGATGTAGGTCCATTTGCAACACAGCTCTTCAAATACAAATGCCACGGTACACAATGTTAATATAATTCAGATTGTAACTTTGTCCACTTTCTCACGTCCAACTCTAATTTATCAAGTTAATAATAATGTTTGTGTCGATATTTAATGACGCAAACATTTTGTGGTATAAATTTTGTGGTATAAATAAGTAGTATAGTACCAGTATGATTATTACTCCACAATTTTTAACTAAAAATAATAATAACGAATATTCAGTTTTTCTTAAATTAAGCTTGATATATTACATTAGTGTATTTACAAATAAAGGTTTTATCATAACGAAACAATGTACAATGTTGCACTTGGTTTACCAACACGCGGGATAGCGTAACGCGTAACCTGTTTACATCAACATGATCAATGAAACGTCCCTGACCACAATAACGAACTATTGGTCGTTGAGTTGTTGCTACACATACTATTCAATATCAAATATCAATATCAAAACGACACGTTACTTATCCTGAAAAAGGGCAAACACCATACTCATTATTTATCTTTTATCTTTGAAACGTTGCATTCTTAAAAGCACACTAAAGTTATAGCCTATATACCAAACATGTTTAATATGTTGTATGTTTAAACAAACACCCGATATTCGTTTGTATGCTAAATATTATTAGAAAATTGTTAACATTTTTTATGTTAGAAACATCATTTAGAAACACCATGTTTGTGACGTTATTGTGACGTCATGCATGTGATTCTTTGTGTGTGCATGTATGAGAAGAAGTGACCGTTATACAATTGTATAAGCACACTCTGCAGCTCTGTTGCGACTTACTTAAAGGGGTGGTAACCTTAGCCCCCCCCCCCCCCCCCCCCCCCATCCATCTCCCAGTCCACCCAAACTTTTAGTAAACTGTGTTACATAAAAGGCTCAGGAAAACATAGACTATTTGAAGAGTAAAACCAACCATATATTTACGTTTACTTAGACGACCAACCCTGGCCCCTGGGTAAATGTTAAAGTGAAAAGTGGGCCAAATCAGCTCAATCGGTGGTGGTAACTCAGTATCCCTCATCAGTCGATAGGCGATTTGTTTTGGCAGGGGATGTTTAGTGCGTGCTCTATAACATGACCATATTTCGCGAATAGCATTACTACAACCGCATGTGCACCCCCCCCCCCCCCCCCCTCGCTCTTAAAGTTGTCACCCGGCGGCAATTAGCACCACTGTGGGAACATATGCCCCCTTCCCCCGCTCTCAAATTTGTCACTCGGCGGCAATTAGCTTCGCGCAAGGGCGGGGGAATAGTCCCCCCCCCCACCCCCACCTCCCGCTCTCAAATGTGTTACTCGGCGGCAATTTGCTTCAACCCCCGCTCTCAAATGTCTTTTGTGCACGCCACTGTATAAGCCGTGGTAAGATTCCCGGGTCAACAACATCCTGCACACGCCTATATGATAAACACAATGATTAAAATGATGTGGTCTGTTGCTCTGGCCGGCTACTACTTTCCTCCTGAGGGTCCTTATCTTTTGGTCTCACGGGCAACTTGGCACGTTGTCCGTAGCGCAAGATCCATAGACGTCTCACTCGACGATTAAGAGCGAAAAACACGAATATAAAACATCCTTGAGTTGAACATATGACAACGAAACACCACCAAAGAATAGGTGTATCGATAGACGCAGCCATGAAGCCGAGTGTCCAAGCTACTCCCGTTACTGTACCGATCTGATTGGGTAAATGAGACAAATTTCAATTAGTTAGTATTGATGTAATTATTACAGTCTCAAACGAAAATGTTCATGCATAACACTGTTTTTTGTCGATAAACCGTGTGTATCTACCGCAAAACACCGTTTCGACTGATAAATAGTGTCCGTCGTCAAAAACTCTGTATATCAAGCGAAAAATATTAGACTATGGCACGTGCATCAAAATGTGCTTAATTTTTTAACTTTTTGTTCGCCCGTCGTGGGGGAACCCATATTTGTTACCAAAAGATGGCAAATACATACCTAAAGACAAATTCAACTTATCCCACGTTCGTAGGTAACCCTTTAAATGAGTAATACTATCCTAAAGTTTGACTAAAAACCCTGTAAAATTGAATGGGGACTTTCCAAAGTCTGCCAAAAGATTTTATTAATTGCCCGTAGCAGTTCTAGCATACTAAAGAAGTAATTCTGCATAGACAAACAATATATTTGAATGAACATATAATGGATTAATAAATATAATCACTAGTTCCATATTGTTTAGTTTGTGATATTTTTGATATATTAGGCCTAAAAAGACTTTATTTTATGGTATTAATAATTATGTTAAAGAACTAAGCACATTCCATGATTATGATGGTAGATAATGCCATTCAAATTTAGCCTCATGCAATGAGAACTGGCCGAATTATCAACTTCATGTAGAACATGAATCAAGGTATGCTAATAGTTTATACAGGCCTGAATAGATACTAACAATATAAGGGACTCAAAAACAAACAAAAACTCATAAAATTCATTTGCCTAGGCTTACATTGACAATGGCAACAACATGTTTACTATTACTTACCAAATTACATTATGTTGCATGTCTGTAAATAATACACTAAGATTAACTTCTTGATCATGGTATAGAGTTGAACTTGAATTTTATTTCTACTTTCCCACATGTCTATTTTGCTCCTTTTAAAACAAGTCATCATTCAGACGACTGCATATGCCTACCTCACAGGCCTGTACAGTACTGAATGTGTTTGTGATAATGATAATGGTTTACAAATCACTCTTGTGGACCCAATGCGATTTAGATCGATTGAAAGATGATCTTATTAGACATGTTAGAGTAATAAAATAAGTAAATTCAAACCATATTTATTAAGTTTCTAATGGTAATATTAATGATTTTACATATATTCTTAGTTTCCCGAATGAACATTTTTGGAAATTTATAGAAAATTGGATGCGGGTGGGTATTACGAGAAACAAACTATTTGATTTCATTAAGCCTTATTATAAAATTAACACTAATATTCATGTTGAATAAAAAGATTATTTATAGTTAAATGGGAAACAATGCTAGACAAGATAAAGCAAATGGAATAGAAACTAGGATCATGCCAACTTTTCAGAACAATGTTATGTGTACAGTTATAAGCTACACACATAACATTAAGTTGGATCTTTTACACTTCCAAAAATTTAAAACTGTATTTTAGGATTGAATTCATGTTTGTTTTATCAAGAGTGTTATAAAACAATATATAGAACAAATTATTTTATGGGAATCTATGCACTACAAATGTATTGTTTATCCATTTAAAGTTATTGAACTGGTATGCTAAACTATAATTAGTCAAACTTTGGGATGGAATTACTCATTTAAAGGGTCATCTACGAACGTGGGATAAGGTGAATTTGTATTTAGGTATGTATTTGCCATCTTTTGGTAATATATTTGGGGGAAAGTGACTAACTAAACTCGTGTCTAAATGAAACGCGAGTTTAACTGATGCACGACGTGTTGAGCATTAGGGTGGCACTATTGGCTGAGTCAAAAATGTAGATTTGCTTTAAAATCTGACATGTTTTAAGCCTGGGTCTGACGATTCTGGAACTGAAATTTTAATTTCAATCGGACATTCAGTTTCCAAGATATGTTAGATCAAAGGGGCATAAAACCAACATCTTTGGCAACAACTTTCTTTTCTATTTTCTCCTATGCACTAGTGACCACGCATTTCATAAAGCCAAATTCGACCTGCTTTCACATATTTGGCAAAGCGTGTCCAACATCCTCTGAAATGCTGGAGCGCCCTCTGTAACACTTATCACAAGTGAATTTGCGTCCCAGGAAGCGGTGTTTTCAAGGGAAGATACAGGCGGGTTAAACTCTATATCTGCGCATTTTAATGCGCAGTTCATATAGAACAGCGCACTCTGTAACGGTCTTCACATGCGATTAGGGTATCGCGGAATATAACGCTGCTCCTAATCAGGGAGTCTATAATTATGGGAGAGGACACTCCTCCGACAAAATTTCGCCTACTAAAACCAAATTCACGGGTGAAGCTTTTGTAGGAGGCGCACTATCATTGTCTAGCTATCCAGACGACCTAAGACGTGGTTGATTTTATCGGCTGAAAACATGATTTGTGGCACAATATAGTACACCAATGGTTAAAAAAAAGCTGATTGTGATTTAGAGTAGAACTTATTTGCTTTAATGATGGCAGAATTTAGTTTTTATATGACACGAAACATTCAGAATTTGTTATTTGAAATTAATTTACGTAGAACAAAATACGAATTTTAAATTGTGGATGGCTTCGTCTGACATGACAGTGACACAGTAGGGGCGTGGCGTCATTTGCACTTTATGAATATTGTAATCAGATCAGTTGGGAATGACGCCGGATCGCGACGATCACATCGTGTGAGATCATGAATAGTCATGACTGAATATTCATTCACAACGAATGATTGACAGTTTACGCTGCAAGTTCCGGGTGAAGGTTTTATAGAGTGCGCTATACTGAACCAAATCTCAACAATGGACAGATATGAGTGACAAAGGGCTGTCCTAATGCGATTACCTTACTGCTGGCACGGGATCGCACACACCCCCTGCTCTTTCTGCTACTTTCGCTATTGATTGTATAGCGTAAGATAGCACATTCATTGATTGTCGGAAGAAACAGACAAACAGGTGCTATTATCGCTATTGATTGTCGGAAGGAAAGCGCAAAACACGAACAACGCAAAATCGCGCAAATATGTGCTATTTTCGCTATTGATTCGCTCTTAATGCGATTTTGTTAATGCTGACACGTTCGCACCAACCTACGCTCTTCTGTGCGATTGTGGCTATTCGCAAATGGCGCGCCAGTGGCGCACACAAAATGCACACAGAAAATAGCACACACCTATGCTCCTCTGGTGCTATAATTGTCGCTATTAATTGTCGCGGGTATCGCGGAAAATAGCGCTGATCCCAATGCGATTCTGTGTTATTGTCGCTATTGACAGTTTGGGCGCCTTTATGTGATTAACGTGAACGTGACGTGACGTGGCATGAGTATTCGACACAAGCCGGTCTGAGTGTGTACCGTAACTGTTGGCCTTCCTGCCTGCTGGTCAAGGCCTCAGCCACGCGAGTACTGCCTGGCGAGATGATGACTTATGCAACAGCAAGCCAGTTGTATCTTATTTATAAACACTCCTTGTTACCCTAAAGCTTATACTTCCATTAATGTACTACGTACGCTAACGATTCATAAATATGTTGTAGAGAAAACGTGAACGTGGATTCAAAAACATTAATGTGAAGTGTTGATTTTTAAATACGAACGTTAAGCGTGATGAACGGTGAACGTCATTTGTAAACATTAACGTGAAGTGTGATTAATCAACGTGATTGAAGTGTTGTTTTTGAACACGAACGTGAAGCGGGATTTACGTGAACGTGACGTGACGTGACGTGAGTATTCGGCACAAGTGGGATGTGTGTGTGAGTGTTCAATGGATGAGGGTTAACGTTATTACCTTCAAATAAAGAAAAGTACACTGCAGTCGTTCACTTGTTATCACAGAGTTCGTCCTTAACTTGCGGGAATTCTGAACACGCGTATACAACGCCCTCGCCGTGTAAAATAACAGAGCCCAGTTAAGCAATAGAGAGATACCAACAGGGATACCGAAGAAAACCAAATTTGCAGTGACATCTGATATCCAGCATACGCCATCGCCTCCATAATGCAGGTAAACTTTTGGTGGATTTGCAATATGGATTAGAATAGATACTGCTACGATTACAGTAGGTATGCCCCATCCAATCAGATGACCAGTGGGTGTCGTAATGCTTGCCGGGAAAGTGGTGGGATTGATAGCGGGGTTATTCGTCGGTCGTAAGGCAAAGGTGTAGGTCAAATTGACGGCGATCAAACTCATCCAACTGAAAGACGCCAACCAGGCAAAATGACTGATTATCGCCAATGTTGTACAAAGCAAGCCGCTAGTGTGGATATTGGCCGTAAATAATGTCAACAATTGCGCCGTAAAAAGATTCAGTGTCATGAGCATCATGGCCACACCATGTGGACGGTCGCGTAGCGCGGGAAGTGCAATATGCGTCAATAAAGTAGCTGCTAAACCGGTTAGAGACGCTACGATTCCGGCAAAATTAATTATGTCCATTTTACCAGTATAGTAGAATAGTTTTGAGCTAGTGGCACAAATTTGGGCACGACCGTCTGCTAGAATTACATATTGATGGTTGCGCAATGTTTGTCCAGAGAAAACCAAAACGCTTTCGTTGTCTAATTGTAGTATCTCGTAGTCGTTTTTGTACAGTGTAAACCGCAGAAGGCACTTAAGGAAAGGAGCCTCATGGCCACACACTAGGAGTTCCTGATAACTAGTAAACGCCTCAATGAAAATGCTATAAATCAATGTTTCCTTGTACAGCGTGAATTCAGGGATTATGTATATGTCGTTGTACAAATACACTTCCCCTAATGTAGTTATGTTACCGATTCTTTGAAAGTCGGTAGTGTGACCTGTGTACCATGCCCCGGTGCAATCAGGACCAGATGGTTTCTTTCGACACGCGTGGATGAACTCCATTGTCAGTATCCCGCATGACGCAAAAACCTGTTGTGCTTTCTGCGAGTCCTGGTCAAACATGGATTTCATCTGACGAATAATTTTAAGCACACTCTGCGTACTCTGATTATTAAAACGGTTGATGACTAACTTCTTCGCACTCTCTGTGTACAAGTTAAACTTCTCACTTTGCTTTAGCATTTGTGAATCGAGAAAATCAAACTGATTGAAGACACATTCTGGTGTAACAGTAGCTTCATCTGTGATTGATCCTCCAGTGTACACTTTAAGATCTTCGTGCACGCAAAACTTACTTTCGATCAAGCTTTCATTATTAGTATTCAGTTCGCAATGACCGTCTGCCAGCTTAAAACCGGGCGCACATGCAACGGGACGACACATACCGGAATAGGAATCAAACATTTCGTCGTCAGAGCACGATTTTGACCCGGCGGCTGACAAACTATTGTGGTCATCCTCATAGAGTTTCCATATAATTGTGCTCAAATAAGCTGTTGGTGTGTCATGAACATTTGAATAGGTAAAGGTACAAGGGATATAGCTAGTATCATCTTTTCCTTCATTACATAACATACAATGTGGGTTCAGGTACCGTGGTGGCATACTGAGCACTGCGGCATACTCCGTATCATACATATGACACATCGGGCACACGTAATGTGACTGACAAGCCGTAATTACCGTTACGTTAAAGTAGTTGTCAGGGCAGGTGGAAATAAAAGTTGATTCGGAGAAGCAATTCCGGGATCGATCCCCTACAATGACTTCACTTGTATGCGTCATGTTATTCATATATCGATCGCCATCGCAAGGGTTTTCGTCGGTTACATCACGACGGCGGCGACGACGAAGGTCGTAGGTGACTCGCTCCAATTCCTCTTTCACTTTGACACCGTTCATGTTCCAATTTTCCAAGCCGCTATAGTTTTGTCCATTACAAAGAGCACAGTACAGGTTTCGGAAATTATAACCATTCAGGTTAAAAACTGGCCAATGTCTACTGGGTACTCGGTCCGCGTTTACTAAATTTGTACCTTCGGTTTCGCATCTACCTCGTATCAAATCATTCTGCCAGCCTTCGGGACATTTACTGATTATATTTAGACTTTGTATGTATAGCGATATCTCTACACACATATACAACTCTACCTGAAACAAATTTGTACTGCCATTGTTAATGTCATCGTACACTGCAGATGACTTACATGCCGAAAGGTAATCAATGCAGCAATCTCCGAAAGACTCGCATTTTGGATCACAATAACACACCCGTGAATGTAGTCCACATCGATTATGGCAACTGAAGCTGGGGGGAACAGACACTATTAATTCCTCGGCTTGGATAGCTGTAAATGAAAGAATTCCGTATATTAATGACATTGGAGGGCACACACCGTCAATTAGCCTCGTTCTAAATGCCAGGGATGTTTCTGTCATTGAGGGACACCAATACCCAATTACAAGTTAAAATATGGCATTTGCAATATGGCATGGACAAAATCGCAGTGATCCTTGTTGGATACTTTCTATTATTTCTGTCATAAAATGGTGCAGGGGTGCGTGGCCATGATAATGTTTGATGCTAACAATGCACGTCATACACTACCAAGTGACATTTCACTGAATGCACAAAAAAGGTCATTCTGAGAAAAGAATGAGTTTTAACTACTTTGTGCTCGCTCCCTCAAGTTGTGTGCAATACAGAAATTTGCTGTGGGCTTTTTAACTCCAATGGTCCTCTCTTTATGTAAGTCTTTATTTCTTAGCATCTTTGGATGGTAAGGATGATAAATATATATACAATCAATATCTCAAAATGACTAAAAAGTAACTTTTCTCTGGTTAGCAACCCTCGACATTTGTTTCAAGATGAACTTACTTCTTGTACATGTCACGTGCTGAGCTTGGTATCCATATTGCAAACACGAGCCCGTGATGGGTGCGACACGTTTGACTATAAACACCAGGTTATTATTAAGTTCATCATTGTCAATTTGACCGACTAGCATACTTTGTGTCGAGGCGGTGATATTCCATATTGCTTCGTCGTCCGCATCAATCCAATGTGTATCCACGTAACCCTCACCAAATAATTGTTGACAGAGATTGTCCGCGACACTCTTTAATTGCTAGAGTCAATTGAAAATATTTTAAGAAAAAGAAAAAGAAAATGCTTGAGTCAAATGGAAATATCGGAAATAGATGAAAAGATGGAATCGGCATTTCGACGTAATGTTTCTCAGTCAGAATTTGAATCGGCATGCTGATGTTCCCGATCCATCAAATAGAAAGGTGTAAGTTTGTTGGTTGCTTTTTATAGCCTACCGCCATACCGTAGCCCTAACACCCAAACGCAAAATTTGAATATTAAATATATTAAAAATTAAATATATTTGCTAATATAAAAGTAGTCAGAATTTGAATCGGCATGCTGATGTTCCCGATCCATCAAATAGAAAGGTGTAAGTTTTTTGGTTGCTTTTTATAGCCTACCGCCATACCGTAGCCCTAACACCCAAACGCAAAATTTGAATATTAAATATATTAAAAATTAAATATATTTGCTAATATAAAAGGAGTCAGAATTTGAATCGGCATGCTGATGTTCCCGATCCATCAAATAGAAAGGTGTAAGTTTGTTGGTTGTTTTTTTATAGCCTACCGCCATACCGTAGCCCTAACACCCAAACACAAAATTAAATATATTTGCTAATATAAAAGGATCTTCCAACATTGTCAAAAATAGATATTGTATTGAAATAGAATGTGAGGAAGCTTGTGTGGCCCTCATTTATACATTATTGCAACATAACATTCACATTTATTCCTGTTTTAAGTAATATTAACTCAGTTGAGTTGAGTTGTTGTATAACGAGTTGCCTAAGAATTTGATTTTTTTTAAAGTAATATCTACTTAATTGGTTAAGTTAAACATATAGATTTCCTTTAAAATCAAATAATGTTTTAGCCCTTTTTGACGATTTTGGAGCTGAAAATTGTATTATAATCGGATATTTGGTTGCCGTGATAATGTTAAGTCAAAGAGGATATAACCAACAGCTTTGGCAACAATTTTTTTTAATTTCTTTATTTTTTCAACTCCAGTTGCCAGGTAATATCCTTATTATGTCTAATTATGTATGCATAAAATAAGCAAAGTAAAGTTGGTGGATAGATGAGAGGAGCCATAATGATGTGACTTGGTACATGGGTAGTACACTTGAAGAGCTTCAAACGTACGTTGGCTTTTGTCTAATTTCCATTTGCATAATGAATTAGGCCCACTTATTAACTTGTTTAAACGAGTCGAGCTTTTTGTATAACTCAATACCTTGACTTGACTCAGTTGAGAAGTATAACTTAGTTGTGAAGTATAACTGCTTTATATTTTATGAGTTCGAGTATGCGCTCATGTTGGGATTGTCACACACGTAACATAGTTATAGATGTATAACATACACTCGGCAAAAGAAGTTCTTGGACAATTAAATTAAATTAATATTTAATAGAATATATATAATTATATATATGATTATATATATATATAATTGTATATCAAAATAAGCAGAAAGTAATCCTCTAACAGCTTAACATGGAATTTAGACATGATCACTCATGCATGGCAGATCCCATTCACTTGACAATGGCAAGAAGATTGCAAAAAATTGGATAATCCCTCCATTCAAATGACTGTAAATGCTCATTTCTTGCAATTTCCTTTTACGCACCTTACCATTGCTTAATGAATGTGCTCAGCCATGCATGAATGCGTATATCTTAATTTCATACAGACATGATAGAGAATTATTGTCTGCTTATTTTGACATGCAATTGTTTAATTTATATTAAATATTTATGTGAAATATTTGAACTTCAATGAGTGTCAAAGAACTTCTTTTGACGAGTGTATTTACAGACTAATCTGCCCGAGAATGTATGTCGTGAAATGGTGTATCAAATAAGGCGGACTCATCACACATATCAAAAATAATTGTGATAAGATATCAATTTATTTTTACAGTACTTAACCTATTAAATTAGGTGTCATTTTGTTGTTTATTATGTCCTCATTCAAATAAAAAATCCCCAGTTCATTTAGACCACAGGGTGTGAGGCCAAAATGTGCTTAGTTTTTGATTTTTGTAGTCCACTAGTCTAGGCATTACATGAAATTGTTACCAAAAGGTGGCAAATATATCCCTTAACACAAATTCAGCTGATCCCACGTTCGTAGGTTGCACGTTATGACCCTAGACCTCGATTTAGGGTCAAAGGTCACATGTGTTTCAATGGGAAGTCAAAAACTAAATTTAACATGGTAAAAAAACTAAAAAATGAGCTATTGAATATATATTGTTGGGATAAGTGTTTTAAACAAAAAAGTCAATCACAACTTTGATCATAGATCAATAGTTTTTGAACTGTGACCTTTTGAAAATGACAAGTTGGCCAAAATAGACCATTTTGGTCATATTTTCTCAAAATTAGCACATAAAAGACATGTTATCATCATTAAAAAAATATTTTGACTCATTATGAATTATTAAACCATGTTATAATGTTGGTTTATACATGTAATTTACATTATAACACATTTCAAAAGTCAATGGTGCGCTGATGCCATGGCAACCAACTTTAATATCCTTCAAATTCATCGAAAATGGGTAAAATCTGAGTCAAATTTAAAGGATTTGAAGGATATTAAAGCTGGTTGCCATGGCATCAGCATACCATTGACTTTTGAAATGTGTTGTAATGTAAAGTACATCTATATACCAACATTATAACATGGTTTATTAATTCATAATGAGTCAAAATATTTTCTTAATGATGATAACATGTCATTTTTGTGCCAATTTGGCGAAAATATGACCAAAATGGTCTATTTTGGCCAACTTGTCATTTTAAAAAGGTCATAGTTCAAAAACTATTGATCTACGATCAAAGTTGTGATTGACTTTTTTGTTTAAAACACTTATCCCAACAATATAATATACTTTTTATAGTCAATAGCTCATTTTTAGTTTTTTTTACCATGTTAAATTTAGTTTTTGACTGCCCATTGAAACACATGTGACCTTTGACCCTAAATCGAGGTCTAGGGTCATAACGTGCAACCTACGAACGTGGGATCAGCTGAATTTGTGTTAAGGGATATATTTGCCACCTTTTGGTAACAATTTCATGTAATGCCTAGAGGTGGACTACAAGAGTGAAAGATACAGACCAACACCCTGTGGTCTAATTATGATACAAAAGAAATGAGCTGGACCGTTAAATGCGCAGGTAGTCGGTGTGGACTCGATGGGGGAACTGCCGGTGGGGGAGCTGCCATAGAGTTTACACACAAAACGGTCAAAATAATGTCTTCTTTAAAGTCTTATATATTTAAAACTATAACTCATAGGCATCTCAAACTGCACGGGTATTACAATCAATAAAACACATATCTGAATCTGATAATAAATCATTTTTCACACAAATCTAATTAATTAATTGCTTAATTAAGCGCTAATTAGTTCAACTTTGAAGGTGCATGTAACAGGTTTCTTTGTGTTAAAACGTATTCAAGTAATAATGTTCCACATCAGCGATCAGATTTAATGTTGTTTTGAACTAACTATAATTGAATGCAACAATTATATTGTCTTTTTTTATTAATTGTGTTACCATAACACGTGTTACCGTGACACATATTAACACATATTAATTAATTACCGTAACACGTGTTACCGACTATCATGCAATTTACAAAAGTGAACTTGAATTTTTGTTATTATTCTAGTATTATAAACCTTAGGAGGGTACTTGCTAACAGTAGTGACCAATTGATTGTAGATTGGTTAGTTTAAGTACAAAAGCAAAACAAAGTTGGGACTTTTTTAAGTGCGTCTTCTCACGTAACGCGTGTTACCGATTTTCGTAGTGGTCTCACATTAACATGAGCTGATATTTCATGTTGGTGTATGCATGAGGATCTAGCCTTAAGTCTTTGGTATTACAATACAAAGATGAAAACTTCATTCAAATTACTCTTACAGTTTTTACTGATTATTTTTTTTGAAGAAATCTTACATGAAAGGGTTTCTATGTACCGTATATCATTTATCTAAACAAGGTAAAAATGTTGAATTTCGTTTTTTGAGAAATCTCTCTGTGCCCCTTCAACTCTATTTCATCTGTCACCAAATGAACCGTTGTAAGCCAGTTCACCCAGGGTGAACTGGCCATAGTGGACCTTTTTATTAAAGTGCTCAGAATATAGCATAGTGTAGCATTTTTTTAATATTCAGCTCTAGAGGGCACATTGTACTTTACCCACCAATAATTTTCAAAACACGGAACATTAAGAGGCATATTGTTAACTCTATACTATTGTGAAAGTTGTGAAAGGATGCGAGCGAATACTTAAGTGTAATGCGCCCCTCGCATATGTATCTGTGTGAGCTGGGCGGCCCCTTACCGTGTGAAGAATGGGTGCGGACGGTGGCACACACGGTGAGCCGTTTCCCGTCCGTTGAAAACGTTCAGGGGACTTTGCCGGCCACCGGAGTACTCCTGGCGGGTGAGTAAAAGCGGCGGCGATCGATGAGATTAGTACCCCTTTAAGTTTCGCGCGCGATTTCATGATCTGTCTAGTCTAGCACATTTGTCCCAAAACTGCAGCAGAACGGCCTATTTACTTCCAATACAAAGTGTTTCTAAAGTACGGTTTTGTATAAATTATGACTTTATAGCATGCCATAGGTAACACACATCCAATCATTAAATACATACCGGGAAGTTCTCAACAGCCATACACAGAGGCAGCCATTGTTGCTGGTCGGCCATGTTAATTTCAAGTATGCCGGAGACTGTATTATTACTCCTTCCTAAGCGTAAACTGTAATTCAAGGCTTGCGGTATTTCATGATCTGTATGGTAAACATTTTAAGACGAAATGGCACCGATTACAGTCAATATAGGATAAACGAGTCTTATTTGAGAGTATATCGGGGAACTCATTACAAATCCTCCCTTAATCCTAACCAGCCAGGCTATGTTTATGTGTGAAAACCGGGGAAAGGGGACAAAGTATGAAAGTACGAAACCCCCGGGATTTGACCCCCAGACACTCCGATCACCGCGCCGCCGCCCTAACCACTCGGCCAACCTGCCACGCCAACGCTAGCTCGGGCAGCGATTTCGTACACACACATCAGTAGTCCGTAAACTGTTATTCGCCGGTGGTACCAACACGCAACAGGCAGTGACCTAGGGCATCTAGGTTATCTCTTTAAAGTCCTTTGCGTTCATTTTGACAGGGGAAAAATGAGGATACCACATTACCCGGGGGTAGGGTAAGCCTGAGGGTAGCAGAGGGCCCCATAGCAAAAAAATAGTAGCAGCTAACAAGCCGCTAGTTAGCCGATCGTTAGCTGCTATTGATTTTAAACCTATCAGGAACTAGCGGCTAGCCGCTCGCTTTCTGCTACTATTAGCAGTATGGTAGCAGCTAGCTGCTAACTTCTTGCTAATAGTAGCAGCTAGCTGCTAATAGTAGCAGAATGATAGCAGGAAACTTAGTCTTCAAAATATACATAGGAGTATGGTAGCAGCTAGCTGCTAATAGTAGCAGAATGATAGCAGCAAACTTAGTCTTCAAAATATACATAGGAGTATGGTAGCAGCTAGCTGCTAATAGTAGCAGAATGATAGCAGCTAACTTAGTCTTCAAAAGGTAGCAGCTAACTGCTAATAATTTTGATTTCTTAACCGGCAGCAGCCATATTGGATTTTGCTGCCAACTGACAAACTGCCTGTGTCGGAATGCTGCTATATTTAAGGAAATGTGTGGATATTTGTGGTTATTTTATCACTATTAATGTTATAAACCTACTATAGATGAAAGCTGCATGATATTCTACAAGAATTGATAAGGTAGACTATTCAGATTTATACTTATCAAATGATTTATCCTGGATTTACAGTATTTTGAGTAAGCTTATTTTTAGTTTATATGCATGCTATGGTATAATTCCAGTACTACTTTAGTCAGTATAGGCAATCACCCTTTTCTAGCATCCAAACTCTTACATTCTTGAAACCTTAGTTTAATTACAATGGAAATTGGATGGCTGGGTGATTTAATATTGATTTGATTGGTTGTTATCCCCCTAGTTTGTAAAACCAGAGGATTTTGTCATCATGTCGGGGTGCGTATGTATGTGTGTGCGTCGGGGTGTGCCTTTTGGTTAGCCTTTTCCCCGAATGCTGTATCTTTTGAACGGATGGACGGATTGACTTCAAACCTTCAGCGATATGTATATAGGCCATGGTCAAAAAATGTGGCTGCTTTTTGGGGGTCTAATTTGCATAGGTCATCTGAGGTCAAAGGTCATCCAGAGGTAAAATTGTGAAAGTTACCCGATTGACTTCAAACTTGGAGAAAAGAAACATTAACGGTGGGTGAACATTTTTGGGTCTAATTTGCATAGGTCATCTGAGGTCAAAGTTCATCCAGGAGTCAAATCGTAAAAGTTGCCCGATTGACTTCAAACTTGGAGAAAAGAAACATGAACACCAAGTGACACATGTCTAAAATAAATTAGAGGTCATTAGAGGTCAGGTCATCCAAGGTCAAAGGTCATCAAGGAGTTAAATCGTGCAATTAACACCGGGGAACATGTCAAACAATAATTAGAGGTCATCTGAGGTCAAAGGTCATCCAGAGGTCAAACCATAAAAGATTGACGTCAAACTTGGAGACAAGAAACATAAACACCGGGGGAACATGTCTAAAATAAATTAGAGGTCATCAAAGGTTAACGGTTATTAGAGGTCATCCAAGGTCAAAGGTCAACAAGGAGTGAAAACGTGCAATGAACACCGGGGGAACATGTCAAAAAATAATTTGAGGTCATCTGAGGGTCATCCAGAGGTAAAATCGTAAAAGTTGCCCGATTGACGTCAAACTTGGAGACAAGAAACATGAACACTGGGGAAACATAACCCACATGTGACCTTTGACCTCATTTAGTTGATCTCCAAGCCATGGGTATTCGCAAGTCATGACTTGCAGTATTATTTTGGTTTGTTGGCTTATTGTTTTAATTATTAGTTGATCCTTTTTGAGATGGTTGAATCAAATAGTAAATTTATTTTGTTTGATTTAATAGCTGATCGATTGATTTATTGTTTATGGTTTAATTGGTGCAGTTGGTTGATTGATTTATTGCTAAATAGATTAATTTGATTGATACATTTTATTGACAGGTATTAATGAATTGATTGAATGTTTGATCGGAAGCTCAATAGATTGATTTATTGATTTGCTCAGGTGATTGGTTTGTTGTTGCATCATTTATTTTGAATGGCTTTGATTCATTGATTTTTTGATTGATACATTAATTGTTTGATCCATTTAATTGGAAGGTTTATAGATTGATTTATTGATTTGGTTGGGTTATTGGTTCTTTGTTGAATCATTTATTTTGAATTGCCTCGATTCATTGATTTTTGAATGATGCATTAATTGGTTGATCGATTGATTGGCGGTTCATTGATTTTTCATCAATAAAGATGATCGACTATTTAAATGAGTGGTTGATTAGTTTATTCATATATTAAGTTGATGATGGTCGATTGATAGCTTATTTTGGTTTAGTATTAATCTAAGTTGTAAATATGAGTTTTGATGATCTTGGGAGGGGTCAAGCATGTATAACTGACGAGATTTTGCACCGCTAGTAACTAATTTGCATTCTATTAGCAGCTAGTTAGCGGCTATAGCGGCTAGTTAGCGGCTAACCCTGCTCGATAACCATAGCAGCTAACTACCGGCTAGCATTAGCGGCTAGCTAGCTGCTAGTATCAAGAATTTTGTTATGGGGGGGTCGCCATTTTGAAAAAAAATATCTTAATAGTTTAGTCTTGAATCTTATACTAATACTATATGTTAGAAACATCATTTCCCTCACTTAAAGTCAACAACCTGTTGAAATTCCGAAATGTGGAACTTTTTTGGCGAACATTTCAATGTTGGCCTATACTTCATTGTACAAAAAATACAACGGCATTTTGATGTCGGCCATGTTTATGACGTCTTTGTGACTTCATGCGTGGGATGTTTGTACTTGTTTTGGTATGTATGGAACGATGAGACCTCTAGCTATACCATGGTACAAAAATAAGCATATATGCGTCTCTGTTTGGATTTAATTAGGAAGGTGGTAACCACCACCCCTCCCCCTTAGTAAATCATATCACAAAAAGGCTCAGTAGGGCGAGGGTTAAAATAGGCAAAACCCTTGATAGCGTGGATCAATTTTCTTTTTGAATAACGTGATTCATTGGTTTGTCAAATTGGTTTTTTTTCTGGAGGGTTTTTAAAAGAAAATATTCATTTCCGTACTACTCCTTTTTAAATCTTTTGACAATATTTGTTTTTATATGTTTCAAATTGATCTATAATTTTCAAATTGTCAACAAAATTGTCCAACAAAAATCTCAAATTCGAAATATGACTCGATCGGGTCCGTACCACATGGTTTATTTTCTTTGACTTACCACTGCATATCACTCCGACTACTCTGTTGTCACGGCACGTACATTCACCAATGGCTTCTATAAGGCAACTTGGGTCGTTAATGGAGGTCACCGTATCCGATAGGCACTCTATTCCTGCTGATAGATAAATAATCTCAGCGCCTTCGTCGACAGCCATACTGACCATTACCAAAGAATCAACGTAGCCTAAATGACGACATATAACAGGACTTGTCCGTGTGTATCGGTCCAAACCAAAACCGGGGCAAATGTAACCCCATTTATCGACGCCATTAAATATCTCTACTATTTCACCGTCGTTATGTTGACGTAGTCGACGGGTTTGGTTTTCTAACGTTCAGAAACAAAAGGTATACGAGACATATCAGACAATGAGCAATCCTATTTTGGCACATATTTCCACAACTAAAAACATGAAGTCACATATGTTAATGTATTTTTATAAATACCTTAGTAAAAGAAGGACTCAAGACAGTGCCATTTTGGTGAATTTAACTTATAATAGATGTACTTTTATTAGGTTAGAGTCGAATAAATATGATGGTATACGCCTAGCACAAAAAGTCCCTAACTAGGTGTTTTGATGTTAGCTAATTCAAAAGGGATAATCGGTACCAAAAATCTGAGATATACATTAAATGAGCAAATTTCTTCTCCGCAGTTTGATGGATACTTTTAAAGTTATGGCTATGTTAATGACTGCGCATAACAACAGCGAAGTTACACTAGAAATGGTTTTCTATGGGACATCATTGATTTGTGTGTCATAACTGTCATAACTGTGTTCTATCTGAACCAGCCACTTAGGTATGTGGATGAATTGGTCTGGAGTGATTGCTGTATAAAGGGTGTGACTAGCTGTGAAGATGAAACGTCTTTTGCTTATTAGCTGTGAGTCTTTACACACACATTTTAACTGCGTAATCACACACAAATCAATGATATCCCATAGAAAACCATTTCTAGTGCACCTTTGCTGTTGTTATTCGCAGTCATTGACATCGCTATAATTTCTTTTTTTGAATAAGGTATCAAACTGCGGAGAAGAAATTTGCTCATTTAATGTATATCTCAGATTTTTGGTACCGACTATCTATTCTGAATTAGCCAACATCAAAGCACCTGGTCAGGGACTTTTTGTGCTAGGTGTAAATGATTAACAAAAGCCCTATGGTATCAGTGAGATCGAGGGCTCAGAAACAAAAGGCCTTATCTCCATTTTGATCATTTTGAAGAAGAAAAAAACTATTGCAGATTTGTAAACACATTGGGGAGATAGAGATGAGGCCTTGTGATACTGGCTATAACTTTGAAAGGGGTTGTGTTACGGAGATAGGCTGTGTGTTACGGGTAAGATTTTTTTCTAAACATTTAGATACCAAAATCTCATTTTGAAAATGGAGATGAGACCTTTTGTTTATGAGCCCTCGATATATAGCGTAACTTACCAGGTAAACAAGCGATACCCAGATCGTCCGGTGGCATATGTCTGTTCCCAATGCGTGAATTTAAGTCAAATGTGTCATCGCTGCACTCCAATATCGATTTTTCTTGCCCCGTGTAACATCTAAAGTTTGCAAAATAATATGGCCCGTTTCCTGCTCCAAATTTTCCTATGACAGCTGATAACGGTAAACCGTATCCGAACATTCGACATATGATATTCGACGTATGTTTACGTGTACCTATGATAAGACCATCGAATGAACCCCATTCTGATTTGCTATCGATGCGGACCTCCAACCTGCCCTCATATTTCGTGCTGCCATTAACGAGTCTCCATTCAAAGGTCGTGTTTTCTAAAAGGATAAATCATCATCATCATAAATCATCATCATCATCATCATCATCATCATCATCATCATCATCATCATCATCATCATCATCATCATCATCATCATCATCATCATCATCATCATCATCATCATCATCATCATCATCATCATCATCATCATCATCATCATCATCACCACCATCATCATCATCATCATCATCATCATCATCATCATCATCATCAGCTTTCAGCCTGTATTTCCATATGTCAAGTTGGAACTGTGTCATTGTTGATATTCGTTATTGCTCTGCCACTTGACAACTACGATAGACATGAAGTCCGTATGCGCACCTTGCCGACGATATAACCATCTGTTATTTGATAAATTCACTATAACTATCTGGGCTTGCAATAAATACGTATAAAAGTGATACGTTAGGGATGGGATCATTGAAAGATAACGATTACTGTGTCGGTATTGTTAAATGGAAACTATAGTAGATTCATATCGGTTCCGATTTTGGACCTCGTCCACTGGGCGTTTAGAAGAACCCATTTTGACCAATGATGAAACAGCGGTACTTTTATAGATACTATTTTTTGCGCTCCATAATCAAACGCTATACATGGCAGTGTGGCTACAATCATGCCAACCTAATACTTAATTCAACAGCTTGAAATATGTTATCCCTTTGGAAGCGGTCACCACAATAAAACAAATCGACGACCATCTACCTTAGGGATGGCATCAGATTCGTAAGGATCGAAAACCGTTGATCAGAGAGGGTAAACACACTGGCTGTCCGTTCACGGGAGCTGTTCAATACGTTCGCTAAGCATGGCTAAACACGTATCGGTTTGGTCATTATTTAACCGCGTTCCGTTTCTCTACACAAAACTGTCCGTTTATCCCAGTGCGTCTATCCTCTCCGATCTACGGTTTTCAATCCGTACGAATCTGGATGCCATCCCTTATACAGTTTCGAAAGAAAAATGTTATGCTTGTCATTTTACCTATTCATAATTTATTAGAGTGGATAATCAAGTTTCACTTTGTATCATTTTTTTTTCTTCATTTTTATTATGAACACCAACAAAGACTGCTGTTTTTTATTTATTCACAGCAACTCTAACGAACATCAGAACTATATCGATAATTCTTTATAGCCGCCATTTTTGATAAGTGAATCTGTTAAGTAGGCGTATGTAAGACTTGGTATCGAGAGCAAACGATACAACTGAACCAATATTGGTAGGGTTGGACTTATTTGCACGTGAAATAAAGGAAACACTAAAATGAAATAAATCAGATCAACGTATTTATTGTGAGAAAAAACGAAATAATTCAATCATAATTTTGTTATAAACTAGTTTCAAAACCATTTGGCCTAGATCAACTAAAATACGGATTATAAACATTTCTTTAAATATTTCTGGCAATGAGACCACATCAATATTGGTTTACTATTTTTAACAATTTATCTGAATAACAATTTAACAACACATCTTCTTTACCGAAATGACGCGGGCAAATGACTTCACCTGTTTGCAGACAAGGCCAATGCAGATAATTCAGCCGCAAGTTCCCTGTCACGTCACAGGTGTTCACCCTATCTGTATATCGTGGTAAGTACATCACAGTAGTACAGGCACAGATGAGTGACAAGGTATTAACCTTGAATTGCAAATTACGATTCCCTCTATTCTATACGATTCGAGTCCCTCTTTTGCTTCGGTTTACCTCTGACTGAAATGGTAATTCGGTCAATGTCTATGTATCAACTATAGCCCTAAACCATATTATTGAGATCCTAAGTGTCACTTCCTCACCGAGTATTTCTATTTTATAATTTCGAATGTAATTGGATTAGTATTGATGGACAATATTGAACGTTATATCAGGGATACTATTAGAAGAGTCGTATACTAACGTACGTAGCGAAAACGGTCCTTTTGAATATTTGAATAAATTATGATAATCGTCTGGAATGCGTCGGTGACCGGCGTGTTAGTCAGCATAGAATTGGTGGCGCTGTGCACGCGGTGGATTTACACACAGCTTGCTGTCAAAAAATGATACTGACACTGGAGTTGGTTATCCAACTCCAGCGGTTTTTGGATGAAATAATTTAGTTCCAACGTGTGATGAATTTTATGGGGTCATATAATCAAAATCCCGGGCAAAATCCATTGTTACATTGAACGTAATGGAAATTCAAAATTAACGACCGTTCGTGTCTACCATCGTCTGCTACAATCACGCCTTATCAGTAGAGCGCCATCAATTATATGCTGACTAAACTTTAATTTAAAAGTGGACCCGATCGGCAAGCTGAGAGGCACACCCTGGTTATATTCGGGCTTGGAAAATGCGTGCCCCCTCAAATGCTCAATGACGTGTAGAAATGTGCATACACATTTTGATTGTTCAATCATTGTTATAGTAAATTCACAAACTTTGGCCAGTATGCCATTTCAGTAAAGGTAATGTTTTTCAATAGAGGGGGAGGCAGTACTTTAAATCTTAATATGATCATTGGCACATTATGGTAATATGCATCCATGTGTCTTGAATTACATAGTAGGTAGTTCATATCGAGAATAGTGACAAAGCTAATTTCTTGTGCCGGTGTTAAAATTGATTTTCTTTCTAATTTAATCCTTATCTATGGTCATGTGTTTTAAGCTCGCCTCCTTTTGCGTTACACACGGATTTTGGCTTTCGCGACATGATTTTAACTTTACACATTTATATTTGCTTGTATACCCCCTCCCACCCCACCCCCCCCCTCCCCCCCCCCCACCCCGAGGTAGTAGAAGTATACATTTTTCTGAAGGGAAATTGCATGAGGAAACCAAATATGCCATTAAGATTATAGTACGACCAAGAACTAAAATGGTATGATCGGAAATGTTCGGGAAAATATCAGAGTTTTTTAATTTTTAATTTGAGATCCATATATATTTTATACCTACCCCTATCATTATTTACTTTACATATTTGAATTCCTCATGAAATTACCCATTAGATGATATATAATTGTCAAAGTTATTACGTCGGTATGGTAATTATACTGGCTAGTGAATATCTCCAATTTTTATTTGATATATTTTTAGAATTTTCAAAAATATTTGTTTAAGGATCTTCCCTGATATAAACTGCATTTCTGAATTCCTCTAGTTACAAGCTTTCCAAAAATGTATACTTTTGCTATCATAGGTTGAAAACCTTTTCTGTCTGTTATAGTCATTTTTATAAATCCGGTAGATTATTCATGTTGACTGTGTAGCGAATAGGTGGAAAGCTGATGATCATGGTCTTATCCATAATGAATTAGTTGTTACAAATAGTTGACAAGTCTGTTGAACCACATACTTAAAGACTACTAAATATCCTTTAAAATGGGACCAGAATGATGTTTGTAACATTAGGGGATGACTAGTTATTGTAAAATGAACAAAGCATGGAATTATCACTATTGAGTTTGTACAGGCGACACCCTTCCGGCGGCACCCCTTCCAGCACCACCCCTGGTCCCCAAACATCAAACAGCTATATCTCCCCTCTGTATTAGCTATACCAATGCCATTTTGCAGCCAGATAGCTTGTTATTAGGGCTTTAAAATGATACCAAATTTGTTACGATAGCTTTTGTGGTTTTGAAAATATTTAAGGAAAATGACAGCATAAAACTAAAAAATGTAACGGCACCACCCTATTGGGAGGCAAGTTCATAACGCGTGACCCTATACAAGAAGGAATAGATATGATGATCAATATAAGTGTCACTTGAAGCACTCAATATGAGCAAACTTGAATGGAAGTTTTCCCCGACGACTATAACGTTAACTTTCATTTCTCCGTAATAGCTGAACCGAAATGCGGTTTTCTTCAAAATATTTATATCAAACTAATTTGCCTTCATTTTGGTGTTTAACATAACCCATTCTGACATTTATTTCGGAAGTTATGATCACGTTGTAATTTGTATTTGGACCCCTGCATATACTAAAGTGCTCAACAAAAGAAAGTCATATACTTTGTTTATGTCCTATAGAGTGACTTCCAATTATTGTTTAAACAAACATTGTTTAACCAAACAGGCTAGATACATGTAGTGCTATAGATAGACATTTGGATGAATCTTTTTGGCCCATTTTGGTACCAAACTTGCCACAGAACAACAAAGATAGGCCTGATTAGCACCAGTTAATGAAAATCCATGACGTTTCCAAATTAACATATTCAATACACTATACGGGCAAAATGACCGAAAGTTACCAAGCACATATCCCGTATTTGTCCCGTATTGATCACTGTACATTTCCCCTGCGCGGGCTAATTCAAATTCATCCCCAGCGGTCAACCTGGCAATGCAAGGCAAAAACGACATTTTCTCTCCGCGTAGTGTGTTGAAAATACGAATTTGGAAACGTCTCGGATTTACTTTAAATGGGGCTAATCATGGCTTAACATTGTTGTTTTGTACAAAGTTTGGTACCAGATTGTGCCTAAAAGATTTGTCGAAATGTCTATCTAGCCTGTTTGGTCAAAACATAATCGAAAGTAACTCTATAGGACATAAACAAAGTGTATGACTTTCTTTTGTTGAGCACTTTATAAACATCATATTCAATAAAGAACACAAATTGACCATATCTTTGTAGAAACAAATAATCATCAAACTGGTATCATCCTAACTATAATAATAATAATACAATAACAATATCAACATTTGTTATTTAAATGTTTAAAACTTGGTATACAGGGTGTATCAAACAATTAGGACTATCGTTAAGGATGTATTTACTCCTGGTTACAATCGCTGAACCATGACCAATTTTACTTCAGTGCAAAGTATAACTACCAAAGATAAAATCCTGAAAAGATGAGAAAAATCCCATGATTATGGAAGTCAACTCATGTTAAGTGCTCAACAAAAGAAAGTCATACACTTTGTTTATGTCCCATAGAGTAACTTCCGATCATTTTTGACCAAGCAGGCTAGATAGACATTTGGATGGATCGTTTAGGCACAATGTGGTACAAAACTTGACACCAAGCAACAATGATAAGCCATGATTAGCACCATTTAATGAAAATCCGTGCCGTTTCCAAATTCACATTTTCAACAAACTACGCGGGGAGAAAAGACCAAATGTTACCTGTTCACAAACAAATAGCCCGCTCGCTCAGGCAGGAACCAACGCAGTTACACTGTGTGATCAATATCCCTTTCATTCCTGACCATTCAAGTGCCACACACAGCATTTTCTCGCCGCTTGCGTGCTTTGAAATTGGTAATGGTTTATCTTTGTTGTTTTTTGGCATGTTTGGTTCTAAATTGTTCCGAAAAGATTCATATAAATGTCTATCTTACCTCACTCAGAAGACACGCTATAGGACATAAACAAAGTGTATGACTTTCTTTTGTTGAGCACTTTACAATGGTAACCTATAACGTGACTAACGTCTAAATTGGACAGAATATCTTACGCCTAAGATTTTACAGAAATAATAAGAAAAATATGGGTTTTCTTTTGATATCAAAATAATTATGTTGATGTAAAGAAAAAAAGTGATCGGAATATACACCTTCAAGTATCACCGCAGAAAACAGTTTTAAATCTCTTCCTTGGGAGCTATTTTTGCCACCCGTAACTTTCTTCTGATGTACATTTATTTTTTTCGGGTTTTCTCCGTATTGTATGTTTAGTTTAGGAAATAGTATAATATCATCTCCAGTGTATTGCTATGCCATTATCATACTGGAATACTGCTAATCAGTCAAATTCGTTGTTACAATTCATGCCACAGTGATGCCTCGTATGCTAAATCTTAGAATGATGGTCAATCAAGTGTTTTTTTATAGAAGCATGTAGACTGATATTGGGTTTGATCATGATTTTAGGAATACTTTAGATACGACGTCCAAGTGATCGCCAGATAGGATCAGTTTTGGAAACGTAAGATCAGAGAGACCATTGTAATAAGGACACAGAATCCGACCCTCAACCGAGAAACCGGCTACGACCTACCCGCCATCTACCTGCTGTCATGTGATCGCCCAAAAAGCGGTCATGTGACAAGTAAACACTACGCTGAATGAAGGGGTCGTAATGACCTCGTAAATAACGGAGCTCAAATAACATGGTTCGAAAAAGGTACCTAAATTATTCCTAAGTTTTCTTTAGTTGCAACTTTCAGAATATTCAATCAGATTATTAATAATAGCAAAATCATCTCCCTCCATTTAGTCCTGAATATTGACGATCTCTCACGAAAAGCAAATTACTTTTGCCGTGTTCCTATAGGGGAGGGTTAAGCTTAATGGATGGTTGTCCTTATCGGGTTCTGGCTAATCAAACGACATATTTTTCATATCAAATCAGTCGAAATTTCTCGAATTGAGACCGGTAATACTTGACCGTTAGGTACGTTTTGTCTATTAGAATTGGCGAAAAGATAAGAATTTTGGAGATATTGCTGTTTTTCATCCGTGTAAGTCACACTAAAAGGACATTCGGTGTTCACTGCATCTCTAGAAAAGTACAACCACTCAGACTAATTTACTATGAATTTGTAGCTGAGGTTCAAAGCTACAGCAGACGAGAACAAAAAGACTCAGACTGGTTTTTTTGTTGATCTAGTAAAACCACCGTGAATGTAGCAATCACTTTAATCGTCCGCACATTGCAGCCCTTAACCCCCTGAGAACTACCGGCCGATTGGTTAAAAAGATGGATACATCATTTATTGCACCAATGAGAGACATTGTTAGAATAATTGTATCCCTGATAAAGATGGGAGTGAAACATTTTACAAGCTGCAGTTGAATTGGCTATTCATATGAGTACATCTTGTAATAAACCAATCAGAACCACTGTAAAATAGACAGGTAGACCCCAGGGGGTTAATAGAAACCTACAATATGTGGACATTATTCACAACAATATACATGGTTAGTCGCCAATAAGTGGCCGTGACATAATATCAGCCTGCTCATTTTGATGGCTTAAACAGGTTAAAATACAGTTACAAAAGTTATGATTTTAGAACATTGTTTAGGTCTATGAGAACGGTTAGGGCTTACTAAGATGATGATGATGAGGCTTCAAAAATATGGATATTGTTCTTTGTTGATGTTACATGACTTTGAAAAATTCAAACCATTTGTATCGTAAGATTATTTTATTCATTTTGATCATACTTTTTCTAATATTGGAACTCACTGAAAGCACTGTTAAAAATATTGTCACAGGGTGATCCAATGGATATCTTAATAATTTACATGCGGCTATTACTAGTTTTACCATTTCAAAACAAGATTTTTCAGAAACATTTCCCAACTTTTCTCAAGAATTACTAAACCAATACTAAGACTGTTTGCAGTTGTTTTAATGCATTTCTCATGGTGATTTAAAATATGGTAATGACATCTAATTATTTTGACATTTGTTAATTATTTGGCGACATTTTAGAATGTCGTATGCAAACGCCTGCCTCGTGTCATAAATACTCAAAAAATAATTAAAGCGTCCTTGTAAAATATAAAATGAAAAATAAATGCTTGTTTTAGTATAACATTCTTCATTAATTTATTAGCTTCTTTTCCCACCGCCCTGTACCTGTGTTCAATTACTACACACATTCAAATGTTCCTAGTCTCAAGTGTTTCTTTGTTTTGGCATGTCAATCAAAAGGATTTTTGTTTCCGAATAATGTCCCGTTCTAAGGGTTGTTAGTCAATGAATACCCTCAGATGATTTGCAATGTGTTCAAAAGTTGAACAACTTGATGAGATTCATATTATATAAAAAATAAAAAATGAACCATTTGTTATTAGCGTCTTTTAAATGTTCTCAAGATGTAAATGCTAAACATAACTTACGGTATCTCTCTACAAACGTACGACTGGTAACTTCCATCATAAATACACAGTGAAAAACAAAGAGACATCCCAAAGAAATCAGGCCCATCTTGCTTCTCCGCCGCACACCGCGACTATACCAGCTGGTATCACCAACGAACTATATATAAGCTCAAGGCATTTAATTAGCAGCATTCATTGTGCGCATTTCTAAAGATTCTGATTATTTTTTTTGGCCCCGGGATTTTTGACCAAATTGAAAGTTGTTTTTAGCGGAAATAAATTCGTATAATTAGCTAGTGACGCAAATAATTAGTGCATGAATTAAATTTCCATGCTTGAGTACGGCTGCTAAGACCCTCGCCTTTTCAACCTTGCTATAAGTCCTTTACAATTGATTTTGAGTTTCTTGTTGCCGATTTTTAATTATTAATTATTTATTATTTTCCTTATTTTCATTTTTGTAGCTGAAACTGATGTCACAAATATTTTTCTTGGTTGACTGGCACAGGCCGCGGGTATTTTACTGGTTTTATTCACAATACACCAATGATTGCTTTTATCCATTATGAATTACAATTATGTTGTTTGTTTAATCATTCTGGAGGTGATCCACGCCAAGATCCTAATAATCTGTCTTTTAAAAAGGCAAAGATGCAAAATAATTATATAAAATCAAATAATTGAATATTTTGCCACCTAAGCATTCCATATCATTTTCATAATTCAACAAAGGTCACCCAAAGACGCCCCCTCCCCCTTTCATGAAGGAAATTGCGAAAATTGCGAAAAAATACTGACAAACCAGCCATTTTTTTAGTAGAAAATTCCCCTAACTATGTTAGGTCAAGGTTTCAAACCTCTAACGGCACACCGTGTCAACATAAAGTGAGTAACCTTTGTTATATTTATTCTAAATTGGACCTTTGTGATTAATGCCTACATTGTGTAGGAAGAAAGAATAAGAATCAAATTAAACAATTTGCAACACAAGAGGGCGCTGCAATTTGAGCAAAAGCGCGTCATTTATCATAACTAGCGGCGTACCCTCGCTACGCTCGGGTCCCCGCTAGATGCCACATAACCTACCTCTGAAACCACATAAACCATTTACCGTGGCTACTTTATTAACCTCTGTCCCAACCTCTAAAACCGCATTACTTCATTAACACTCGGTACCTCTGACACCACATAAACCCCATACCCCCCCCCCCCCCCCCCCCCCCACTCCACCCACACACCCCTACACCAACCAGATTGATTTATAATTATAACCCTTCTTAACCATTTCCTTTGGCTACTTCATTAACCCTCCGTCCCTTGGATTGTTTTGCATGCCAACTTAAAGTAATGAAATCATGTTGTTTTTTTAACCCCCACAAAACGCTACTTGTACCACATCACTATATTTCCCTAAACCTATCATAAACCATTTCCCGTGGCTTTACCCAAACCCGGCATGACACAACATACCACATACCCCATAATATGCCTATAACCATTTCCCGTGGCTTATAATGCGCAATGTGTCGGAGTGCGTAATGCCGCGGCATTGATCCCTTGCGCGAGAGGTTTTTTGCTGTTTTTGGAGCCAATTGTTAAACAATTTCACTGGATTATACACTTCCCGTTATTTCCTCTATATTTCATGCAAATTAGGAGACGCTTTGATCGACACTACGGATAACAAACAAACAAACAAACAAACACCGTTTCAAGATTTATAGTAAAATACAGTTATCCACAACCGATATTTTACAGTGGAGAATTAAAGTCTTGTAAACAAATATTGCTGTTCATGTATGTGACGATTCTTGATTTGCCGTTATTGTATACCAGTTTTGTGTATACAGGGTGAGTCAAAATATTCAGGTTGCTGCAGAAGACGGTCGTTTAGAAACCGTAAATGGTCATCAAAATTGTGGTTATGAGTGTCATATGAAGCTGTTTTTGTGTCAAATTCGTCATTATCATGGTGAGGATTAATAACATATGAATCCCATATGAGCCATTGAGCCATATGAGACCAATTATCATTATTATTATTATTATTATTATTAAGGATACTTATAAAGCGCATTTCCCATGGACCAATGCGCTGTACATTAAAACACAATCTAAAATACAATATAGTTACAGATGTTATTATAACATTTACCAGCCCTCACACCTCCCCCCCCCCCTTTCCCGCCCACCAAAGTATTTATGAACGCTCCCTGAAGAAAATGATTATCGTGCGGTGATCGTAATTTTTAGAAAAAACTTCGTCAGAACCTAATGTTCTCATAACCTCCGTCCAAGGCTAATCTAATCTATATTCGTTATTGACACTAGTTTTCAGATACTACATCATAATGACATCTTCATTAATTAATTAGATCCCCGGATTACCTCGGGGGGCGGCGTCACTCGGCATTAATATGACCGGCTACACCTGATCCGTTCCGATCATGAATCATAAATCTATTCCGAATTACAAAGCGATACGATTCCTAATTACCACAAAATCATGGTTTAAGAGTGAATTTTGTGTGAAAAATAATAAACCGTCGTATTTTCACTCTAAAACCATGATTTTGAAGTAGTTAGGAATCGTATCGCCCTGCAACTTGGAATGTATTTTTATATATACGATTTATGATCAGAAATGTAAATCTGCAATAAAATCTGCTTCCAATTCTTTTTTGACGATTGGGGCATTCCCTGGAAAAGATCGCATAATATTCATTTTGGAAGCGGATTTTCTTGCAGATTTATATTTCCGATCATAAATCATAAATCTATTCCGAATTACAGAGCGATACGATTCCTAATTACTACAAAATCATGGGTTTAGAGTGAATTTTGAGTGAAAAATAATAAACTGTCGTATTTTCACTCTAAAACCATGATTTTGAAGTAATTAGGAATCGTATCGCCCTGCAACTTGGAATGTATTTGTATACGATTTATGATCAGAAATGTAAATCTGCAATAAAATCTGCTTCCAATTCTTTTTTGACGATTGGGGCATTCCCTGGAAAAGATCGCATCATATTCATTTTGGAAGCGGATTTTCCTGCAGATTTATATTTCCGATCATAAATCATAAATCTATTCCGAATTACAAAGCGATACGATTCCTAATTACCACAAAATCATGGTTTTAGAGTGAATTTTGAGTGAAAAATAATAAACTGTCGTATTTTCACTCTAAAAACCATGATTTAGAAGTAATTAGGAATCGTATCGCCCTGCAACTTGGAATGTATTTGTATATACGATTTATGACCAGAAATGTAAATCTGCAATCAAATTGGAGTCGTGTCCTGGAAAAGATCGCATAATATACCTTTAAGGTGCACTACTAAGGTGTCCTAGGAACACCGATGTTGCATTAAAACAAAATTGCGAGAATGCTTTCTATTTTTGCATCTATGTTTTCTATTTTTGCATCTATATTTTTCTAATTTTGCGAGAATGTTAATTTTTCTAATTTTGCGAGAATGTTTTCTATTTTTGCATCAATATTTTGTGATTTTGCGAGAATGATTTCTGTTTTTGCTTCAATATTTTCTAATTTTGCGAGAATGTTTTCTGTTTTTGCAACAATATTTGTGGAATATTTTATGCAAAATTGACACTCCTAAAACACCGTACTAGCAACAATATTTTTCTAATGGGCCCCTCACATGTATCCGTGTGAGCTGGGCGACCCCTTACCGTGTGAAAATTGGGTGCGGACAGCGGCACACACGGTGGGCCGTTTCCCGTCCGTTGAACACGTTCAGGGGACTTGCCGGCCACATGAGTTTTGAACATGCTCAAACCTCCTGGCGGGTGAGTAAAAGCGGCGGCGAACGATGAGAGCCCGGTATGAGGACGGTTTAAGGACGGCGCACCCGTTTCGCACCCGTTTCGCGCCCGTTCGCAGGGCGGTGATGGACGATGGTGGACGTCGACCATCTTAGCGGACACGAACTCTCAGCAGGCATGTTGTATTATAGATGTTGGTCGTACGAATTCCGGAATGCAAATGAAGCTGCGAGCTTGAGCGCTCAGCTTAGGGTTAGGGGGTAAATGGTTGGAGTTAAGGGTTAGGGTTAGGGTTAGGGTTAGAAACAGTCCCTGGTTGGACAGTTCCGGGGTTGTTTTAGAATGATCCGGACAGTCCCGGGGCTGTTTTATAATGATCCGGACAGTCCCGGCGTTGATTTAGAATGATCCATCCTTGTTTTTACTTTTACCTCCCCGACCACCAACCCCTTGAGTGTTTTAACATATAACTTATGATCAATATAGTTTCCAATGTGTTTTTAAACAGTATTATGTTTATTTCGTGAGGACGCTCTATTGTAGTCTACCCAGGGTGTGTCTACCCCGGGTGGAAAGTCATGTGGGTAATTCCATCGCTGCATTTATATATAGTAATGCTACTATGCTAGTCATAGGACACAGGAACCCAATGCCCCAGCCCCAGAGGTACTAATAATAGTATTATTGATAATATATACATATATATATATATATAAAATCGATTTCATGGGTAGACTATCTTTCGAATCAAAGTGCTCAATTCCAGTAAAGGAAGAGCTATATAAAAATTCAAAGTTTTATGTTATGCTCCTGACTTTTTATCAGTTGAGCACTTTTAAGCTATCTCGAAGCTTTTAGACCGGTCCTGAGAAATGTTCTGGTTGGCTTACGGGCTAGAGAAGTGTGACACACTTTCAGTGATTAAACACCATTGAAAGTGTATGCATCCTAATCTAGTCTAGGGTTAATCAGTTACACAGTCAGTATCCTTGTCGTCTGACGATTGCGTTAAGCATGAAACTCAGAGTAACGACTCCCTTTCTCGGAAGGTCTAAACTTTGAATTTTTATATATATATATATATATATATATATGTATGTATATAGAGTGAGATAATAGATATGACTCGGACGAAGCAAGTAGCAGTACAAATATATTCAGCACGGAGCGCTCTATTCACATTTGTACGCACTTCCAATGTCTTTGTTTACATTTGTTATTCTTTAATTTGTCTTGCAACGACACCGTATACACGTGAGTTTCTCGTTCCCTCTCTTTTTATACTCTTTTTATACTTTAATTATATTGTAATGCGCGCGTTGTTATAACCATATATTACAACTTTTATTTATTTACTTGTTTTATCTGTTTTGTTTTCTATAGCATCCTGAAGAAGACAATAAAGTCGAAAGCTTGAATATATTTGTACTGCTACTTGCTTCGTCCGAGTCATATCTATTATCTCACTCTATAACTATTAACTTCGACATGACATGCTCTAAGCGTATGGAGATCAACACATTTCTCACAGTATATATATGTATATATATATAGAGTAATGCTAGTCATAGGACACAGGAACAACCCTATGTAAGATTTACATAGGGTAGTTCATGTGTCCTATGACTAGTAATACTTTTATTAACCCTTACAGATCCCATGAAATCCCATTTCCCAGCATCCTGGTTCCGCGTGGCCCTGAGGTTTTTGTGTGAAATAATGGCCCGGGCTATATAGCTGGGCGAATACACTCGCCCAGCACAGCTTCCCCCGTGGCGCAGTTGGTAGAGTGTCCGCCCGCCAACCGAGAGGTCGTGGGTTCAAACCCCGGGCGTGGCACCTCTTGTTGTGTGTGCTTTTTTCGCTTGAAAAAAATTTCGTTGGAAAATCCACCGGGTGGGTTAGGGTTAAGGAACGATTTTTTTTCTTCTTTTTAATTTTCACTTTTTTTCTCTAATTTTACCCTGATTAACCCTTACAGCCCCAGATCCCATGAAATCCCATTTTCCAGCATCTGGTTCCGCGTGGCCCTGAGTTTTGTCTGTGAAATAATGGCCCCGGGCTATATAGCTGGGCGAATACACTCGCCCAGCACAGCTTCCCCGTGGCGCAGTTGGTAGAGTGTCCGCCCGCCAACCGAGAGGTCGTGGGTTCAAACCCCGGGGCGTGGCACCTCTTGTTGTGTGTGCTTTTTTCGCTTGAAAAAAATTTCGTTGGAAAATCCACCGGGTGGGTTAGGGTTAATACTATTATTAATACATCTGGGGCTGGGGCATTGGGGCTTACGTGGCAAGCTCGTGATTCACCTTACATAGGGTAGTTCCTGTGTCCTATGACTAGTATTACTATTCATATATTATTATGTCCTATGACTAGCATTACTATTTATATATTATTATACTCCACTATTAATTGAAAGTTAAAACAGGAGTTTATTGTTGTTGTTTCTTTGGACTGACTATCATTTTCGAATTACTCGAAAACTAATCGACCTATTCCAACCAGAAATTGTTTATGAGATATCGCATCGGGAGTATTTTCCCATTGTTTTCAATGGGGGGGGGGGGGGGGGGGGCTATAATAATAGATAATCTGAGACAAGCTATATCCATGGTAAAACAAGTTCCGGCACGTATTTTCCCCGGAAAGCGGAGTCGTGAAGCATGCTGAGAAAACAAAATTCGTGTGCCTATTCTGGTTGGAATAGGTCGATTAGTTTTCGAGTAATTCGAAAATGATAGTCAGTCCAAAGAAACAACAACAATAAACTCCTGTTTTAACTTTCAATTAATAGTGGAGTATAATAATATATAAATAGTAATGCTAGTCATAGGACATAATAATATATGAATAGTAATACTAGTCATAGGACACAGGAACTACCCTATGTAAGGTGAATCACGAGCTTGCCACGTAAGCCCCAATGCCCCAGCCCCAGATGTATTAATAATAGTATTAACCCTAACCCACCCGGTGGATTTTCCAACGAAATTTTTTTCAAGCGAAAAAAGCACACACAACAAGAGGTGCCACGCCCCGGGGTTTGAACCCACGACCTCTCGGTTGGCGGGCGGACACTCTACCAACTGCGCCACGGGGAAGCTGTGCTGGGCGAGTGTATTCGCCCAGCTATATAGCCCGGGGCCATTATTTCACAGACAAAACTCAGGGCCACGCGGAACCAGATGCTGGAAAATGGGATTTCATGGGATCTGGGGCTGTAAGGGTTAATCAGGGTAAAATTAGAGAAAAAAAGTGAAAATTAAAAGAAGAAAAAAAATCGTTCCTTAACCCTAACCCACCCGGTGGATTTTCCAACGAAATTTTTTTCAAGCGAAAAAAGCACACACAACAAGAGGTGCCACGCCCCGGGGTTTGAACCCACGACCTCTCGGTTGGCGGGGCGGACACTCTACCAACTGCGCCACGGGGGAAGCTGTGCTGGGCGAGTGTATTCGCCCAGCTATATAGCCCGGGGCCATTATTTCACACAAAAACCTCAGGGCCACGCGGAACCAGGATGCTGGGAAATGGGATTTCATGGGATCTGTAAGGGTTAATAAAAGTATTACTAGTCATAGGACACATGAACTACCCTATGTAAATCTTACATAGGGTTGTTCCTGTGTCCTATGACTAGCATTACTCTATATATATATACATATATATACTGTGAGAAATGTGTTGATCTCCATACGCTTAGAGCATGTCATGTCGAAGTTAATAGTTATAGAGTGAGATAATAGATATGACTCGGACGAAGCAAGTAGCAGTACAAATATATTCAAGCTTTCGACTTTATTGTCTTCTTCAGGATGCTATAGAAAACAAAACAGATAAAACAAGTAAATAATAAAAGTTGTACATATATGGTTATAACAACGCGCGCATTACAATATAATTAAAGTATAAAAAGAGTATAAAAAGAGAGGGAACGAGAAACTCACGTGTATACGGTGTCGTTGCAAGACAAATTAAAGAATAACAAATGTAAACAAAGACATTGGAAGTGCGTACAAATGTGAATAGAGCGCTCCGTGCTGAATATATTTGTACTGCTACTTGCTTCGTCCGAGTCATATCTATTATCTCACTCTATATACATACATATATATATATATATATATATATATAAAAATTCAAAGTTTAGACCTTCCGAGAAAGGGAGTCGTTACTCTGAGTTTCATGCTTAACGCAATCGTCAGACGACAAGGATACTGACTGTGTAACTGATTAACCCTAGACTAGATTAGGATGCATACACTTTCAATGGTGTTTAATCACTGAAAGTGTGTCACACTTCTCTAGCCCGTAAGCCAACCAGAACATTTCTCAGGACCGGTCTAAAAGCTTCGAGATAGCTTAAAAGTGCTCAACTGATAAAAAGTCAGGAGCATAACATAAAACTTTGAATTTTTATATAGCTCTTCCTTTACTGGAATTGAGCACTTTGATTCGAAAGATAGTCTACCCATGAAATCGATTTTATATATATATATATATGTATATATTATCAATAATACTATTATTAGTACCTCTGGGGCTGGGGCATTGGGTTCCTGTGTCCTATGACTAGCATAGTAGCATTACTATATATAAATGCAGCGATGGAATTACCCACATGACTTTCCACCCGGGGTAGACACACCCTGGGTAGACTACAATAGAGCGTCCTCACGAAATAAACATAATACTGTTTAAAAACACATTGGAAACTATATTGATCATAAGTTATATGTTAAAACACTCAAGGGGTTGGTGGTCGGGGAGGTAAAAGTAAAAACAAGGATGGATCATTCTAAATCAACGCCGGGACTGTCCGGATCATTATAAAACAGCCCCGGGACTGTCCGGATCATTCTAAAACAACCCCGGAACTGTCCAACCAGGGACTGTTTCTAACCCTAACCCTAACCCTAACCCTTAACTCCAACCATTTACCCCCTAACCCTAAGCTGAGCGCTCAAGCTCGCAGCTTCATTTGCATTCCGGAATTCGTACGACCAACATCTATAATACAACATGCCTGCTGAGAGTTCGTGTCCGCTAAGATGGTCGACGTCCACCATCGTCCATCACCGCCCTGCGAACGGGCGCGAAACGGGTGCGAAACGGGTGCGCCGTCCTTAAACCGTCCTCATACCGGGCTCTCATCGTTCGCCGCCGCTTTTACTCACCCGCCAGGAGGTTTGAGCATGTTCAAAACTCATGTGGCCGGCAAGTCCCCTGAACGTGTTCAACGGACGGGAAACGGCCCACCGTGTGTGCCGCTGTCCGCACCCAATTTTCACACGGTAAGGGGTCGCCCAGCTCACACGGATACATGTGAGGGGCCCATTAGAAAAATATTGTTGCTAGTACGGTGTTTTAGGAGTGTCAATTTTGCATAAAATATTCCACAAATATTGTTGCAAAAACAGAAAACATTCTCGCAAAATTAGAAAATATTGAAGCAAAAACAGAAATCATTCTCGCAAAATCACAAAATATTGATGCAAAAATAGAAAACATTCTCGCAAAATTAGAAAAATTAACATTCTCGCAAAATTAGAAAAATATAGATGCAAAAATAGAAAACATAGATGCAAAAATAGAAAGCATTCTCGCAATTTTGTTTTAATGCAACATCGGTGTTCCTAGGACACCTTAGTAGTGCACCTTAAAGGTATATTATGCGATCTTTTCCAGGACACGACTCCAATTTGATTGCAGATTTACATTTCTGGTCATAAATCGTATATACAAATACATTCCAAGTTGCAGGGCGATACGATTCCTAATTACTTCTAAATCATGGTTTTTAGAGTGAAAATACGACAGTTTATTATTTTTCACTCAAAATTCACTCTAAAACCATGATTTTGTGGTAATTAGGAATCGTATCGCTTTGTAATTCGGAATAGATTTATGATTTATGATCGGAAATATAAATCTGCAGGAAAATCCGCTTCCAAAATGAATATGATGCGATCTTTTCCAGGGAATGCCCCAATCGTCAAAAAAGAATTGGAAGCAGATTTTAGTGCACTGACTGACAGTTGGCACACAGGTTGATGATTACAATATCTTGAAGTCATGTGCCACTCGACAAATTTTGACCGTTTCCATGGCAACGGGAGCAATTGTTATATAAAAAAACATTTCACTGGTTTCCATGGAAGCCATGCACGAACAAAATCTGATGAATTCATAAAACTATGCATCATACATGTTGAATATCATATCTAGCATTATGCTGCCAGGTTTTGGAGTCAAACATGCCAAAATGAGTGATTTAGAGCTAATTTTCCTTAATTTTTTTCACTACGGGTTCAGGGAAATTTGATCGTTACGGTAACCCGAAAACCCACGTCCCACATTGTAATTACGTGCGCAATTTTCGTGGTACCGTAATGTTCGCGCTTACAGCTTACCCTGACATTTGTGCAAAAATAAGCATGCTCACGCCTATTTTCGTGGAGCATGCAAGTCAACGTGTGTGAGCACAGTACACCTAGCACAAAAAGTCCCTGACCATGTGCTTTGATGTCAGCTAATCCAAAATCAATAATCGATACGAAAAATCTGAGACATACATTTCATGAAAAAATATCTTCTCCGTAGTTTGATACCTCATTCATAAAAATCGAGCGGATATTGTTGATGTTATGATTGTTTGACCGACCACAACTACCAAAACAATTCTTGCACTTAAAGTGGGTTTCAATTGGATATCCTTGCTTAGTGTGTGATTACGCATTGAAAATGTGTGTGTACTCCTTGTCGATGCCTGTTACCCATTCATCCCCATACCTGACTAGTTGGGATAGCACACAGTGGACAATGCATCTGTGATGCAAATCACTGATATCCAATAGAAAACCAATTCTAGTGCAACTTCGTTGTCGTTACTTATGGTTATTGAAATCATCATAACTTCAAAAGTATCAATTCGATCTTTACGACTGACTATGGAGAATAAATTTACCCATTTAATGTATATCACAGATTTTAGGGAACCAATTATTGAGTTTGGATTAGTTGGTTTACTTGGGTTAGAATGACGTTCACGACATTATATCGGAACGCGTCTGTATTAAGATCATCATAATATGATCATTCATTTCAATGATATGCAGGTAATTTGCTTTATCCTCTAACATAATGTCCACGACAAAGTAAACAGATATCATAATTTTGTGATTTTTTTTTGGAAGCAATACTTGAATGGTTCAATGAAATCGCTCCGTTTGAGCGATTTATACTACACTTTCTTGAAAGTCAGGTTATCACCGGTTCTCAGTTTGTCATGCCATATCGGAATAGGTAAAGATTGAAAATATAGTAATGACATTGAAATAGTTAGTAAGAAATATATACCTCTAAGGTATAAGGTTTGGACTGCAATGGTTGTTTTTATATCTTAATACTTGTTTTCAAACACGATATATAAACCCTTCTGCTGGGACACCTTTTATTTATTTTTTAAATGACTCACGCAGTCAGATTAGTAAAGAAGCATTTAATAAACATATTCCATCTATCTGATTGCCAGTCAACTTTATTTAAAGTATATAACAGTGATATAATAAAAGGTTTACACTTGCTACACAACAATCACTTTTTAGTCCAAACAAAGAAGATAGTCTGTCTGAAAAACATTTGCCAAAAAAGCTTAGTGCTCTGCGATTTATTTATTTTTTTAGAAAAAAAGGCTATGAGCCTATGAGGTCTATGATTTTATTTTATTTTTTGCTAATCCAAGCTTACAGAGACCTTTTTTTTAAATTAAAAAAATAAAAAAATAAAATAAAATAAAATAAAAAACAGGCCTTTTTAGCGCGCCGTTGCTCATTTCATATACCAATGCGGGCGGGCTTCTGAGACAGACACTCTTCTTTGTTTGGCTCCAGCATCCTGTAACCAGCCTCCCCGCATATTCTTAATCTTGCCAGTTAGAGTAGACTCATCGCACCCAGCACACCCATGCATTATACATCTTATCGACTAGAGTAGACTTCCTGTAACCAGCCTCCCCGCACATTCTTAATCTTGCCAGTTAGAGTAGACTCATCGCACCCAGCACACCCATGCATTATACATCTTATCGACTAGAGTAGACTTCCTGTAACCAGCAATCCCGCACATTCTTAATCTTGCCAATTAGAGTAGACTCACCGCACCCAGCACACCCATGCATTATAAATTTTATCGACTAGAGTAGACTTCCTGTAACCAGCATCCCCGCATATTCTTAATCTTGCCAATTAGAGTAGACTCATCGCACCCAGCACACCCATGCATTATACATCTTATCGACTAGAGTAGACTTCCTGTAACCAGCCTCCCCGCATATTCTTAATCTTGCCAATTAGAGTAGACTCATCGCACCCAGCACACCCATGCATTATACATCTTATTGACTAGAGTAGACTTCCTGTAACCAGCCTCCCCGCACATTCTTAATCTTGCCAATAAGAGTAGACTCCTCGCACCCAGCACACCCATACATTATAAATTTTATCGACTAGAGTAGACTTCCTGTAACCAGCATCCCCGCACATTCTTAATCTTGCCAATTAGAGTAGACTCCTCGCACCCAGCAAACCCATACATTATAAATTGTATCGACTAGAGTAGACTTCCTGTAACCAGCCTCCCCGCATATTCCTAATCTTGCCAATTAGAGTAGACTCATTGTAGCCAGCACACTCATACATTATACATCTTATCGACTAGAGAAGACTTCCTGTAACCAGCCTCCCCGCATATTCTTAATCTTGCCAATTAGAGTAGACTCATTGCACCCAGCACACCCATACATTATAAATTGTATCGACTAGAGTAGACTTACTGTAACCAGCCTCCCCGCATATTCTTAATCTTGCCAATTAGAGTAGACTCATTGCACCCAGCACACCCATGCATTATAAATTTTATCGACTAGAGTAGACTTCCTGTAACCAGCCTCCCCGCACATTCTTAATCTTGCCAATTAGAGTAGACTCATCGCACCCAGCACACCCATGCATTATACATCTCATCGAATAGAGTCGACTTCCTGTAACCAGCCTCCCCGCACATTCTTAATCTTGCCAATTAGAGTAGACTCATTGCACCCAGCACACCCATGCATTGTACATCTTATCGACTAGAGTAGACTTCCTGTAACCAGCATCCCCGCACATTCTTAATCTTGACAATTAGAGTAGACTCCTCGCACCCAGCACACCCATGCATTATACATATTTATCGAATAGAGTAGACTTCCTGTAACCAGCCTCCCATCCTCGCACATTCTTAATCTTGCCAATTAGAGTAGACTCACCGCACCCAGCACACCCATGCATTATACATCTCATCGAATAGTGTAGACTTCCTGTAACCAGCCTCCCCTCCTCGCACATTCTTAATCTTGACAATTAGAGTAGACTCCTCGCACCCAGCACACCCATACATTATACATCTTATCGACTAGAGTAGACTTCCTGTAACCAGCCTCCCCTCCCCGCACATTCTTAATCTTAGGAAATTCCTCGGCACCAAAGTGACATGCTATGAATATCTACAGTTTCCTCTAAACGACTGGTGAGCATTCTTCAACCTCAAATTAATTATAACAACAACGGTATAAATGACCCGACTATTTTGCGAAGGAAATAACAGCACCTCTCTAAGTTCTACATAGTTTAAACATGTTTACCACAACAATACCGACGGTAAGGGTCATAAATGGGAACTAACTATTTATATCCTTGGTGTAAGACAGCACGAAATTAACCAAGCACAAAATATTCTATTGACGGATTAAAGGATTATACAGCTTTGTTCCGTAATGAATGTCTTACACCAATGATATACATTATGTATCTTCAAATGTTGTGGTTGGATTTCAATATACAATAACACATCACTGTTTAAAATTCACACACACAGACAAAAACAAGTTAATTGACAACGAATCATTGTTACCTTTGAACATATTGAACATGATTAAAATGTTACTTGATTATGTTGGCTCGAACTACAACATTTGAAGATTTAAACACGATTATTTGCAATCCTCATAAATAAAAACATTATGAGACACAGCCGCAGTATCATACGTTAATACGCAGACCTATGGAATAAGGAGCTGTCGCTGTTTTCAATTGGGGAGCGGGTTCATATACTGTCGCATAATCCGAGAAACACACCCATTCTTATCTGCTCATTATATGCCTGATGGCGAGTGTAGCAAGCCGTGATTATGTTATATTCAGACATTTTTTTCTCGTTGCCAAAGAATTGTAACTCTCCTATTTTATAAACAATGTATTATAACGCCTCCCCAGTATATTTGTTTTCCACCCCATTTAGAAAAGAAGAAAAAAATCCTTTTAATTATCTACTGGTTTACCTCACAAACGTCACATGAATTTTACTTACTATAACATTAAAACACCAATGCGCACAGATACTAATTATAATTCGTTTGCTATGTTTAACCATGGTTTAACCTTCGTCTACCCAGGCTAGTTTTGTAACATAACTTCTCAGAGGGATTACCGCCAACGCCTTATATCATTATGTTTAGTACCACTGTATAGCTATTAGCTAATGGGTCTCCCCTTTCCATTGATGCCAAAAAGTAACTATGACGTCATAATGACATAGAGCTCAAATGACGCCCTCATTTGCTCTGAAGGTTGCCAATAAATATTTGATGGCTTAAAATCCATCCAAATATCCTTTTGCAAAAAATTGATTAACGACATAATTATATACCAAGTAAGAAGATGAAAAACAAATAGTGAGATGCACAGACCACCCTATACCCTGACTTTAACGGGTAACCCTATTCTCGGATAAATTGGGTAGGTGAAATATTTGATTGGCTAAAATGAGCGCAATTGATGGTTGTACAATTACCCTAATTTATTTGACGATTTATTTGAGAGTTTTAGCAGACCAATCTCCGGGGAGAGGGTGCTACAACACCATATGGGCAGACATTTTCACAACTGTGGAGTATGTTTTTCTTTGATACACAAACTATTAGCAAAATCAGCGTCTCGCCCAGCAGTCTGATCATACCAATGTAGGCCTAATGACCGCTCCTTAAGCAACCACCGCTGGCATTTGCATGGGTATGTTTGGGCCAGGATTGTCTTGGTCGGTATCATCGGTTCCATAAGATCCTTCCATAAAAGCTCCTACTTTAGTCTTCTTGAATATCTTGCGGACCTGCGGTGTAATAACATAGTATGGATAGTGGTGACAGTAAGGGCGTGTTCTCACTGTGCGAATGTGAACTCATACCTAGGTGCGAGTCTACATGCATAACAGTGATGTTGCGTTCTCATTGTGCGATTAAAATACATCAAAATACCGATGTGGTATCGAGTCTACTTACCCGGATGTTACTTGTTTACAAGTTTAAGCGAGTGCGCCGTGCGTACTTACTGCGTAAATACCACGCGTGCATGACATTTGGCCGCGTGGAAATTGCATTTTGAAGCGCGCGGCGGACGGCGGCGCAGTCTGACGTAGCGCAACACGCTTGTTTTTGTGGAACAAGTGGTACGAGTCCACATACGATAAGTAAAACGCGTTCTCACTAGCGATTTTGATACCACGTCCTAGGTGCGAGACTACCTCTTCGAGTAGGTTTCGACCCTACATCGTTGATGTAGGGTCGAACCCCTTATTGCGCGTTCCCACTAGGCTTGGAAGTAGGTTCGATGTAGCATCCAGTCCACGTCCTGGTATCAAACAGCCACAGTGGGAACGCTCCCTAATAGGGTTCGGCGCAAATTCTGTTTGTAACCGTGATATACCGTAATAGTGTCATAGTAAATTCTCGAACTTATATAACCTCGGCTATACGGACCATCCCAGCTAAAACGGTGGTTAAATACTTCCTCGTGATTGACCGTAGCAAGACGCAACAAATATTCATCTACTATTACTAACTATTAATTTAAGTGAATAGAAAAACGTACGTTGTGAGTTTTTAGCAACTGAACTCGCCCGAATACAATATTAGAAAAAAGTGTTTGAAATGTGTTAGCAAATGAAAACCGCAGAAATGGGTTGTCTTCTGCGAAGTTTCAACATTTGATCGATAGTAAAGAAAAACTCATGTTAAAACACTTTCTGTAAACGATAGATCGCAACTGTCACAAAATGTTTCAAACATTGGTAAACTTATTGAATTGCATTACCATATTTGGGAAATGCATTAAAATAAGTACAATATGTCTAGTATTGGTTCAATAATTCTTGAGATAGACGAGTTGTGAAAGGTTTCTGAAAAATCTGTATAATATGGTAAATCTAATCAGCCACGTGGAAAGTGTTTTAGCCTAAATAAACGTCATATGAAAGTTGTGCATTATGTTCTAATGACTGTTAACAAATTTGTGACTTTCTACGCAGCGGCTAAAGTGATACTTACTGATAATCTGGAATGCCATGAGGAGATAACTTTTGGCATTCCTCTTGTCTGATAAAACTGTCATTTAGCTTCCATTGATGGCGAAATGCTTAAAACCAAAAAACTGCTGATAGATACTAGGAATCCAGAAGCTGATAGTGAAGAGAGTGAGAGAAAATGGAAGCTGCGTGGAGAGTACAAGTCAACAGTATTTTGCGAGGTACTATTACATTCAGTGCAATTTGTAATCGAAACAAAATTAGCAGAATGTTAACAAAGTTCTTACGATATATATATATCAATTAGCAGATAATAGAACACTTTTGTTCGTGGAAGCTTAATAATTTCGTTAAATTAATGATACATTTATTTTCATAAGCATACAGTCACCGTTTGGTAAACGTAGGAGTGTGATTTACTACAATGCATACGTGTCGTGTAGGATTGAGCACACTGCATTAATTAAGCAAATCGATAACTATTATAAAAAGATAAGAAGAGGAATAGATGGTTACCGGATTTACATCTAAATGTTCATATAAATAGCAATTCATACACTCTTAGTAGTGTCGAACCAAAAAGCAAGAAATTATAATACACAGAGTGCATTGAAAGTCTCTAATCATGCTAATGCACTTCGCGTGTGCGCCGTTTGATGCGCGCTCCACGCGCTTTGATTCGTTGTTCAGGAATCGCAGGTTCGCCGATTTTCACTGCGGGTGTTGGCAAACTTGTTAGCATGATTTTAGTCGTTTTTATATAGATCAAAATTATGCTCAAAGTATGATATTTTATTTGTATAGTGCCGTGTATGAATTACGACAATACATGCATATGTTTTATTTCTCGAAGAATTATATAATAGCACTTCCCCTGCGGGTCGTGCCATTATTCACACGTCAACATTAGCGCGCGAGCATTGATTCGTCTAATTTCCCTGGAAAAAACACATACGCATTTATTGACCTACAATGATTGCATAATGTTTAGAAATGAACACTTGAAATAACTGCTCATTATAGTCCAAGTAATAATTGAACGAACAACACGCCTCGCACGTAGCACAAAGATGATCTCGCCCGAAATTTTCACGCTAATGGTTGTGCACGCTTCACGCAATGTACACGCAATTCGCTGCTTCAATGTGTTTACACTTGGAATACATAGAGTCCAGAGAGTTTTACTATACAATTATGAATTCAAACAATTCTGGTTTACAATTAGAACTGACTGAATTATTTTTGAATAGTCATTTTCTAATCGTCATTGTGCGGCACTATGTGCAAACACGTTGAAATAAGCGAAAGAGGCAGTAAGAGTTGCAACGAATCACAGTTAACCATCAATCGAGTCATATTTTTAAAACAAGTTAAGGTGCGTTCATACTCACGTCGTTGCGCATCGGCCGACGTCGACGGATATCGGTTCGCGACTTGAAGCAATATCAACTTTTGTCCGTCGACGTCGACCGATACGCAACGACGCGAGTATGAACGCAACTTCACTCGTGACTCGATGCTCTCGTTGAACTTGACAGCATGTTTAATAAAACTTACATCTTCATCCAAAATACACTGATTTATAAAGATGAACAGCCCCTAAAAATAAATAATGGAAATACAAAGGATATCTCAGGTATAAAGTTACTCCAATTTCGGAATGTCTGCGCCGTCTGTCGCGAAAAAAACTCCAAACAGGATATTTTGCGTAGTATAACCAAAAACTCCAAAAAGGAGGTTCCGCGTATTATAAAAAAAACTTCAAAAATCGGAGTTTGTTTTACCCAATCGTATTATTGGAATTTGATACCAATCGATTTTTGTTTCTGAAATGGCAAGATGAGCATTGTTCAAACTTCAATTTACATGACTATTTGTATGACTGGTGAGGCAACACATGTGTTACGTTTGCCAACTTATTCATGACTGTTGTGAAATAAGCGGCGATATCATCGAATAATATTTTTAATTGATGCACATTAATGTCTGTTTTAGATCACCATGTCAATTTATATTTCCTCATTCTAAAACCCCGTATTTGTTTTTGTGGCTAAAAATTGTGTGAAATCCGGTTGTTATCAATCTGAATATGCTTTTTCTTTTTTCAATGCAAATATTGCCCTCTATAGTTTCATTTTATTGATCAAAAACTGTGCTAAAAACTGTGTGAAATCCGGTTGTTATCTATCTGAATATGCTTTTTCTTTTTTCAATGCAAATATTGTCCTCTATAGTTTCATTTTATTGATCAAAGTTATACAGTATAATAACTATCTGGTTCTTTACCAGTGACGTCACTTTCCACACGGAATAAATCTGGGCGTTATATTAAGTATTAAGTACGGATGAATAAAGCAGCCGCTACGACTATATTACCTGTAGAGTATTACACGTGACTGCTAAGTAAGACACGATAATTGTCGCTAATTGGTTGAACTGCATCAAACCCAGAATCCAGGTCAACCCCATTATTGGCTCTAGCATCGCCATCGCTCGAATACCGGCACTGACATGTTACCATGGAAATACAATAATAAAAGATAGATATAATACATATCATTACAAATAGTAAAAATAAAGCTCATCAAACGTTACTTGTTCATCGTATATAATATCAGTTTTCTGCATCAGCAGTTCGTTACCATAGAAATGCAACGATAAAAGATAAAAATGAACTACTAAAATATTGATGACTACGATAGTGAAATTAGTTCATCAAACATTACTTTCGCATCATATATAATAAGCAAGTGTGTGCATCAATAGTTTTATTAAACACGATATATAAAAACTGCTATGGAAACGACCGTCATGTAGGAAATGGTAATATTATGAAAAATAATAATATATTACCCAGTGCAGTTTAACTACAACACAAACTTCGACTTGTTATTGATATAATATCGTAAATTTGCACGCCTGTGTGAAATGATAGTTTTAATCAAATAGACAGGTCATACAAGTCTTGTAAACAGTCATATAGCAGGAAATCAAATCATTCTTGTGAATTATGTGTCTGTAAATTCTGTGTAATTTGTCTCCGATTTATTTTTTCATCATAATGAATAGTCACTTTCAAATTAACACTTTCCACGCGGCAGTCGTCTGCAGACTACAGTTCCAAATGTTCACAAAAGTTTCGAAAACGTCACGATTATTTAATTTCATCACCATATTTGGAATCAACGTGAGAAATGCATTAACATAAGTCTATCAAGCATAGTATTTAATCAGTAATCCTTGAGATTTGAAAGTTGGGAAAGGGGTCTGAAAAATCTGTTACTGAGAAAATGGATCAATGAACGGGGAGCCAGTGGTATCAAATTAAACTCTGAATCGACAGTTTTCTCTTCAAATGATCTTATTTTAGATGTCACCTACTCACCGCATTCTCTGCACCTCGGTCTTATCCCGGTTATTCTTCAGCCCCAGGAATGTGATAATCACTCGGATCAGGATAATCGTGTTAATCTAAACACGCGGTATAATAAAAAGAAGTATGAATAAGATATCCCATTAGCATCCAGATATCTGAAATAAAAAATCATACTGTAGGTTCTATTAATCAATTTGGCACTACTAAAGTGTTATAGTAATACGATTTGTGCGCGAAGTGTGAGATATCTACAGCCACCAATGTAGCACATTCAAATGTTCCTTTAACCTTACCAAACAGAAAGAACCATGAAATTACACAAGTCTAAGAATAATTTTCTCTTATTAAATTGATTAAATATAGATACTCAAAACGATTTGATCAGACATAAATGCTTGAAGGACGGGATAGTTTACTTCATTCAACAATCACAGACGTCTAATTTTGTTTCGCCTTTTCTTACTAAATGAAGTGTGTCTTCAGTGTGATAAGTTTAAATTTCATGATGTAAAATGGCAATGAAAGGTTACATGATGCCGAAGTTGATAACACAAGCAACTAACAATTGGGCAGCAATGGGTACTAATCTTTTAAAGAGAGCTTATAGCCTCCACGGACAATAGGTTACACTATGCACAAACAAAATTCAGTATACTTACCACTATTATAAGTAAAGCCGGGCCAACAAACGCCCATACCGCACCTTTGTCCAACGACAACCAGCATCTGCCAGGAGAACAAGTACGGTACTTGTAAAATATATTGTAAGTTGAAAATGACATCCGTTCTAGAATAAACTCGAGTAGTAGTCAGTGTTTCAGACACCTTTCACGTATAGACAACGACGCGAACATTTGTGTTCAACATTTGCGTGTTACCCGCATAGTTCAACGCGATACGCCTGAAGAGCATTAGATTCATTAGGGTACATAAAAACAACCAGCAACTAATAAACGGTTTAAAAACACGTCTTCAGTATTATGGACCTTAGGCTTGGATCCCTCTGGCTTATTTATTTCCTAGACAACTTCGGGAGAGTTAAGTTAAATTTATAAATTCGACTTACCTTCCATCGCTACCATACTCCTTGTGGCGCAGACCTACAGAGATCGCCATGATCCCGAGTGGAACACCTGGAACGAAGAATGAAATGATGTATAAATTAATGTAACTTTGGGTACAGTGTGTAAAACGAATCTTTGGCAGCTCATCCTTTTTCAACAAATCCACTTGATGTTATATTGATATTAGTTCAAGCTTTAAAAATGATATATGCATGAGTGATAAGCTATGCTTATATTTAATATTACAAATAATTTCAAAAGCAACAATCATTGCAACCAGAAAAGGTATATCGTCAAAAGTTCAGAGACATGTGTAACTTCAGCGATTGGCCATCTGTGGATGACTTAGAGAATAATATATAGTTCTTAGCTGTTTTGCTGTAGACGATGTTTTGCTGTATAGGCTGTACCATATTTGGAGTCGTGTATGGTCGCCGTAGGCGGCCATACACGACAACACAAATATGGTACAGCCTATACATTATGAGACCATCGTCTATAGCAAAACAGCTAAGAACTATATATTATTCTCATTCTTATTTAGTTTATTGGTTATTTTGATCTTTTATCATAAAATAACGCAGTTTGTTAGATTTATTTTAATCAAACAACAACAAATGTCCCCCTTTATAAAATCGGCGAATCCAGCGAGTTGTTTACCAACTTCCTGCTTCGAATTAATCGCGTTATTTTGCACACACTGTCATCATTGCGTTATACGCACAATGCACATCGGCGAATCCAGCGAGTTGTTTACCAACTTCCTGCTTTGAATTAATCGCGTTATTTTGTACAACTGTCATCATTGCGTTATACGCACAACGCATACGCCGGCGACTTTGTGTAGGGCACGCTAACGCGTGAAGCGTTGATCATACGCGCTAAAGGTATTATTTTTCGAATGAATTAAACTCCGCCCCAAACCATAGACCATGGTCTCATAATGTATGGGCGTGGTCGGCTGCAAATCAGCCAAAACCAATCAAATTGCCTGCTGACATCCAAAACCACACCCACTATATAAGAATATGGCTACTTCCACCCCCCAATATTCCAGTACTCACCCCATGCCATAACTGCCATCGCCGGTATCTTCAGCGTCCATCGTGTAGACGGTGTAATCTTCAGGTACAGATGTATTCCTTCTACGAGCATCCACATGAATGCCACCAGCATAAAGTAGTGCAACAGAACCGCCACTGCCGTGCAGTTAGCCTGTATTTGACATGGAGTTATAAATGTTTTCAGTTATGATACCTTACTGACGTTATCGTATGACGTATTATAAGGCGTTTTATGTATAGGCTTTTCATTTGTAAGCGTTAATTGCCACCCTGTTCAAAAAATTATCATCTGTTTTAGAAATAATTGTAAGTTGATTTGTGTTACATGGCGAAAAAAGCCTAAATGCCCAACTGTACATGACAAACTTTCACACCACTTGTTTTCTCGAGATTATTCTCAGTATCCAAGGCCCATAGCACTGTATTATATTCATTATTATTTGTTCATGATGCAAATAGCAGTGCGAGCTCTACTTGCACGAAAGTATTCATATGCAGGCCTTAAGGGAAGTGTCAAACCTTTTTATTTTGAAGATCAACGTTTGCTTCTAAATTTGAGAATATTGAATAAAAGTACATAAAAGTAGGCATATCTATTTATAGGAATGAAATTTGATAAGGAATCCGATGGTGACATCAATGTGATACCAGATAAACTACATTTTTAAGAAATGAATCAAATTTGTCAGACAGCATAACTAACAGCAGAATTCGGTACTTTGTTCTAATATAGATTTTTGTAAAAAAAACCATTTTTGTCTACGATAATAAAATATAGCTTAGTTTTTGAAATATTGCTAAAAACATCGGAAAAGTGTAAATTTAGCTTGTTTTTCTCATAAATTTCGTTAGAAATGGATGCATATCTCGAGTATGAAATCCATAATCGAAAAAATGAGAAAAACGATCCTAGCGCTGAAAGTCCTCTACACAATGGTAGTAAAAGCTTACCGGATACCGGTAGTTTGATTTTTTTTTCTCATTGAAATATAAATGATCGTAAGATTGACCTTTGTTCATTTTTAGACATTGTTTTGCGGTCTTTTGCGTCTGCATCGAGGATAATAAGCAGCGTGTCTAGTATTACGCACAGGAAAGATCGAACGGCTGTCGCAGCATTTAAAAAGGGTAAAACTCCGCTTAATTTCCCGCCAAAAGACCGCCTTTTCCTGACTCAAATTTACAAAAACATTAGTTTTAAGGGGGGACTCAAGTAAGTTTTTGATTATTGTGAGTGCTGTAGTTTTTTAGAAAATCACAAAAAATTCACTTTTTTGACCCAATTTTTTTTGGAACAAGCTAACAAAATGTTTGAGTAAAAAATGCCCAAAATTGCTTGATTCTAATATTATGTCACTAATCTAGGGGACGATTCTCTCATTTTTCACCTAAACTTGTATTTTTTGAAATTTTGACCAAAAAGTGCCAACAAATTTTTTTTGTCAAAATTTGAAAAATACGGCTTTAGAAGGGAAAATGAGAAAATAGTCCCTAGATTTGTGTCTTAATAGTATAATCAAGCAATTTTGGGAATTTGTTACTCACAAATAATTTTGTTAGCTTGTCAAAAAAAAAATTGGTCAAAAAATGGATTCTCTGACTCAAATTCCATCCAAAAATGTATACTTTTATATGCAATTTGATTAATAGTTCAATAATTACAGCACTCACAAAATTCCAAAAAACGTCCTTAAGTCCTTAAATCACCTAAAAGAAATGATCGCTTACGATAAGTAACTAATGATGGTAATAATAGAACACATATAAAAATAGAGAAATGTGAAATCATTTTTTGAAACAAGTGGCAGGTTAACACTGCCCTTAAACGGGCACCGGGGAGGAGTATGATATACAGGCTGTCCCAAAATGATTAGTACCAATCGATGCCCAAACTTAATAAATTATTTTTATCATCAAAATCAATGGGATCAGGTCCGTTGTTTTCTCATCATCTTTGACATACTATACCCTTTTATTAGAATTTTAGTTCATGAATATAGGATTTATCAAACTCAAGATACCCTCCATTTTATTATAAGACATGGTGATTTCACCTTTCGACAAAGTGCAAAAGAGTGTTTGTGTTAAACAGCTTGTTTGAAAGAAACGAATAATAATCTCTTCATCTCGTGTCTACTAATTATAATCAGGCCGATACCACCATTGCCGAGATTGAAGCCTTTCTAAAAGAGGTACATTGCGCGCCCTCATTATGCAAGAGGTACATCACGTGTCTAAATCATGCTAACGAGTTATTAAGAGGTACATCGCGCGTACTCACGCCCACATGCCCATATATAGGAGTCTTCAATTTTGCGATTCGAATTTCCTCTCCCATTATATAAGCTCCCTGTTATAATCTTTTGTTCCTTTCTATTTGATCTGTTATTGGTTAGGGTTGTTCAAATCATTAATAATTCTTCATTTTAATTCAATTTGAAGTGCACTAAAAGTTCGACACCATGCATTGTTTTATTTGACAGGAACTTTTAAATAGATAATGAAGTGGTATAGACGTTATTCATAATTGGCGCATTTACGTCAAAAGAGGGCCGTACTATCCAACTGAGCATGCTCAGAGCAATTAGTGCGCCGATAAACATACAATCTCGTACTTTTACTGCAATGTAATGAACTGTGAACTTCGACATTTTCCTAGATAGTGTCGGTTACCAGCAAACATTTCATTTCAAACTAGTGGAATAGATAGTTCGAGTTTATTTCACGAATGTAATAAGGTCCATTATTTACCAGCTCAGAAGTATGAAGATGTTTTTATAATTAGTGCAAAGTACACCTTATTGAAATACGACATCACTCTCGTCTCGGCTACATCGCTAGCCTCGTTTTATGAGCGCTAATTGATCTGAGCATGCTCAGTTGGATATAGTAAGAGGGAATTTGCTGTGGCTTAGATTTCATTTTCCCATTGAAGAATGAATTTCGTGAGGTTAAAAAGTAAGAGACTATTTCATTTTTACCAATTCGTTAAGGAACTCCACTCCAAAATGAAAAAGAAGTTTAAACCCCTGCTAATTTACCCATGACCACTTCTTTACCTATTTAATAAATGTCCCTCAAGTTTAGCTTCAAAACTAGCTCATTTAGTAACAAACCTTGTGATCACTCATGTGTGACGATCCGTTTTACTCTTCAAATTGAATCAGAATGAAGAATATTAATTATTGGAACAACCATAACAAACAACAGTTTGCTTCATTGTAGACCCAATTTTTCGCAAATTTAATAGTAAAATAGACCTAATTTTTCGCAGATTTTTCGCAAAAATAGACCACATTTTCGCGAAAATAGACCCATTTGTAAAAAGGTGTCCCATTAGGGATCTTCCAGCACAAAATCATACCCCATGTTTAGGGATTTCTTGCAAAAAAGCTACCCATTCGAGCGGCACATCCCCGTATACCGTATTATGTGATTACCCCCCCCCCCCCCCCCACCCCCTCCCCGGATAAGAACAAAAGAGTTATGTGTGTTTCGGGGGTTGGGTTAGGGGTTCCTAATGTAACCAGTCAATACTTACTGAAAACAATAGCGTCATAATGACTCACCTTTAGTGGTGTATCTATGCCAACTACAAAAGTTAGTTGTACAATGAGCAAAGAAACAGCCAGATTGGCATGGATCATGATTCGCTGATTCTTCAACAGCCTGTGAACAAAATTCATAAACGAATGAATATTGTATATACCTTTTTGCAAATGTGGTGTGTTTACTAACGAATCTGAAGTTTGTTCACCAATAATTATACTTGGACCAAATTTCCACATTATTTACATGGTTTATGTCTGCGAATATTTACAAATGAGTTTACATGGATATTGAATTGAACTGTCTAAGTTGAAAAAGGCACAGTAAAACATTGGACACTAACAACTAATTGGGAAGGGTCGTGGTGTGTTATATTGGTTATACGAAATTATTCAAATCAATTAATTGATCACGTTATGGCTGGCCTAACAATGGAATTTTGTACCTACCTGCATCCAATATACAGTGTGAGAGTAAGGCACAAACAGCAAATAGATATGATTAGACCAGTAATGGTCATATATTTCAATATCTTCTCGTGTATGACAGGTATCCCGTACTGTAATGGTAAATCAAATGAAATACATAGAGAAAAAACACCCATCAACACAAAACCAGTTTGTCTTACTTATTGTACATTTGGGAAAATAGCATTGCTATTTTTTTAAGAAAGAAATAGTTATGCTAAATGCAGAAATTCTTTTGTTATTGTGTTTTGGTCTTTCGGAGCCAATCACAATTGTTTCGGACAACTAAACCAAAACCAAAATCTCAAAATTGGGCTCATATCGTAGGGTTATGCGGCAAAAGTGGCGCCATATACTTATGCGCGCGTGGTATGTGAGATAGGTCTTTTTATTGGGCTAAGATAAGTAAAAATACAAAGATACATATGTTGATGCTTAGAGAATAATAGCTGCGTCAACAGCTGTTTTCGTGAATTTTTATATCGATCAGAAGTTGTTGTTATGGTCTGAGGAATTACCATAACAACAACAGAGGATTTGAAATAAATTCACGAAAACAGCTGTTACACAGTTATTAGAGTAATTCCTTACTGAAAACGATAAATATTTGTCCAAATCGTACCGATATCACCGCGCTAATAATTAAGTCGTTTTCTGTTTATCATTTTGTCCACCCCTTCTTAATTATTAAAACGATCCAACTCGGTGCATGCCCTCATTAATATTTTCATATTTCATATTTCATATTAATATATCTTTCCATCAATCAGAAATAAGCTGTAATCTGTTTCCTCATGACTCATTAAATTTCACTGACTATTCAGTTTAGAGGCGTGAGGTTTTAATGTGATTGTTCGGTTAATGAGCAAAACAAACAAACACTTTGGCGCAGTTCTTTCGGGCAATTATTAGTAACCTGCGCTCGACGTGCGCGTTCTCATCTAATGATTAATTTTATTGGAACGCACTTGGTACGCAGCTATCGAATGTTATTCAAGCACTGGGCAGACGACTCCATGTTATCACGCAAAGTGTATAGAGGCTGATCAGTTTGTCACGTACGGACATGTCACGGACGGACATTTTTAAATGGATTATTAACACAAACTACTTGCACTTATTCAAATGTTTTATGTATTATGTTGAGGAGTGTCATCAACTTCATTGACATTTATTAAAATGTTGGTTGGGTGTGGTTTGTTACTAAAAAGCCTCTGTGGCATAAATGAGATTGGATCAAGACTATTCCTTTCTCAAGTCTGAAGGCTGACAGCAAAATTGTTAACTTTATTTGTTGGGAGTGGCTGTTTTTAATAATAATTCAACCAGCATGCTTATATAGGCTTTTTAAGCCTGGCCCGAGCAATTTGCTTGAGTCTGGTCCCTTCAGGACCCAAGCGTGTGTCTGTACGGACCGACCGTGTAAACAAACAAACAAACAAACAAACAAACAAAAGAGACACAGTTAAATATTTGCGTCACGGATGGACAATATGTTTACCTTAAACTGATCAGCCTCTATACGCAAATTGTATATCAGTCAAGGACATGATCGTGCGGGTGGGTGGGGGTGTTTGGGTGTGGGTGGTGTTAAGGCACTTGTTGAGCTTCAACACTTAACTGAACAGGACCAGTATAACTCCGCCATCAAATAACATCTCATTAAAAAAGGAATAGTTTTAAGTTACAGTTAATGTACGCTGGTAATACTTACATCAATGACTTGCACTAGTATTGCGAAGTTCGTCAAATGATCAGAGCTGCATTTCACGTGCGTGTCTGTTACCTCCAATGTCTTGCAACCTTTCTGCGACCAGCGTCTTGACACACACAAAAACAAACAATGAAAGCTAAAACGGTGATGTGTTCTGGTGTCCTGTAGATATTATTACTACTTATTAGGGAGCAAAAGAAAAATGTCCAGTACAAGTCCAGCATGGTTTGCATTAGTAGAAATTGCTCTTCAACAGAACAACAATATCCCAGTAATTAGCAATTATTGTGAACATAATTGCAACACTGTTTGTGTTCATCACTTTAGCCATTTTTACTTCAAATGGCGGCCATTTTGAAATATAACAGGTGCTTATAAATTGTTGAATCACTGAAGGTACTGATAACAATGTTATCTAGGACTGCATCAATAATTAAAGCAGAGCTGTATTCCGCTGAATCATTATGATAGAAATACATGTTAAAGATAACGCTCAACTTAATTTTAGTAAAATAAACTTACCCAGAATCCGTTTGATAGCCACATTTAAACTCAACTCCGTCAGATATCTAAAAAAGTAAGTATTAAGTATAACACAACAGTCATATTCAGATTTATATTTAACGGGAATTAAACATGATATTAAAATGACAATCTATTCTGGTCTATCCCAAATTGATTATTCAAATTCGTTATTTTGTTGTTCTTCACTTTACGGCATTATCATATAAGATGCTAATACTAACCTATTCGAAATATTGTCTAACGTGTTAGGGGGTTTTCCCCAAATGCAAGAGTTCCTTCAAAACCCATCACAAATGAGAAGTGATCCTTATCAAACTTTCACTTTAAAGTTTCATTTTCATGCATATTTGTAAACAATTCTTACGAGACCTGGACATCTTTCAGGGAGCAATGACACACAAGTCTCCTCTAGAGATTAGCCATACAATGGATTAGCTGCCATCGAGTCGGGAATACTAAACAGTGCTTAGATTTTCAGAAATGCACCTGTTTCATGATACATATTATTATATAGCACAATTCATGTTATGAATTTGACGTCATGCACCAACTTCATTATAAATAGGCCGAGTGCGAATCCGTTTTGTTTCCGTTCCACCTGGAACAACTTTGACCAAATACTTACCAGGGCATTATCATACGTAATGTCTATCATCAAAGGTTCTACGGGGAAGCTCTTGACAGAGGTCTTCAGGTCTGACGTGAAAGCTAATATCGAGACAACCTTGCTGGCCAAACTAGGCAAGATGCCAACGGAACTCTCATCGCTTATGGCGGCAATGTTGACGTGGATCGATTTGAAAATCCCGATCAGTATTGCCAGTCCTGATAAAACAAATAGGCGAGAAACAGATACTAGTAAACCTGTTAAGCATCTACTTAAAGTAAAACAACAGGCTCAAATGAGACAGGGGTCAGAGCCACGGGAAATATACCTTATTTTTTCAGTAATGACAAAAAAAATCTTCTTCAGAAAAAGACATTTTCAAGCAGAAACGTCCCTGCAAACATGACTTTAGCATGTAAAAATAATGGATTAATATCTGATTGCTCCCCTTACTGAAAATCCCCCTAGTCACATGGCGTTGAACCACATTTAAATGCCTTAAGGTTGGCATTGTATAAGGCTGACATTTTGGCATATTGAATTGCACGAGATCGACATCCTCTTATCAAGGGAAAACAAAATCGCGTCGTATACAATAGACTCACTCACTCTCCGTGTATAAGACTAGTCAGAACATTTTTTGGATCAAAACCCTGACATCTCCCCATAACAATATGGGGAATTATCGTTATTAAGTTATGTTGGTTAAGTTTGAACTAAATACTGCTATCTGTGTAAGAGAAAACATAAGTACCCAATTGTGCTTAGAGGCTAGCTCTTACCTCGTTTCGTGTTTGAATCTGGAGGAACTGCAACACTGACTGCTGCATTTCCGTCTGGTGTTTCAATTACCCGCGTTGTAGTACTACACGTGGTGCATGCTTCGGCGGGATAGTAGGTTAAATCTATTAAAATGGGTGAAATAATCTCAGTATTAATTGCCTCACATTGTTTAGCTGGTGTTGAAACGAACAGTCTAGAGTAGTCTAGTCCACTAGGCGCGATCATGTGGGGTTTCATATGAGCAAAACATGCTAATATCAGTCTACATGCTTCTACGCTAATACTACTCTACTATGCACGACCATGTGGGCTATTATACGCGGATAAAAATCTTAAGATTGTCGAAGCTGACTCAGGAGCGGGACTTTAGTTTTACGTATGTCGGCCCGGGTTCGATCCCCTCATTTGACTCGTTTTTTCTCTGCTGATTAATTTCCCAAAACCACGTAAGGTGTGTTTTTTTATACCATATGACATGATTAATATGTTCTTGCCGTAACACACAGCTCGGTTCCAATTGATCCATAATTTTGATTGACATGTTGATTAAAATGTTAGCTACAATTCAATTAGGAATACTATAACTACAATTTGATTGTTACTTACCTATTTCGACTGTCTCCAGCTTGAATTCACTGTCCGGATTAGCCGATATAATACGAGATATATTGTTTATCCATGTCTGTTGCATCAGGAAAAAATTGGACATACATACATTAGTACGAGAAATAAAGTACTCAACAAAACAAAGTCATACACTTTGTTTATGTCCTATAGAGTGTCAATCAATTATTTGTTGGCCAAACAGGTAGATAGACATTTAGATGTATCTGGTACCATACATGCCACAAAACAACAAAGATAAACTATTATTAACACCATTTAATAAATACAGATAGCAAATAATTAGCACATTTACCTCAATGGTGGGCGTTCCTGAAGACAAGTTTTGAAAGATATCAGTGAGAGCGTCTGCCAATGATTCACCCGTTGCTAGGTTTTCACTTTCAGTTACAGTGCTATCGGCTGTTGGACGCATAGTCGATGATAATGGTTCGGTAGCCGTAGTTATTGACGTACCTCCGGCAGTAGTTCGCCTAGTTGTCTTGGTAGAAACTGTAAAACATTCAATGACATACATACTACATTAACACATACTACATAACGATATTATAGACAAGGGATTGTAAAAGTTTCAATCACGTAGGGTAAATCTTGCTACCTAAATCGGACAAAAATGTAGACGCCATAGACAATATTTAATATCGACGTCATAGACAACATTAAATGTAGACGTCATAGACAAATATAAAACAGAAAGTGGAAGGGAAATATAAGATGAGAGTACTCTGAATATGACATGGATACCGTTTTATTTATTATAAGTTATTTATCAACAGAACGTGTTAGCATATATTTTCAGTGGCAGGAGAAATATGTGCAGGGGGCCGGGCACACCCTCCTATAAAAAAGGAGGAGAAAAAAGGGGGGAAAAGGGAAAAAGAAACGAAGAGGGGACAAACGAAAAAGAAAGGGGGGTACAAAAGGCGGGCAGGGAGGCATGCGAGGGACATAAGAACGTTTGGGGTTATTTGACGTCGGTCGAGATAAACGCGTACGTTGACAAGAAATCTTATATTTTGGAGGTAACTAGTATAACTATTGATATGCTTTTTTAAACCTTACGTTTTTCAACATAAACAATTTAAATCAAGAATATATATCAGTATACACAACTTCTTTCTGGCCTATGTGAAAAGCCAATATTGATTGGAAAAACGTGATTGCTTTTCAATAAAATATCGGTCAAAAGTACACACCGAATCCAAATCTCACAAAATGGGTTCGAAACTTGAACAAAATCTAATTCTGAGGGGGCACATTCCCCTCTCCCCTCAGACTTCCACCTGCCCGCGCTTTTCAACCATCTATACTTAAATCAGTATATGCTCAATTTCTTTCTTGCATTGATAAAAACAAAATATTGATTTTGAAATGAAGAAGTGGCTTTCCGATAAAATATTGGTCAAAAGTATACACCAGATCGCACCAAATGAGTTAAAAATTTATTTCTGTCTACTTGCGAGGGGGAACATCTCCCTCACATTCTCCCTGTCCGCGATTTAAAAGCATCTTAACTTAAGAAAATATTAGTATTACATGTATGCTCAATTTCTTTCTTAAAAATTGCGATAAAATATTGGTCAAAAGAATACACCAGATCGCACCAAATGAGTTTTAAAAAATGTTACCACTTGCGAGGCCTCAAGCTCCCCCCTCCGCGCTTTTAAACGATCTATACTTAAAAGAAATATCGGAATACATGTATGCTCAACTTCTTTATATCATTGATAAAAAACAAAATATTCATTGGAAATGAAGTAGCCTATGCACCAGATCGCACCAAATGAGTTAACAATTTATTTACCCCCCCCCCCCCCTCCCTCCCCTGTCCGCGATTTTAAACTATCTATACTTAAATCAAGAAAATATCAGTATATGCTCATCAGATCGAACCAAATGAATAAGAAAATTGAAAAACAGATCCACTTGCGAGGGAGGCACCGCGCTAGCGCGGAGTACGGTGCTGCGCACCTCTTTCGTTTCAATTTTGCAAATATTCAAATATTGCCCCTCCCCCCTCCCCCCCTACAAAATGTCTCGATCCACCCCTTTCAGTGTCGGTTAGCATTTTTGTCAAACAATATTTTGACCAGTCTAGCCCTTTGATATTCAATATGTCGGAGATATATAGAAGATTATATTTTTATGATTGAAAATAAAACGTGCGAATAAAATGCAATTTTATTATTAGAACCAACATTTTAAATTAAGTATTGCTTACCTTGTGGCACTTCACAAACAAACCATAACCATTCATCATCACACTGCCACTGTCCCCAACCGTCGACGTTCATTATTTGACATTTTGTATTATTTAAAGTTATGGGATAACGTGGTGACCAATCTAAAAAATAAAATAAAAAGATTGAACACTATTGGAATGTAAGGTAAATGGAAGAACATGATAATACTTTTTATAAGGAATTAGACTACGCCGCCCATGACAAGAGTGACCGTCATGCTAGTAAGAATTTGATTATGCCCATGACAAGAGTAACTTTCATGCTAGTAAGTAGTTGTGTTAGTAGAGGGTATAGGGTAAAAGAAAACCAACCCTAGAAGATTGATCTGAAACCAGCTATTTACATGATTTGGCTATGTAGAGCACGATTTGGCTATGTAGAGCACGTGTGATCCAGTGGAATAGTTGCCGGTCTCCTAATCATAAGGTTGTGAGTTCTAGCCCCGCTAGTGCCAATGTATCTGTGTCCCTGGGCAAGGCACTTAGGGCGTGTTCACACTATAGCTAGTTTTCTCCACGACCCGGGTCGAACCCGGGTTGAAGTCTGGTGTGAACAGAAAAATAGGCTCAAAAACCGACCCGGGTCGAAAATTACAACCCTGCGAAAGTGAAGGGTAGAACCCGGGTTGAACGACTGTAGTGTGAACAGAAATCGCTGTTTCGACCCGGGTTGCCGGAAGTAGATAACCTGACTGCTGGCCTAACCTCTGACCGTGGTTTGGCATGGTAGTTGTTTACGTCAGTTTCGGGCTTTGCTTCGCACTTTCTCTTCTGCCTCTTGTTCTGGTCGAAATCTTTATCAAAATGACAAATAAATGGAGTCAAATTGAAACGGAAGCCATGATGGAACTCTGGGTGGATGAGACCGTGCAAACTAGTTTGAACTCAATGATCCACAATAAGGACATTTACGCCAATATATCACGCCAGATGGAAGCAATGGGTTCAATTTCAACACATACATAGCGCAAGTGTGAACAGAAAATGAAATATCGATCAACCCGGGTTCGACCCGGGTCCGACCCGGGTTGAGGAAAAGCTATAGTGTGAACACGCCCTAAGGGCGTGTTCACACTATAGCTAGTTTTCTCCACGACCCGGTCGGACCCGGGTCGAACCCGGGTTGAAGTCTGGTGTGAACAGAAAAATAGGCTCAAAAAACCGACCCGGTCGAAAATTACAACCCTGCGAAAGTGAAGGGTAGAACCCGGGTTCAACTCGGGTTCAACCCGCATCGACTGTAGTGTGAACAGAAATCGCTGTTTCGACTCGGGTTGCCGGAAATAGATAACCTGACTGCTGACCTAACCTCTGACCGTGGTTTGGCATGGTAGTTGTTTACGTCAGTTTCGAGCTTTGCTTCGCATTCGCACGTTCTCTTCTGCCTCTGGTTCTGGTTGAAGTCTTTATCAAATTGACAAATAAATGGAGTCAAATTGAAACGGAAGCCATGATGGAACTCTGGGTTGATGAGACTGTGCAAACTAGTTTGAACTCAATGATCCACACTAAGGATATTTGCGCCAATATATCACGCCAGATGGAGGCAATAGGTTTCAACTTCAACACATACATAGCGCTAGTGTGAACAGAAAATGAAATATCGATCAATCCGGGTTCGACCCGGGTCCGACCCGGGTTGAGGAAAAAGCTATAGTGTGAACACGCCCTAAGTCTACATTGCCTATTAGGGGTTACTATAGGGGTTATGTATGTTTGTTCATGTTGGTTTATGTCGCAACTTGGCGCTGATTTAGCTGCTGCCTGGATGTTGCATTGTTTATTAATGTATTTGATTTGTAATGTTGTTACAACAGCCGGTTAGCTGCGATGACAATAAAATGTAGACCTTTGTTATTATTTTTAAAAATGTAGGATCCCGGGGTAGGATGCATTCCATCTACTCTTGTTTGTTTACATGGTCGGTCCGTACGGACACACGCTTGGGGGACCAGACTCAAGCAAAATGCTCGGGCCAGGCTTAAAAAGCCTATATTATAAGCATGATGGCTGAATGAAATGATAGAAAGAAAAGATGGTTGAAAAGAATAAAGTTAAAAGAGCCACTCCCAACAAAAAATAACAATTTTGCTGTCAGCCTTCGGACATGAGAAAAGAATAGTCTTGATCCAATCTCATTTGCCACATGGCAATATGTTCATCTGCACGGTCATTTCTACTTTAGATGTCAGTGATTTTATTTGTATGTATGACGTTAGTGCATTATATAAGTCTACTCACTCCAATATGAATCTGTTGGATTTGCTGTTCTCGTATTCCCATCATATGTCTTCCCTGATCCATCTAGACATGTCCATACGTTGTCATCCATCCCTGTTTTACATCCTAACCATATGTAGGTATAAAATATATCAAGGAGGAATGTATTCTCTGCGTCGTTATTTACCACAGTCAGGTAACTGTGCTCACTAAGACGTTCACATTCATTCAAAGCTTCATTGAATGACATCCACTGCTTAACTAATTTATAGCAGCTTACATCATGTCCGGTCCACCCTTCCTGGCACGCTGGTGTAAAAGAAATATATTTGATAAGAGTGTTGCCAGCTTTGTCACCAATTTTTTATAAAGAGTATATAGGGCAAAACTTAACAAAAATGGCCTCGTGATATACGTTGATTTTCCGGCGGGTATGTTATCAAACTTGTCAACGTGTTGTTATTCGTTTGAAATCATATCGAAATATGTTAACGAGAGTTACAGATGCACTAATTTGTAAATTTTGATTGTTGACAGAAAATTTGACACGAAACGTCAGGCTGGTATTGGTAGCATTCGACTGCAACCGCTCAAAACAAATTTATTTATCATGGCCATTGTCCTGACCATGATCGCACACAACATTCTCAATCGGTTTTTATCATACATTTTCAGCATTTACAAACATACGGCCATGTGTTTTGAACTCGCCACCCTTCCTGTTGCATGTCCAGATTTTTACATTTTACACCATCTGAGATTCGAATTAGCATATCGCAATAACTACTTGTTCTACCACATAAAAAGCATATATTTTCTGAACGGTAATCTCACAAGAAATCCGAATATGCGATTGGAATTTGCATAGTACCTAGTGGTAACATGTTGTGATTCAGAATGTTCAAAGAATATCGAGAAAAAAAAATCTTCATATTTTGATTAAAGCTCAATATATTTCGTGGGGTCAGTCAACATAATTTTGGTCTTTAAATTAGGACTAAATTACTGATTTTAAAGTTTGAAGAAAAACAAATAGCGAAACGGACGTAATTGTGAGCACCACTTGCAAGCAAACCAAGCACTCCACAATTCTAAATATTACTGATAGTTACTCTAGCTGGCCTATATTCAATTTAAACATTATGCTTCAATATGACTAAAAGTAATGTCATAACGCATTCAAACATTTTAGGTATATTGTGTAAATATGGTATTCCTTGTGATTTGATTTTGATTCGATTTTATTGGGTACTCAAACATCAAACAGAGATAGAAACATCTAAAATACAAACTTGTAATACATGCACATAATTAAATTGCACCAAGCAATTTGAATAACATATTATAGACATAATAAACATATAGATATAATAAAATATGAGCAAAAGTACCAAGGATAGCCCAAAAAGCCAGAAAGGCAGAAAAAACCTGAAAAACAAATAAAACGCATATGAATGAAGCACAACGCCAAACGAAAAGCAAGGACAAAACAAATAAAAACAGGGCACGAGCACAAAGTGGGACCAGCTCAAGAATCAATTGAATCATAATTCGCCAAGTGTCTTTTAACTAATTGTTTGAATAAACTAAAATTGTTGGTGTTCTTGATCTCGCTCGGCAATGAGTTCCAGTGATGAATAGCGGTACAAAATTAAATGGGCTACCCCTGGTACTATATTTATTTAAAGATGACACTCTGGTAAAATACAATATCAAATAATCAGGAGACATATTATGAAAAAATCTTAAAAACATGGTTAAGTTTAAGTTGCACAACCCTATCCCGGCTTGATAACATCCCTACCATGTCTAATTTGTTTGACCAATATGTGACATTTCTAAACATGTGAATTTTAGATAGATTTGGGTCTGCTGTGTGTTTGATACAACCACACCGCCCTTAATTTATAAAACATCAAGCTAAACTAGAAAGCGTCATGATTTTAGAGTTTATAGTGGCAACTTTGCAATACTCTAAAATTAATTGATATAGGCCTAGTTACAGAATTTAAATGTCGCTCTTTATCTATATAGATATACAAACACATACCGGCAGTAGTCGTTGCTTTGCATCCAATCATCAAACATAGTATGACTTTTCCAAACTTCATACAAAATCGTAGTTGAATAGAATTGCTCATCCTGCATGCTACCTTATCATCGGAAGTCAGCATCTGGAGCAAAGGAAAGACAGGGTATAAGGGAAGGCGTAGAACATATCGGAAATGCTAGTCAGTTATCTGAGGTCCGTATCGGTAAGGCTTCGCCGACGAAGATTGCCGATTGTGGAAGTGTACTTTTAAAAGGTACAGATCGGAAAGTTACTTTCCGAAAGTTACTTTCCGATTTGACTAGCATCGGCAATCATCAACTTAACCAACCAGCGTTCCTTTCAAGTCAAATATTGATTATCAAATACTACTTGAGAGACAACAATAGGCGATTCTAAGTAAGGGCTCCTGCCATAACACAAGTAGAGGAAAGCTCGATCCTTTGTTCTATATTGTTAAAAGGAGTGACAAAGGATCGGTGATTAACACCTCACTGAATGGGTACCTGAAGTACGGCAACATTGTTACAGGTATTTTAGATTTTTCGGTCATTTCGCCGCTAAAAACAGCGTTTCTTCCCTGTATTGGTATCCTGAATCTGTCAAAACCTTTCCGGATTTTACAAAAAAAACTAAGATGGTAGTTTTATTGTAAAACGTTAATTATAGGTCAATAAATGTGTATGTGTTGTTTCGCGAGAAATTAGACAAATCAATGCACGACCCGCAGGAGGAGTGCTATTGTGAGCATATCAACACTTGCGCAAGTGCATTGCTTTTTCTATTTTTTTGGAGAAACAAAACATACACATGTATAATGACCTAATTCATTCACGACACTATACAAATCAAATTTCACAATTTTAGCCTAATTTTGATGTAAAAACGAATTAAAATACCAAGTTTGCTATAATACCCGCGGTGAAAATTGGCGAACCCGCGAATCAAAACAAAGCGTGTGGTGCGTGCATTGAACGGCGCACACGCAGAGTGCGTTAGACACATTCGATGCACTCCGCGTACTTTAGTTTCATGCTTTCGACTCTACTAAGAGTGTATGAATACAGCTTTGTAATTTTGTACATTTTGTATCAAATGTATCATGATTATTTCCAAAACGACGCAAAGCGCCACAGAAGCAGCCATGCATACATACATGCTCATTAGTTTTCAGTTTTAGATGACCTGATTCAAGTAGCAATTTATAGGTTTTCTTTTATACGCTCTATTGCTCTGTACAATATAAATGCATGGTAGAGATCGACAGTAATTAAGATTGAATTGAAACATCACCTATTTACGCCGGGTCTCGTTAATTTGATATATATGAGATACTATCTGACTATTGAAAGCCTACTCTGGTGACTACTGATTGGAAGAGGGAGAGCGGGGGCGAATTTAGTAACCGTAACAAACATTTGGCCAAATACTGTATACATGTATTGCTGTACATTGTACATGTGCATGTGTATACTATACGCTTTACTCCGTCAAGGTATCAAATGTTTGTTACGGTAAATAACATCGCGAGCGAGGACGTGAACATGTAACTCGGAGTGTGTAGTCCACCATTAACATTCTAGCAGTTTGTTTCCTCAAATAGTTTTAGTCTAGTTAGTAATTGACTGTTATGTCTGTATTTGTAATTGTAATTCTAAAGCGGGGAGTGCATATAGAGATATCTATTATTATCGGAGTAAATGCTAAAGACCCCATTAGGCTACAGAAGAAAGCTGTATAATCCTTATAAACCCTCAAAAGCTGATTTTTGCTAGGTTAATTCCATCAAGGATCTAAAACTGGGAGACAGGTACATAATTGAGAGAAAGGTATTGGGATTGGGACAAATGTTTAGAATCGGAATGGTTTAAAATCGGGACAACGGTCTAGAATCGGAAAGAAAGTCTACACTGCTGGTAATTTAGCCGTCAATTGTTTGAGCGTCAACATATCATACAAAAAGTTAACTTTTCACACAGAGCATCCATATTTACTACACTTGATCAGTCATATCAAAAGGGGGTCTTTTTTCGAGTGAGACATGAAAAGAAGAAAAAAGAAAAGGATTTCCAACCTAATGGTTTGCATACAATCTGAATAAATTAACTAAATGAATCAAGGGAGGTGTCATTTCAAAGCTTCAAAACCTACACTTTTGCATGAAACAAAAATCCATTTTGATTTTAAACGACAAAATCCCCTGTTAAATGAGGTGATTGGTCGCATATATAGAATCATTATTTGACAGGCAACATAACCTACCCACAAACCTATATCAATGATACTTACCCCATACAGTGTAATCTTTGCCCTTTTGGGGGCAGATCACCAGATCGCCGTATATAGCGTTTTCTTTTTTTGTTCAGCAAATCCGATTTCTAGATCCCTAACGCGATTCTGTCGCTAGATATGTTGATATTTGACTTTGAAAAAATAATAGCAATGATGAAGCTCGTTGGTTAAAATGTTGAGCTTGCAGAGCGGCAACTGACAGCTTAATATTTAATAAATATTCCAGCAGCAAGGTCACAACGCTGCAATGCGCATGATTAAAACTCTCCATGCTCTAATTGGCTGGATATCAGCAGTATCGGTATTAGCTAGTAATTACCTCATAATGGCATGGTACTAAAACACTAGAGGGCTGAAATATATCAACTTTACATTGCTGGAAAGTAACTGATAGAGGGCGGTCTAACGAATTCAATAATTATGAGAAATAAGAAAGATAGGAAGCTGCATTTAACTCGTTAACACTAAATAAATGTCATATTTCAAAGAAAAAATATTTGTTTAGTATAAATCAAAATTCCAATGTTTAACTGATAAAGCAACGTGATTTGTGACGAAAATAGAGATACAAAACAAATGACAGGGAAGTTTCGGACTCACGCATCGCAAAACTAATATGTTTATATTTCCAATCGATGTTTTAACCACTCAGCCACGCTGGTGAATGTTCCGATCACTTTTGCGACATACGGTATTTTGATATCGGAAGAAACCCCATATTTATCTCATTATTTCTGTAAAATGTTTGGCGTAAGATATGTTCCATTTATATATACGTTATTGACCACAATGCAATGAATTAGTGCCAAAGGTGGTTAACCACCCGTTAATTTGTATGCTACTCAATGGGCAAACATCATATCACCGCGTACTTCGAAAATAAGAATCATAGGAGTTATGCAACTCATTGCGGTTTCAGTTACCTGTATATTTTGCGATATATTTTTGACAGGTTGATTGGCCATGAAGCTAGTACTTGCGTATGGACAACCTAACGACATGTTGGAACCCAAAAGGCAGTCTACAGTCTTGCCACATGTCTTGCCACATATGTTAACTTTAAGCCCCCATTGGGCTAACTTTTAAAACTAAAATCTGCTCTAGGAATACTATATATTGACGTTTATTTCGGAATTGGAACTTTTGATTTTACCAAATCTGAAATATCCCTAGTTTTTATAACAAATATTAAAATAACAAGTTCAAAGTTTATATTTTTAACACAACTACTTTCAAAAGTCACAACAGGAGCTTCTAGTTCCACCCAGCAAATTATCCAAGGAATGATAAAGCCTTGGGCCATGTTTGAGAGAGCGATGGTAGGGTAAAAAGTGCCCTGGTAGAGATGGAGTAAATGTAGGATGGTGAAGATTTACTACCATAGAAAAGCTTCCAAATCGGGGGTTAGGATAGCCTCAAACTTTTTAAGGATGACTCTTCATGTAGAATATAAATCATTAAGTTGAAAATCGGACCAGCGGTTGGAACACCACAGACATTACACCCTTGCTTGAATACTTTCTTTTATTGTATTTTGTAAAGCGCTTTGTGATCCTAGGGGCTATATAAATAGCTCGAAAACTAATCGACCTATTCCAACCAGAATCGGCAATACCCGCCAGATTTTTCTTTATCATGGAAAAAGCTTATCTCAGCTTATCTCAGCTTTGAGATAATATCCGAATATTATCACCCCCATTGAAAACAATGGGAAATACTCCCGATGCGATATCTCACAAACGAATTTAGCTATTGCACTGATAATTGGCACACAGGTTATTGACCCAGTTTTTATAATGAAAACCTGTTCATACTTGTGGTGACTGTACTGAGGTACAGGTAATGCCCCATCAGCATATAACCATTAAATTGGAAGAATGTGATATTATGACATGGCTTATTGTGACAGCATCCACCTAGTTAAATAAGGATGTTTCAATAATAGGTTACTGTACCTAACTCTCAGATTCGATCGAAAGCTTCATTTCATGCTTCTGTAAAACTATGACACTGGTATTTATTTATTTATTTATTTGAACATACACTTTTACAACAGTGGCACTCGTCTACCCGACGGTGCGTTCATAATATACATTCAGTAATTACAAGACGAAAGAACTGCTTATTATTATTATTATTATTAACATTAATAATTATTATATATAGTAATAGTCATGTTATAATAGTCTCAATAGACTCACTTTGAGTTCATGATCTTACATCTAACAGCCCACACACGTTTAAGATATGATATGCAGAATTGGTCGAGAATAACATATGCAGAACGGGCATCTTTAGTGTTTCTGTAAGGCGTGGTGATATTAATTGGACAACCGAGCATTATATACAATTTTGAGTCAAGATGACTGATAATAAATTCCAGCCAAACATCACTAAAACCATTGTTGCATAGATTATTTTCGAGTTTGAGATATTCCTCGACCTTCATCTCATTCAGTGATCTATATACATGTGAATAAGAAGTGTCTTTTAAGACACTTCTTATTCACACGTAGACTTAAAAGTCTTCCACTTAATCATCATTACAAAGTATACATTTACCATCCTTATTATTTGAAGACCATTGGCGTATTCTATGTTCCAATGGAAGCGTGTTTGATCGCGCTTTGAATTTTAGACTATAACCAAAGAAATCATTTTTGTAAGCTGCAAATAGTCTTTAAGAGACGACTTTCCCTAACAGTGTTACTTCATACATTATGACAGACAATTTTATTAATGGGCTTTTAAAAATGTGTTTACCCAGCATGGACTTGTGGGGGCGTCATTAATAATGTATTCCATTACACTTGTATAGGCCCTAGCTACTATGGGTAGTACTTGTGGCAGGAGACTGGGAAACGTGATCGCTTAGGTTTTTGAATTTCAGGTGCTTTACCATGCTAGGTCTTGTGGCAGAATGGACAAGGCACTTGCCAGGTAAGCAAGGGGTCCTGGGTTTGATTCCCGGGAGAGATCGTTTTCCCATAATTGTCTCTTTTCTATCCACGACGGCGAACCTGTTTAAAAATATTTATAAAATGTATTCCATGTCGCACCTTTTAAGCATATCTCTAATCGACGACTACCATTTGTACCTGATATGGTCCATGTCGCAGTTTAAATTCATTAGAGCGTTTAAGATAAGTTGTGGCCAACGGTGCATCCCTAGATTAGAGAGTCGTGCAAGATATTTAATTCTATGAACATCTTGAAGGGGGGCATTGAGGATTACGCCCGGAGTGTTACGGGGTGCCTTCAAGATATATCCTGCCATCTTGTCAAGTTCTCTACTTTGTTGATATCGGCCTTGCTACCACAGGTCCATACTGTCAGAGCGTGCATAATTAATAGAGGGAAGTGCTATGGATTTCTAAAGAATGTTACCATAGTAAATCCTATTGAAATTATCGTGACTATCAACAATCGATTTAATATACGCGATCAACCTATTCCCGTTCTTAATAACTTCATTGACATAAGTGTGATCAGACAAATTTCTTGATATGTGGACCCCCTAAGTATTTCGCACTCGGATCGCACTCGGAAATCGATAGATTGCCTAGTTTCCAAAGTTTAGTTTTATCTGTACGTTTGCCAACCATCAATACCTTAGATTTATTAATATTGAAGTCTAATTTCAAGGTTCGTGAGAAAATTGATGCAATTTCTAGCATCCTTTGCAATTCGACTACGTTATCTGGTATGAGACCTACATCATCAGCCCAAAAAGACATCTTGTCTGTACATTACATGTACGAACCCCCACCCCTTCTTTCCTTATGAGCCTAGCTAATTCATTTATGTAAATGCAAAATAAAATTGGTGAAAGTACAAATCCCTGTTTCACACCTTCTTCCACTTCGAAATAATCTGTAATAAGATCACCAAACTTAAAATTAGATTGAACATTCATATATAGACTAATAATAATTTTCCACATACTGACCCGAATACCTAACTTCTATGCAAGTGATAACAAACCGTCCCGCTTGACCGTATCAAAGGCTTTACTGAAATCCAGAAAGGCTAAATATGTGGATTTGTTCTCAGCCAATCGCATCGCGTGGCTGCTATGCTTTTCAAGGAAAAAATATGATCCTCGCATCTGTTAATCTTCCTAAAGCCTCACTGTATTTCCGAAAGAAATTGGTGGTCTGTTTCATGGGTGATATTTTCATCGCAATTTACACGCGCTTTAATCTTTATATCATGAAATATGCTTAACTGCACCAGTGGCCCCATCCTCCCTTACACTATAAGTATCCGAATTATTTGGAGATAGCTCGTAGTTAGTAATGGCAGCCTGTATTCCCCTTGTTATGTACATCTAAAGTGCTCAACAAAAGAAAGTCGTACCCTTTGTTTAGGTCATTTAAAGTAACTTTCGATTATTTGTTGACCAAACAGGCTAGATCTTTTAGGCACATTTTGATACCAAACATAACACCTAACAACAAAAATAAACCATAATTAGCACCATTTATAGAAAATTAGTCACTTTTCAAAAGTCACATTTTCAAAACACTTTTTATGTGATACGACTGAACGCCATGCGGGAAACGTGTTCCCGGACACACTATTTTATGAGAAACGACTGAACGCCATGCGGGAAACGTGTTCCCGGACACACTATTTTATGAGATACGACTGAACGCCATGCGGGAAACGTGTTCCCGGACACACTATTTTATGAGAAACGACTGAACGCCATGCGGGAAACGTGTTCCCGGACACACTATTTTATGAGATACGACTGAACGCCATGCGGGAAACGTGTTCCCGGACACACTATTTTATGAGATACGACTGAACGCCATGCGGGAAACGTGTTCCCGGACACTCTATTTTATGAGAAACGACTGAACGCCATGCGGGAAACGTGTTCCCGGACACACTATTTTATGAGATACGACTGTACGCCATGCGGGAAACGATGAGACAGGTATCGTATTTGCAGTTACAATACACTACGCGGGAAGAAAAGACCACATGTTACCTGTCCATAATCAAATAGCCCGCTCGTTCAGGCACAACCCAACGCATCCCCACTGTGTGATCAATATCCATTTCATTCCCGGCCATTCAAAGTGCCACGCACAGCATTTTCTCGCGGCTTGCGTGCCTTGAAAATGTGACTTTAGAAAAGTGACACATTTTCTTTAAATGGTGCTAATCATGGTTTATCTTTGTTGTTAGGGGGCAAATTTGGTATCAAATGATGCCTAAAAGATTCATCTAAATACCTACATGTATCTAGCCTGTTTGGTCAAAAATAAATTGAATGTTACTCAAAATGACATAAACAAAGTGTATACTTTCTTTTGTTGAACCCTTTACTATAATTGCTTTATTGTACGCGTATGTATTAGCACATTTGTGTTGCATTTTCGATCCTTGTATCTTTCGTTGTTATTACTAGCCTGTTATTGTTATTATTATTGTGTAATTATTATTTGTCCTATGCTTTTCTTAAAGTAGATACAGTTCAATAGACACGCACTGATATTAGAAGTGGATACAGCAGGGCCGTCAGCAACTTTTGCCCAAGGGGGGTGCGTTTTCACGATTTTTTACCGGAAAGGGGGGTGCGTTTTCACGATTTTTACCGGAAAGGGGGGTGCGTTTTCACGATTTTTTACCGGAAGTAGTAGTATGACGTCAGAGTGTTAGTGCTGCAGCACGCTGACGATGCGAGCGCCTTGGCGCGATGCCTCGAGCGCCTCTGGCGCGAAGCCAATAACGGGTGGGGTCCAGGGGCCCGCCGTAAGGTGCGTTCATACTCCCGTCGTTGCGCATCGCCCGACGTCGACGGATATCGATGCGCGAGTTGAAGCAATGTCAACTTTTGTCCGTCGACGTCGACCGATACGCAACGACGCGAGTATGAACGCACCTTAGGGCCCCTGGTGGGAGTCCAGGGGGCGAAGCCCCCGGAAGCTCTGAGCATTACAGCGAAGTTAGGACACAATTTTCATGTATCTTGCCATCGTTGACCCCATTTTCCATTCATAAAACAACATGTTACCCTAAAAATAAAAATAAATAAAAAAAGATTTTCAAGGGGGGTGCGTCCGCACCCAACGCACCCCCCTTCTGACGGCCCTGATACAATTAAAGGCTCATTCAACTTATCTGATCACCTGATTAAGCAGCAGTGTTATCACTTTGTGTACTCTTTAATTTGTCAGATTTTGAGAATAATCGAGGTGAGAAAATGATCCGCACAAACTCCTGACGATAACGAGAATTGAAACCACTGTATATCAATGGATTGATAGCAGCATTGATGTAGATCATAGCATTGCCCCATAGATTCCATGTCCACTGTGTGTCGTGGTATAGTGGACTTATCGTACCGCGTGGGAGTAAACGAACTAAATATGTTCGAAGCATTAGGAGTTTGATCTGAAAAGAGGACAATAGATAATTAATCATTTATGTTTTTAAAAAATGGGAATTGGTTTATTTTCATTTTTTTCTTCAAATGTTTCCAGCAAATCTGTCACAGTATTACCATGCACTACAGCTCAACTCAAGGTAAAAATATTAATATTTGTTTAGATGCCCTCTGTTGATTTTGGTTTTGCAGCAAATTCGTATCTTACCTTGCTTACAGCGTGTCCCAAATCATTTTAAATAACAAGATCCAAAAAACGGAGAGACTATAGCTAACAACGTGGACAACATAGCTACTATCTGACGTTAATTGGTAAAATTATTGTCAGTAAAACCTGTCAGTAAAGAAAAAGATAACACCTTACAACTCTTAAGTCTTTTATTTAATATCTTTCACACTTTTGAGTCAGTAGCTTGGAAGAACAGGGCTTATTTTAACATAATTTTCTCTTAGAAATGGGCAAAATAGCCAAAAATTGCCCCCAAATAGCCCAAACTACAAATTGGTGTTGCCATGGCAACAACGAAATGCATTTCAATAGGTTATACCATAAGACCTTCCACCATACGAAATATAAGGAAAATCCAGATTTTGATCATGCACACAACCAACCAGGTGGTATTTAGGTGATATCGGTCTTAAACGTCTCTTCAACCATTATGTAATACCTATTTTCATGTTTTGCTGTTAATGTATTATGAAATAGTGACTTAAATAATGCGTACTTTTGTAATATAATTGGTTGGTTCGTTCCTACCATGACTGACAGCTCGTGACCTTACAGATACTGCACTCAAAATTAAGATTTTTAGCATAATCACGAAGAGGGTGTCTAGTAATAAATCTTATTTTGTCAATCCACCGGGATCGAGGTCTGCCTTTCATACGCTTCCCTTCAATCATGCCTTGCATGATCATCTTCTCTAGGCTGTTACCCTCGCGACGTTAGATATGGCCGAAGTAGCTCAGCATTTGGATGGTGATGGCATGAAGAAGTCGTTTAAACACCACGATATCTTCAATAATACTGGCATTGGTCCTTCTCATTGTCCATGAGATGCGAAGCATACGCCTCTAACACCACATCTCGAAAGAAGCTATTCGGTTGTCAGCTTTTTGTCTTGTTTTTGTTGCTCTGGTAATTCTTTTGTCAGCCCAGATCTTGCTTAGGTTGATCATTGCTGATCTAGCCATTGCCAAACAAACGGTGTCAGCCACCCTCTTTGGTAATCAAGGATCCAAGGAAATTAAATAACGAGACTGATTTCACCTCATTACTATCCATTGTGAGAGGCTCTCCTACACCATCTGTGCCTATGGACATGATCTTGGCTTTGCTGTCATTTAGACGTAGGCCAAGTTGCTCAATCTCCACCTTGACTTTCTTCAGAAGTTCCGCCATCTCTTCTATATGTGTTGCAAATAGGGTGGTGTCATCAGCATAACGTAGTTTGTGTATCTGGTATCCACCGACTGACAGGCCAATAGCCAATCATCCAATGCACGTCTCATAAACTCTGCATAAAGGTTAAAGAGTGTCGGTGACAGTATGCCCCCTTGTCCGACTCCCTGACCTTCACCAAACCAGTCACTATTCCTTTCTCACTGCGATCATAAAGATTGGACTAGGTGGTAAGGGATTCCCAGTTCCTGCAACGCTGTCCATAATGCCGAATATCTCACACAGTCAAAGGCCTTAGTGTAGTCTATAAAGCACATGAAGATCTTCCATTATGTTGCGTACATTGGCTATATTATCTCTAGTACCGAGGCATTTCCAGAAACCGGCTTACTCAGGCTCACGTTCAATATGAGGTCTAAGACTTTCGTTGATGAAGTGCATGGGGATTTTGCTTGCATGTGGTATCAAAGCGATGGTACGCTGATTTTTGTATTGACTAGCATCCCCTTTCTTTTGAAGTGTGCGGAAAACTGATCTCTTCCAATCCTCTTACCGTACTCTTGATTTCCACACAGCTTCTGCATAATAACTGCTATATTCATCAGCTTGCTCTAGGAGATCACTAGGAATATCATCTGGACCTCTGACAGAAGATTATCCGGCTCATCTTCACCTAGTGGAGGAGAGGGAGACTCTTGTGTGCCATTTGTCACTTTTTGGGACGCATACAGATTTCACAGTATCTTTTCCAACGGTTATTGATTTCATCACTCTCAGTTAGGACCTTTTTTTGCTCGTCCTTGATGATAGTCAATCTGGTTGTCGTTTTGGGGGTAATCAGGCACATATTCAATCAATCTCTTGAAACAGGTGAAATACCTAGTGACTGGCTAAGTCCTAATATCACAGCAATATTTAAGAAGGGACAAAAAATAATCCAGCTAATTATAGGCCAGTGTACCTTACCTCAGTAACATCTAAACTCATGGAGCATATTCTCTTCCGTCATATAATGTGTCATATGGAACAATATTACATCTTATCATACTTTCAACATGGCTTCAGGTCAAAACACAGTTGTGAGTCCCAGTTAATCATTACTATAGTAGACCTGGCCCGAAATCTTGACCATAAACCTCCAAATAGACCTCCAAATACTCGATTTTCGAAAAGCATTTGATACCGAGCCACATCAACGACTACTTTGTAAGTTAGACCATTATGTAATAAGAGGTAAGATCTGGATCTGGATACAAAAATCAGCTTGCCCGGCTCAAGTTATATCTGGAGTCCCTCAAGGGACGGTATTAGGTCTATTAATGTTTCTGATATATATCAACGTAATCCAAGTTGATATTGCTTCTAATCTGGATGATGACACACACATTCGTCTTTTTGCAGATGACTGTCTTCTGTATAGAGTCATTAAATCACCTGAAGACACCAAAGTACTGCATATATGAATGGTCGTGTAAATGGCAAATGGGTTTTAATATATCTAAATGTATAACATTGCGAATAACTACAAAACGTAATCCAAGTGTGTATGACTATAAAATGGGGAACAAATATCTAGAACATGTATCACATCATCCCTACTTGGGTTTAGAGATTACCCACAATTTAAAATAGTCATTACACATAAATTAAATATATGCCAAGGCGAACAGGACTCTATGGTTCATACGAAGAAATCTTAATCGATGTTCCAAGACCATCAAACAACAAATGTATATGGCTCTTTTAATTGTTCGTCCTTATTTGGGATATGCCTGCGCTGTATTGGACCCTCATGTAATATCTGACGTTCAAAAAAATGAAATGGTACAGCGCAGAGCGGCTAGGTCTGTATATACAGGGTGTCCCAAAAGTCTATGCACGTTTTTGAAGAGTCATATATCATAAAATATAAATCATATGGTATAAATTTAACCATATTTTGATAGACGAGATTTGGGAAATTATTTTGATACCAAACACAACCCTGTTGGTGAACCACCAACATTATAAAACTGGTTGAAAGTTTTTGGCCGTGTGAGACCTACCCATACCAAATACCACACATTGTTGCTAAAAAACAGGTGCGCATAAATTAACGGTATGAAAGCAACGTTGCGCATTAGTCACAGTTCACTGCTTACCTTGAAACATTAATGTTATTACCAAACTCGGTCACTCACAACATAAATAGGCGCAGTAGACAACATTGCACAGCAAAAATCTTCATTCAAGATGGTTTACAGCATAGATAATCGAATACAAATTGTATGGTTCTACGCTGAAACAAATTCAGTTCAACTTACTCAACAAAAGTTCAGAAAACATTTCAAAGTGAAACGCGCACCAGGAAGAATATCCATTCTGAAGTTGGTTGATACATTTTTGAACACAGGAACTGTGCATGATTTGTCTCGATGTGGCAGAAAAAAGACTGGTTGATCAAAAAGTCACATTGATGTTATAAGACCAAAGAGATCTATTCGCCGACTTTCCGCAGAAAACAAGATTAAAAGATCAACTGTTCACAGAATTATGCGTAAGAACTTGAAGAAGTTTCCATACAAGATTCAGATCAAACAAAACATTTAAACTAGATTTCACTATAGAAACGAAAATTATGTGTGATATAGTTTTGTTATTATGAATGGGATCACTATAAGGTAACATTTTAAATATTACATTTGACGGATCACTTTCCGTGTAACCAACTCTACCCGTCTTTTTGTTAATCTCAATAGGTATGGATTTTATGAACTTTATTCCTCCGAAGTATAAAATTACATTTTTGCAGTAATTCATATTTTTCTTCTAGGGTAGCATTACAAACAGATGTTACTCCAATGTTTGGTATCAACATTATTTCCCACATCTCCTCTTTCTAAATATGTATTCATATTTTCAATACGGCTTATATTTTGTGAAATACAAAGCTTCAAAGTCGTGCATAGACTTTTGGGACACCCTGTAGCATGTAATTATATAGTAAATCAGATAGTACCGTAACTAACATACTAAGTGATTTGAATTGGTCGAATTTGCAAGAACGACGAAGGAACATCCGTCTAGCAGTCATGTATAAAATTCATGCAAATTATATAGCAATCCCAATTCCAGAACATATTCAACGTCAAACTACAACGACTACTAGACAATATCACCCAAAGAAATTCCGACTAGTCATAGCATCCAAAAATGTGTATAAATACAGCTTTTTTGCTTACACCATATCCGAGCAGAACAACCTCCCTTCATCTGTCTTAGATTCAAAAAAACATTGAAAGTTTCAAAACCGGACTGTGTATATGTAAATAAGCATGTAACGTAAATTAAGATCATTATGTCTGTTTCATCATTCGCCATTTTGTTTTTCTCAATTAGATAATGCTTTAAGCAATTTTATTGAGTATCAATTTAGATTTAGATAGATAGACGTCCTTCACCTACTGATGAGGATGTAGTCAATCTGGTTTCTTGCGAGGCCGTTTGGAGATCCAAGTGTAATTCCGTCTTGGATGTTGTTTGAAGCTTGTGTTTGTGATAGAAAGTATGTTTGCTACACAGAAATCCACGAGTGTACTACCTCTTTCATTTCTACTTCCCAATCCCAAGCCATGTGGGCCTACTGCCATGGTTTCGTCTTCACTTTGAACACCTTCTCCAACTCTTGCGTTGAAATCACCTGTTATCATTATAATATCTCTCTTCGGAATGCCATCACGAGTTTCCTGCAGTTAGTTGTAAAAACATTCCAGATCTTCATCAGAGGCTGCGAATGTTGGTGCATATACTTGAATGACTGAGAGGTTAATAGGTCGAGCTTGGAATATGGTGAAGATGATCCTGTCACTGACTGGGTTGTTACCCAAGACATGCTTTGCTGGTGATGAAAGCTCCCTCCTTTCTCAGTATTATATGGTGTGGTCATCTGTGGAGAAATGGCCTTTCCCTTACCAGCGCAATTCAGCAATTCTTAGTATGTTCCCTCTACATCTGTCCATCTGTCTGGTTAGAAACTACATAGTGCCAGGCTGTGACTTTTACTTAAGATCCTTCCGTCGGCTCCATTTGGTTCGTCATCACAGGACAATGGTTGGGATTGGTTTTGTTGCCCGGTCCGGAGATACCACCTTGGTATGCTTGTGGCTGCACCATTACTAAGTTTCGTCATCATAGGTTATCTTTAAGGTTTCCATGGGCGTTTACTGATGGAAATACATGCAATGAGGTGGGCGCCCAGATCCTTCCTCATGAAGGGATCCCACACCTTAAATGCAACATCTATTCTTACTCTATGATTGGAAGAAGAAGAAGAAGAAGACAGTGAAAGGGATAGTCACAGCACCAGTTAGTACCCAGCACACTAACACCGTGTTATGTTGCGCCGTCACCATCAAACTGAGGATCTGTATCCTGTACCCCAGAATGATATCGATAATTTCTCGATCCTTTCCGGGATTAGGCGCCAATACCCTAGAACCTCTATCCTAGACAAACCAGAAGGCAAACTACTAGCCAGTTAACTTTACTCACCTATCCTAGCCAACTGGGCTGCGAAAAGAAGTACATAAACTAGAGAATGTAGTAGAAAGGGTGGAAGTTGAAATAAGAGAAAGAGTAGAGTAGGAGCACTCAAATGGGAAAAAGCATGCTTTGGAAAAGTCCAACACACATGGGTGCTGGCAACCGGTAATTTTCAGATCCTCAGCACTGGGACAATGCCTACTTTTTCTTTAATATAGATTTTTCTTTTTTTTAAATCAAAATCGTAATTTATGAATCTTGATATTATATCTTTGCGCACATTAAAACAACTTACCGGTAAATGAAGCGCAAAGAAAGCACTTCCATTGACTATCAGCATGATCGCCACTTGGTTTCGTACAGTAGCAGTTTTCGGATCAATATCTCCTTCTGACAGGCTTCGGTTGCTAAGCTTACGTATAATCTGGGCAAACATAAACAAGCTCCCTGTAAATAACCAAGAAAGTACTATTATGGGAACTGTTCAACTATTCTTGATCAGTTGCATTGCATAGTGTAATAGGGAGCTTTCGATTTGGACGACGGACGCTTAACCCTAACTCTATTTCACCACACGGCAACAGAAATGTTTTCCGACACCCAAAATTCACCAGAAAGGTCACCCCGATCCCCCCGGGATTTGAACCACAGACCTCCAGCATCAGGGCCCAGATCCTAGCCACTACACCACGGCTCCCAGTCGACACTCGGCGAGTATATTCGCCTCGTTATATAGCATGGGTCAAACCTGCACGCCGGGTTATAGAAACACTTTTTCCGCACAGTTGCCGTATGGTGTAGTATAGTTAGGGTTATATAATAAATGATGAAAATTACCAAATTTGGAATGAAAAAAAAATTAAAAAAATACTGTATAACCCTAACTCTATTTCACCAAACGGCAACAGAATTTTTTTCCGACACCCAAAATTCACCAGAAAGGTCACCCCGATCCCCCCGGGAATTGAACTCCAGCATCAGGGCCCAGATCCTAGCCACTAAGCTACACCACGGCTCCCAGTCGACACTCGGCGAGTATATTCGCCTCGTTATATATCATGGGTCAAACCTGCACGCCGGGTTATAGAAACACTTTTTCCGCACAGTTGCCGTATGGTGTAGTATAGTTAGGGTTATATATGATCAAAATTACCAACTTTGGAATGAAAAAAAAAAAAAAATTACTGTATAATATATGATGAAAATTACCAAATTTGGAATGAAAAAAAAAAAAAAAAAATCTGTATAACCCTAACTCTATTTCACCACACGGCAACAGAATTTTTTTTCCGACACCCAAAATTCACCAGAAAGGTCACCCCGATCCCCCCGGGATTTGAACCACGGACCGCCAGCATCAGGGCCCAGATCCTAGCCACTACACCACGGCTCCCAGTCGACACTCGGCGAGTATATTCGCCTCGTTATATAGCATGGATCCGTTTTGTAGCCAAAAAACCTGCACGCCGGGTTATAGAAACACTTTTTCCGCACAGTTGCCGTATGGTGTAGTAGAGTTAGGGTTATGATGACACCTTGTGTCATGTGCGCATGCGTCGACTTAGCAATCCGTCGGTCCTCCAATTTCTAGGACCTGTCTTCGGCTGATTATTAGGGGGCTTTCGATTTGCACGATGGATGAATCTAGGACGGTTGAATGACACTTTGAGTCATGTGCGAATGCGTTAATTTTGTCATCCGTTGGTCCTCTAAATGCTACAACGCGTAAAGGGACTAACAACCAACGTGGGGACGACCGTAACGTTTTGTGTTTTACCGTCGTACAAGCGTCCGTCGCGCAAATCGAAAGCTTAAGATCACAGGTCCCAGAAATTGGACGACCGACGGATTGCTAAGTCGACGCATGCGCACATGACTCGAGGTGTCATCTTGGCGTAGAAGCGTCCGTCGTCCAAAAGTTCCTAATGTTGGTTGAGGCAGTGTTACATGTGTATAGTTGACCTAGATGCACTAATATAATGATGTTATACCACGGATTGAGCACAGTATCAACGTAGCGATTTTTTTCTTCTTCTCGAGATCAGACTTATTCTGGATAATGATTGATTAAGATTGAGAGATAAAGGAGTGGAACGCCATTACTGATTTATACTTTTAACCGATTTCAAAATTGGTTTTCCAATTACGGTGGTATGTCACAAACAAATTCGACCGATTTTACGGAAAGTTTTGCAGCTACGCCTACCGGTTTACCACTTGATTTGATAAACCCGCAGTATCGCTGTAGTCGGGCTATATTGTTTCATAACAGTTTAGTTTATTTTTGGACTCATGTTTTAATTCATACCTATGAAATTAATGAAGAACGTCCCACACATTATGACGGGGTGAACATGTAGGTGATACCCTGTATTATATGGATGACAGCGAGAGTAGTTGATCAAAACAGATGCGTTGTTTTTTGGATACTTGTAACATGATTCACTAATATCTCCATATTCAAAGAACATCAACCCTGCAGCGATCAGTCCAAGTAACCAGCACACTCCTATAAACTTTCGTGTACGTCGCCGGCTAGCAATACGTCGATGTAGTAAGGGGTGGCATATTGCAAGGTATCTTTCTAAAGTAACGACAGATACTATGAAAAGCGACGAGAAATACGCTGTACCTGATAAGAGTGTCATAAATGCATACATACGTCCCACCAAAGGCCATGTTAACTCGAGCGTCAGAATGCTTGAATTGAATCAGACCGACCACACTTCCATACACAAGGTACACGGAATCCGCTATAGCCAGATGTAATAGATATACATTCGTAATAGTGCGCAACGCTTTAGACCGTATGCTAACATACATATACATAGTATTGAGAATAAACCCCAAAATAGACACAATAGGTTGAAACAATGACAAAACTATATTTTCCAGATTCGTTCTCTCCACTGCAACAGCAAGCCAATCTGGAATTACGTGAGTGTTATTTACTGTGCACTCCATAGTATGTGATGACGAGTAAAAATTGTCCCTGAAACAGCAACAAAACAACAACAATTATAGTGTAAGGTCATCACGTTGACATTGTTTGAAATACGGTAGTATACATATACTACATGGTAGAGGGAAATAGAGCTTCGGGTTCGGGGTGATAGGCCCGTAGCCAGTACCTCGGGAAAATAATTTGCTCTATTTCCCCGATCATGCCATGTAGTATTTGTTTTATTACACCTCACTGCGACTCTGGGGATGAGGTTGTAGGGAAATAGTCAACCCTAGGGAAATAGTACTTGTGATAGAAATTGGCCAATGAATTGCCATGATTAGTTCATGAATGTTTATGAGGTGTAATAATGTACTTTACATCAATGGTTCCATTGATTTATCCCAGATGGGAATCTTAACCATTTTGAAAGTTAAATGCAACGATGATGCATGCTATCATGAACCACTCATGGTATTTTCGTTATACATTTCGCCAACTATTGGTAAACGCCACCATATTCACCTGAAATATTAAGACGTTTTACATTATCCATCAGATAACATTATCGAGACTGCATTAATACCCGATACTTTTTGGGTTCAATATTATAGTAGAAGCTCGATAAAATAGAAATGTATGCTTGCCAAATCCCTTGGGAAACACACCAAAATAATTATGTTCATTATGCTCTAGTATCACACCGCGCCACTTGTTTTTCGTTATACCAAGACAAGAGATATAATGCTACTCGATAAATAATCCTTGCTGTTAAATACGGGTCTCGATATTTTGTTTTCAAATCAGTATCGATATGAAACTCGTCGAGTCTCAATACGGTCTCCATAATGGGATTGCAAGTAAATGCATTCTTGTCATGTTATCATATCGATACTGGTATCGAGACCGCATCGATTACTCATACGATCGCACAATAATCAAAAAAAATACCCGAAGCTCTAATATCATACCGTGCCACTTGTTCCTCGTTATATCTAGACAAGTTATATATGCTACTCGATAAATAATACCTTGTTGTTCGATACGGTTCTCGATATTTTTCAAATCAGTATCGATATGAAATTCGTCGAGACCGCATCAAGTACTCGATACGATCAGACAATAATCAAAATTTAAAAAACCAAGCTCTAGTATCACACCGCGTCACTTGTTCTTCGTTATACCAAGACAAGATATATTATGCTACTTGAAAAATAGTCCTTGCTGTTAGATACGAGTCTTATTAGTGTTCTTTTTCATTAAAATTAGTATCGATAACAACCTCATCGAGTCTCAATACGGTCTGGGTAATGTTATCGAGTATAAGCCGAACTGTTCCAATAGAAAGGCCTACTCTCCAACTATTCAATCCGATTAATGGCCTCGCTGCCTGTCCAAAATTCCGAGTGGTAGTACGGGTTTATAATGCTAGCTTATATGTTCATATTCGTCAAAATAATGTTTACAAAAAATAAGAACAACAACAACAAAAATAACAACAACAACAGAACACCAGCTTACATACGTTGCGTGTCTTCTTTTAGTTGACGTTCGTATGCCAACCCGTCAGTGTTATCGTATGTATACTGATGTTAACAATGTAACAATGTGCGTCCCCACAATTTATTTTGCATAACATCTAAAAGTGTATCATTATTTTCTATACAATAGTATTTCACCACTCTTCCACAATATCCGTTACGGATATAAAGTTCCAAACACACTCGACAAAAATGATATACATGTTGGATCCTGTTTTGCATACCGATCTAAGAGAACAATGTGCTGCAGGAGAGCGTTCCTGTGACTGCCCTTGTTTCGAATCAACTGGGGTACAACTATATCCGCTCCGTATATACAAAACAAGATCCAACGCTTTCCTAAAAGGAAACCCATTATTAATAACTAGAGTCGTTTTAAGTACCTTGGTATATTGTTGCTATATAAAGAGTAGTTGAAACAATACCACTTTACGACTAACGAATTGAACGGAATCAAATTGGAGCAAATACTGGTACGTTTTAAATATTTGAATAATAAAACTTATGGCCGAAGTCCTGACTAATATCCGAGTACATTTATTTACAAGTAATTATTTCTAAGTAAAAACATACTATGATTTATGGTACCAAAGCGTCTCGAGCCTCGCGTATGATTGTTAACGCGATTGAGCCCTCTCAATTATGGCTAACAAAACATACATGAACTAAAAATAATGAAAGAAATACCATAAGCTAAACATTAAAATATGTGGGTCGGGGAATACACGAAAAAGGCAAACAAAGGCATGTAGTGAACACAGTGGAATTGCAACGGAACGTGTGTTGGAAGTTAATGCCTAAAAAAATGAAAATGTCAACTGACAATGGACAACCAAATTAAATTCTTTTTTGTACAAATGTGGATCGAATTAGAAACAAAATCAATTTGTACGGCAGCATGATAGACCTGTGTCACTACTCAATACTCCAGATATACTCCCTACCATGTGACTTAAGGGGGTGTGGACTCTCAGGTACAGCCTCCGTAAAACTGCCGTAACTTCTTCAATATTCATTTAATCCTTATAAACGTGTACAGTTTTTTGCAGAAAAGGGTTCAGTGAATCCAACCATGATAATGAAATTGACCATTTTGGAAGAAAATAATAAAAAACACCTCTTTTGACCCATTTTAGGTTTGGAAAAGATGACTCAAAATATATTTTGTTAAATTTTGTCATACTAGTTTTATGATAATCCTGATAACATTCCCCAGGAGCGTTTTTTTTTTAAATCTTATTTTTTATTTTTTGAGTTACAGACCAAAAAGTGCCAACAAATGTGTTTTTTTACCGCCAAAATCATGAAAATCACCATTTTTGGGAAAAAAACACATTTGTTGGCACTTTTTGGTCTGTAACTCAAAAAATAAAAAATTAGATATTAAAAAAACAAAACGCTCCTGGGGAATGTCATCAGGATTATCATAAAACTATTATGACAACATTTAACCAAATATATTTTGAGTTATCTTTTCCAAACCTAAAATGGGTCAAAAAACATGTTTTTTATAATTTTTTCCAAAATGGTCAATTTCATTATTATGGTTGGATTCATTGAACCCTTTTATGCAAAAAACTGTATACATTTATAAAGATTAAATGAATATTGAAGAAGTTAGAAGCCTGTCTCAGAAACATTGTGCAAAAAAGCTAAGTGCTGTGCGATTTTTTTTTTTTTACAATTTTTTGTTGTTGCTTACCCAAGCTTACGGAGAACTTTTTTTAACTTTTTTTTAAAAATCCAAAAAAAAAATCAAAAAAAAATCAAAAAGGAAATCAAAAAAAAAAAAAAGTTTTTAGCCCCCAGCGCATAGACCTACGAGCCGTAGCTCATTTCAAATACCAGTGCGAGCGGGCTTCTGAGACAGACCTTCTTCTTTGTTTGGCCTAACGTCTACATTGATTGCTTTGTATATGGTCATGTGTTTTAAGCTCGCCTCCTTTCGCGGTACACACGGATTTTGGCTTTCGCGACATGATTATAACTTTACACATTTATATTTGCTTATATACCCCCTGATGTAGTAAAAGTATACATTTTCTGAAGGGACATTGCATGAGGAAACCAAATATGCTATTAAAATTATAGTGCGACCAAGAATTAAAATGGTATGATCGGAAATGTTCGGGAAAATATCAGAATTGTTTAATTTTTAATTTGAGATCCATATATTTTTATACCTTCCCCTAGCATTATTTTGTTTACATATTTAAATTCCTCATATAATTACCCATTAGATGATATATAATTGTCAAAGTTACTACGTCGGTATGGTAATTATACCGGCTAGTGAATATCTCCAATTTTAATTTTATATATTTTTAGAATTTTCAGAAATATTTGTTTAAGGATGAACCCTTCCCTGATATAAACTGCATTTCTGAATTCCTCTAGTTACAAGCTTTCCAAAAATGTATACTTTTGCTATCATAGGTTACAAAACAATTCTGTTATAGTAATTTTTATAAATCCGGTAAATTGAGGCTGATTATTTCTTGTTGACTGTGTAGCGAATAGGAAGAAAGCTGATGATCATTGTATTATCCATAATTAATTAGTTGTTACAAATAGTTGACAAGTTTGTTGAACCACATACTTAAAGACTACTAAATATCCTTTGAAATGGGACCAAAATGGTGTTTTAGGGGATAAGGGGATGGCTAGTTTTTGTAAAAAGAACAAAGCATGGGATTATCCCCATTGAGTTTGTACAGGCGACACCCCTTCCGGCGGCACCCTTCAAACACCACCCCTGGTCCCCAAACATCAAACAGTTGTATCTCCCTTTCTGTATTAGCTATACCAATGCCACTTGGCAGGCATACAGACTGTAACAAAAAAGTTATACAATCGCAATTTTATTTTTAATTCAATGTTAAAATCATGCAATGTCAAAATCTCTTACACTCTGTGTTACGTCCCGTTTCGGCTACCAGAATCATTTTATTTGGTATTTTTAACTACTTGCGTTTAAAAGTTATGACCAATCTACTAAGTCGTCTAGAAATCGGATTGGGCCACTTTCACAATAATATCATACAATCTTGCTTGTATAAATTAAATGATAAGGTTATCACGCAAGGAACATTAGAGAGAACAATATAATTCTTTTTTCAAATAGTTTTATTTCATTTGAATAAATAAATTCATAAAATAAATAAATAATATTTGTAAAGACCTAACCTTCTTTGTTATACTTTTAACCACTTGAAACGAACCATTGTTGTCTAACAAGAGCGCTCTACTGCTATGTTCCTGGTTCGATTCCATTCATATTCATCCCAGTGATTTTACCATTGATTAAACCAAAGTGGCCCAGGTGATTTCATGACTGCTTTAGACAATTGATCATATCTCTGCTTACCGACCATCGATTGTCATGAAACAAAGCTTATTCGAAAGCTAAGAAAATTCCTCTCGCAGGCAATTAATACTCGAAACAGAAATTCTACGGGAGATATTTTTAATATTTTTTTCAAAACTGTATAACTTTTTTTGTTACAGCCTGTATAGCCTGTTATTAGGGCTTTAAAATGATACCAAATTTGTTGAGATAGCTTTTGTGGTTTTAAAAATATTTAAGGAAAATGACAGCATAAAGCTAAAAAATATAACAGCACCACCCTATTGGGAGGCGAGTTCATAACGCGTGACCATATATGTTTTAAGCTAGCATTCGGCACCACTGTTGCTGTCGCCAATAACGTAATAAACAAGATAACGTAAGACGTAACCAACCTCGTTGTCTATTCTCATGTCAATGTTGGCGTTAATTCAGTAACTTTCATGATTGATGTACTTGGGTATCATACATATATCCAATGTTATAATTTTAATATGTGGACTATTCTATGTTAGGACTGAAACCACCTTATAATGGATAACGTAATAAACTTTTCATCATTTGATGAATATAATTGCACCCTTTTCAAAGTGATTCAACATTTATTATGTGTTTATGAATGTTAACTTAGTGTTCATACATATTGTCTCACATACTGACACAATCTTAATTGTTTGCATGCTTCAATGATGCATAGTTCTATGGCTATTGGATAACGTAATAAACCAATTCGTATAATTGTGTGAATAAATACGGTAAGTAGCTGAAACAGCTGCAATAGTTGTCATCAACTTTGTTTTATTTTTGTTATCATTATAATTATACAGGAATATGGGCGACACAGCGCAAATAACCAATGGCGATAACGGCAGAACCAAATGCAATAGTGGAGACAAAAAAGGTCATCAGAGTACAGTCTTATTACAAATCTACTACCATTATTTAAAATAAAACAAATCAATATCTTGCTAATTTTAAGAGATAAAAGGCTATTCAATATTAAGTGCTATTATAATTTACACAAAGGTAATAATGTCATGGTGTAACAACATACCTGTAAAGTGCCATGTTACATCTGTCGATTTAATGACCATGTTTATTACGTTATTCGCCATATTTACCCTACATCAAAAGAGCAAGTCGTTAATATAATATAGAACTTTCTTTCGGTGGACTTTGAGCAACTTAACTTACAAATATACCATTTACTATGTATTGCTGAATACACTGATGGTGCTTAATACATAGACATTTATATTTCATTTGAAAGTACTTAGTTCTGTATATTATCATTGTGGATGTTTAGAATGTGAGGTATAGACTAATAGCTTGTGTCATTTAAAACAAGTTAAGTGAGATTATATATACAGGGTGTATCAAAAAAATTAGGACACTTTTTCATGACGGTGTAATACTTGTTATAATCATTGGACCATGACCAATTTAGTCTCAATGTAAAGCCCAATTAATTATTATGATATCCTGAAAATATGAGATCAATCCGATGAAAAATAAGAAAACTAGCATAATTTGCGTAAACCATGTCATTTACTGGTTTGTACAATGGGATTTACATGTATAGACCAGTAAATAACATGGTTTACGTTTCAATACGTTACAATAATTATAGACATAGAAAATAATCTATCAGTCAATAGCAAAGATTAGTTTGGTAATCCATTTACTTCTGGCACAAATCAATACTGGCTAAATCATCCACAAATCAGATGCATGCATATTCTGTGCAAATCAAAAAAGTTCTAGAACCCACTGTAGATGGTTCATTACCATGATATTGGCATAAATAGTGTGCGCGTTCATGTTACTCTACTGTTACTGTGTGAATGACCATTGTACATACTACAAAATAGATTGCCTTGCCTAATAGGTCACAATTTCCTTAATTAATGATGGATTTTCTCATCTCTTCAGGATTTTATCTTTATCGGTTGTACTTTACATTGAAATAAAAATTGGTCATGCTTCAGTGATTTATCAAGGATTTAAACCATCATCAAAAAGTGTCCTAATTTTTTTGATACACCCTGTATGGTAAGCATTATAACTTTGTGTTTGTTTTTCCGTTGGTAAAAGAAGATTGAATATAAAATAAATGTGTTGTGATGTAAAACTAAGCGTTTTAAAAGTATGCACTAAACAGTTTTGCGACTATGTTTATTACGTTATCCATCCTCGTCGTTGCAATTGCATTCCGGTGTAATTTACAAGTGTGTATACTGCTTTTTACTGCTTTATATTGTCAAATGGGCTTCAATGTATGGCGACAAGATGTGTTTGTGTACAAAATAAATTGCCTTGGTCGATGTTGAATATATTTGTTTACATATGTTTGTATATGTTTATTACGCTACCCACCCCATAAAGTCAGAGTACCAATGCCAGCGTTATTAGTAAAGCATAATATTATTGTTTCTGAGCTAACTATTAAAACACATTATAACGATTGGAAAAAGATACGATTAAAGATATATTTTATATTTTGCACAAAGATATTCATTTTGGAAAAAAAATAGATTTAAAGCTGAGGTTCATACATTACTGTGAAGGCCAAAAACGATTCATAGTACTTGCAATTAACAAGATTACATTGCATTTTGTTAGCTGTAATTGATAGGAGTATGCTTTCGTAACTACAATTTTGTGTTTTTGGCATCGCAATTGGTAAACTTGTTTTGATTCAGAGCTGATAGGCAGTAGATAACGTAATAAACATGGAACAAAATCTGCAAAAAAGTGATATTATAATTTGAATTCAACGTTATATTGTACAAAAATGCAGTGAGTGTTGTTCACAACATTTTAAATCTAGTATCCAGTATTGGAGACAATTTCTTTTTTCAACTTCTGAAATCTCATTTGCACTATTTTCATGAGAGTTGACCATATTCTATTTTGGCTATCTTACATGACAATCAAACAAAACCACAATAATAACAGCGTTTTAAACAATATCAATCACATGTCCATCCCACTTGTCCATCATTAGCAATATCTCGTCCCAGATTTCAGGGTCTTCCTCGAAGTCCATCACGCTCTGGCCCTGCTCGCCAATATTACTGGCTATTATCACATCGTCCCCCATCATATCGGCGAAATTCCTACGAGTGGAAATTCAAATCGTACTACAGGGTGCCCCTAAAAAAGGGTGCACATGTTTGCGCAACTTGTTGGCCATGAAGTCCTAACGTTTGGTGTAACATGTTTATACACACTGAAAGGGAAAACACTCAGCTTTCAGATGCCGTTTGTTTTAGCTGATTTGGATTTGTCAATCCTGAGATATACCCAGTTTATCAAAGCTACCCAAAACGACGTTGTGCCACTTTTACAGAAAGAATGATTATGAGCGTCAAAACGATACTAACATTGTTTTATCCATGGGCATCAATCGTCTGAAACATTGGGGTGGGCATTTGACCAGAACTGTTTAAAAGAGGCTGAGGAACAAAAATGATGTCCTTGGAATATGTGGTAGGGATTTCTACGAGCAGTTATTCTGGGATCCCTCTGAAGTGCACGCCGCACGTTATCAATGTGTTACAGTGTCCTGCCACTTTTCATATCTTATAGTCTTCCAGAATGTTCTTTATTCATATTGGTGCATGTACCATCTACCAAGTATTTCCAATACTCCTTTGTAGATGTATTCCTAGATGGTACGTGAGTGTTTGGGAAATGAATGGCAAACTCTCTGGTGACTTCTGCTGGACGTCTCGTTTCATGATATTTTAAGACCATGAACACCCTCTTCTAATAAAAATTGAGGCCGCACCCAGCGATATGGACGTCTGTCTTGTTTTAAAAATGTAGGCCCAATAAACATTTTGTGAAACCTCGTCAAAAGGACTGGTTTGAATCATGTAACAAACATCTTTATATTAAGTTTTGCTTGGATACACAGGCACTCATTCTATTACTTAAACCTATTCAATCTCAATACAAAAATGTTATTTTGCATAACACTGGTGAAGGGCAATAGTACAAGTGGAAGTTGTATCTTAGGAGTAAACATTTGAAACTGTAAAGTGGCACAACATCGATTCTGGGTAGCTCTAGTTAATTGTCCATATCTCAGGATTAACAGATCCGAATCAGATGAAATAAGCGGCATCTGAAAGCCAGGTGTTTAGTATTTCAATATGTGTAAACATCTTACACTAAATGTTAGAACTTCATGGTCAACAAGTTGGGTAAACACGTGCACCCTTTTTAGGGACACCCGGTATAGGAGGGCGCCGTGTGTTCATGGGGAACGCTATAACCATTTTCGGGGTATTGAGTTGTTTCGGTTTTTCGGGCGTGACGCAGTGGCGTAACCAGAGGGGGGTGCATGCCCCCCCCCCCCCCCCCCCCTAGTCAGAGACCATGCCCCCCCCCCCCCCCCCTCCTGATGCCCCACCAAATGAAATATGACAAAATACAATGTTACCCATGACAGTGCAGTACATGCCCTTATTTGCCCAGTGGCTTGACTTTTAAAGTAAAAAATAACTAAAAAATAGCTCTATAATGGTCTGAAATACCTACTTTTAGACCAAATTAAGCTAATTTTACTAACATGTTATTTTATTTGCCTCGCCTAATAATGAACATTACACAATTGTCTCCTTTGAGTTTGACCCTTAAGTGGTGGATGGGTTATTGCCCGAAGGGAAATTTGAAGGTTATTAAACTTGATCCTCCAGAAATGTTAGCGAGTTTAAAAGTTCACGAATCAGCAATACTGGCCTATATCCTTAATTGCAGTATAGCGAAATTTAAATCCTAGCAATACTGGCCTAATATCCTTAAACAAGGGACATTAAGTGGTGTTGAAAATTTTAAATGTTTAAAAATGTACTTTAGAATTCAAGATGAACATTAAAAATTGCCATTATTGTTGTTTCTACTAACAAAAACACAGCAAAACTTGATTAAAACAATATCATCGCTATTTATTGAAAAACGCCCTCTATGCAAATATAGTTCGCGTTATGTATCACGCGTACTGCAGGGGAATACTGTCGGGCGTAAAATGCTCGTCGCGGCTGTACGAGCATTTTTGAATCGACGTTTTCTTGTACAAAGAGGGCTGATTTTTCTTAATCCTTATAGGTGTAAGTTCATACAATTATAAAAATATACTAATCCCAGAAAGAGAGGGGACAAAACACTCAACCGTGAGGAGGGGACTTTTTTGCTCAGTCACGTCTATGATCCACTACTAAAACGAACTGGCAACTCTGGAGATGATGTTTCTTCGCGCCAAAGTGGATCATTGCCATTCTGATGAAATCCTCCGATGATGAGGATGAAATATTAATATGTGAGTATATTAATTGGTTTTGTCAAGCAGATTGTTTATTTCAATACTAATCCCAGTTTTTATCATAATTGAGGGCGCAGTCTCCAACACATATCTTAGTGCAGCATAGGGAAATTTGAATCCTAGCGAAATGTTCACTTGTTGCTTTTACAGTATTTTGGTGGTCTATAGAACCCTGCGGCCATCGCCTTACACATATTATGATGACCGCAAAACAAACAAAAAAAGACAAAGGCTCATTTCAAACAGCCCCAATTTTTGTCATGAAAGTACAGTGAAGACTGAAGAGCAATTCACAAAATATTCACCAGCCGCAGACAACCAATAAGGTATTGCCAAAGTATAATGTAGTTCGGGTCAACTCTCTCTCTTAGGTATGCAGTATGCAAATCACAGACACTGGTGAAAGTATCAAGTCTATATTTTCAAACGGCGATGGTGGCGTTCGCAGTCACTGTGTCTCTCGCAGACGACGGTGGACACGAACGCAGTTAATTTTGAATTTCCGTTGGTTTCAATGTAACAATGGATTTTGATTGTATGACCCCATAAAATTCATCACACGTTGGAACTAAATTATTTCATCCTAAAACCACTTTGGGTGGCTAACCATCCGCAGTGTCAGTATCATTTTTTGAATTTAAACCGTTGTTAAGCGTTCGTCCCATTCACTTGATCACGTAACCTCGTTCGCATATTTTAACCTGAAATTTCGTGAATACGCCCGTGTCCAGCGTCGTGGACGCGGAGGTGTACATACTGCAATGAGAAAGAGGGGCTGTAGGATAGTACGGACGCAACACAGACCAGGCCAATTGAATGCTTTGTATTGTTCCTATAGATGAGGTGACATTTGTTGAAATTTAGGACGCCCTCTGTTGGTTTGAGACAAAACACACCGGGCAAGAGTTCCTATAGTTTACATAGGCCAGATCAGGTTTTCTAACTAGATTGTGGTGTCACAGCAAATTGTTATCAAAACTGTCTTTACACTTGCTTAGGAATGCTATAAGCTATCGCATTTCACACAAAAAACTAAAACTAAATGAGTTTTACAATTCATTAGAAAGAAATTTCATGTTGTCTTCATTAACTTTACTGTATATTCTGCCTGGAGGGAAACAACAGAGGGTGTCCCATTTGTAAATACATGACATCATAGGTCACCTCATCTATTGTTTGCCTTCAAGGACGCTTGCAATGGTTTGGTGATTTGCGCCCAAATTGTAGCATGGAAATACTGAACACCATTAGGTTATATCAGGGCCAGGGCCCTGACACTTATTGTTCGAACAATCCAACTCAGCGACGTTAATGAGTAAACAATGAATAACATATCAATGAATATTGAAAAACAACGTAATTTGTTAAGTCAAAAATGAAAGGTTCTAGACCATAGTGGACACGAACGGCTGTAATTTTTGAATCTCCGTTGATTTCAATGTTATGTTTGTTTGTTATTTTGTTGGGGGTATTTACCAGAGCTACGTTGTGGGCGTAAAAATAAGTACATGCGATACGTTGTGGGGGTTTTGGCACGCATTGTGTCGTTTCTACATGCTTTTAAATGGCCTCTAGAGGGGGTATACCCTATAAGTGATTTGTTGTCTTTATGGACTAGGGGGTAGGGTACCGCGCCATTTTGCGATATTTTGCGAAAACGATCGTGGTTATCGCGTGATACGTATCGTTGAAAAAATAAGTTACACTGTTTTAACGAAATGCACTATGGGATTGTGTTACCAGCCTCAAATCAAGGCGGTCGCAAACTTGCTTACAATTGTATATTAGCCTAGCTATAACAAGCTAAAAGTGACATCTCTGAATGTATAAACAAAGTGTGCAAAGGAGAAATTGTTGGGCACACTGGTAAAATGGTTTTACAACAAGTTTGGCTATCATTATCAAACTGAACTCAAGTTAAATCACTTATTTATCGAGCAATAATATAATTGTTTACGCATTTTAATTGTTTAGATACAAAGTTAAATAAATCAAGAGTTAAATGATAGATAAATAAATAAAAAGAAAACTATAAACGCATGTGCGGCCTTTATAATTCATAAAATTGACATAACAATGATGTTACATTAATCCACCATCAAGTTTAAAATATAAAAAATAAAAGGATAACAAGGAATATTCGGGAATCGAACCCGTGACTGCCGATTGCCAACGACATGGCCAACGTATGCACGCCACAGAGATCGACGAGTATAATAGTGATAGTTTTATTATTTAACCATATCCATTTATTTATAACGAATGGATTTTTATTGTGCCATTTTTGCCAAATGTGTGTGTTCTTTATTTCGCACAAAATGTGTTTGTAATGTGCTTATACTCCTTATTTTTAAAAGAACAGTAAAAAACATTTTCGAACACAAAAAATGGCGTCATTTATACGGTCCACAATCCTGAGACTATATACTAGTACCTAAAGGGATAGGAAGCATGCATATGGACTCGATCTATTGTTGTTTACCCAGGTGTATCCAAACACGTCTGATATGGCTGCTGTGTACACGCATACAGACGATGCCGGCCAAGCGGCGAGATCCCGCATATAAAACAAAAATGATCATAACGGGGCTCGAACTCACAACCTTTCGCCCGGCCTTTCGCTCCCCATGTCAACGTTCCATCCACTACACCAACCGTGCTAATTGTATAAAATGTTGGCGAATATTTTATTTATATCTAATTTTATTAATTGGACATTTGAACTTGGAAACAAGGTAGAAAAAGGACACGTAGACTATCGGTTTTAGGATTATTTACTGTAGTTATACATAGAAAAGGTGTGTTTTTTAGACTTTTGCGATGGGTATTCGCGATTACGTATTAAGCCAATACGAAACTGTCTTAGTTCGTAATTCGTGTCCAGCGCTGTGTAATTCTACATTCCCAGCAGACACTCTGTTCAAAGGCACAAAAGGGGACTTGTTTAAGGCATATTATTTGCAATTCTGAGGTGTGCAGATCGATTTTCTGTAAGTTCTCGAATTGGTTAGAAAACCATCCATTTTAGAACATCTGAAATTTAAAATGAACTGCACACCTGGGAAAGTATGATGCCAAGGGCATTTCTTTTGCACGTAAATCCAATACAAGAGTTCTGAAAATCACAAATATGACGTCATAACCATTGCTTCGGGACAAAATGGCGCGGTATCCCCCCCCCCCCCCCCCGAACTCCCACCCCTATTTATGGACGGGTGTTTTTTTCGAACTCTCAGAATGTCGATTCCTGCACCCAAACAAACAAAGGGAAGCCCATAGGGCATATGTTAGTACGTGTTTGGTTTGTATGTATTGTGGGCGTACTCCCACAATGTAGCTCTTGAGTGTAACTCTTTAGCTCTTGTTTGTTCACAAACCCAAACCAAGATCATAAGGGAACATGGCAGCATGTAACCTCATACGGAAGGGTGGGAGTGGTTTCATTTTAAAATGATGTCATGTTGGTATTGAGACTGGGAAGCGAATGCGAAGGCCTATAAAGCAAAATGAGTCGAAGAAAACCAAACAAAGGACATGTTAGCGGGCTCCCGGGAGTCGAACGTGAGCATGTGAATGGCCAACTGGACCCACTTGTGCTGAACAAACATATTGACAATAACAATTTCCGCTCCATTGGCTAAAAGAGTTCGAGCTCTTTGTGCTCAAACTTTATTATAAAAAAAATGTATATATCTTATCATCCAAGTAGGTTTGAACACGTTTTTCCATTTGGGTCAAATTTACACACATGTGGTTGGGGTAACTTTGGCCCACTCAAAGATTGAGGGAAAACTATCTAGAAATACTGAAAGTTTCAAAACAAAATAAACTATGTGATAGTAGGGTCATAATCATGGATTCCGTGACAATTTGCTCAGTACCTTGGTTTCTTGGTGAATTTGTCAACTAGAACCATTTTGAAAGAAAATGAGCTCCTATGTCCCTCTCAAAAGTGACGGGAACTTTTTTTATAGCGTAAATTCCAAAATGGCCGCCATGCAGGGGCCCGAAATCCAAAGGGCTTCAATTAAGCTAAAACGCATACCAAATTGTTCGGCTGAGCACAAGGATTCAAGAAAAGTATAGTTTGCTATACTTCCGATGTTTGGTTAACGAGTTATCGGGTAAAACGTAAAAAGGTCGTTGACCTTTGCATATGAGGTCCCGGAGGATTGGGCATTAGTTGTTGACTGTTTTTTGGACTGTGCGATTTGTTTTGACCGTGTAGAAAAATGTTGACCCCACCCCCACCACTTACGTGAAATTCACGAGGTGACTGCAAAAATAAATGGGGCTACCTTTTACTATTTTTTGTTTGGTACGTCGGGGGAATCGAGAAGAATCTGAGTCGGGGGAATTTCATTTATGGTCAGGTGCCCTCCCCCCCCCCCCCCCCCCCCTCCCACTCCTGTGCACGCCACTGTACATATTACATAGTTGTTGTTTGTATACATATACACAATTATTGTACCACAATAGACTTATATTATAAATTTGCAGAGTAAATTGCATGCTAAAACACCAAAACCCCATTTTTTAAACTGTCTTTCCTCCGAATTTCGGCCTTTTAAATCAAATAAGCAGATTTGAGTGGCTCTCTAGCCTATCCTAGGCCTAAACAAAGTTACCGCAAACACGGTCAAACCAAGGAGTTAATACTATAATAACTCTGCAAACACGCCAGACTATAGTATGGCCTAATACGCATATTTAGAGCTATTGGGCGCGGCAAAATGTGGGTCTTTTTCTGGCAAGGTGCAAGCCTATTGGAGAGTTTGAAGTCCTAAAATATGGAGGTAAACTGTTGAGTAATGTAAAACTATCGAATACGGCGTAATTTTGTTTGTTTTCATCAGCGTTATTAGCTGGTTAAAAGCGTATTTCAATGCAATCCCACACGTTAGCGTAAAACCAGAAGTAGGGCGTACCAACATCAGCGCGATACCGCCCAACACTAGGGAAACCCTAAATCCGCGTATTGCATGATATATGCTATTGAAATTGTAGTACGATTCACACTGTTCGGAAAAATATCCGATTTTTTTAAAAATTGGATATCTATTATATTTGTTTTATCTACCCCTATCATTATTTACTTTGCATATTTGAATTCCTTATGAAATTCCCCATCGCGGGTTGAACGCCAGAAGGCAGTAATTCGACTTTTGGGCAAAATGATACTTTTGTACCAAAATAATCCACATAACCCACAGATTTTAAGAACCATAAAGATCTCGATTGAATATATGGCCAATTCCACATAGCCCCAAGTGAATGTAACAGGTTTCAGTCAGTGCCAGATAATCAAAAGGTTAATTATCTCAAAATAGCCTTTTATTGAGCTAAGGCCTTCTGGCACACAGCCCACGATATAATTGTCAAAGGTTACTACGTCGGTAAGGTAATTATACGGGCTCGTGAATATCTCCAATATTTATTTTATACATTTTTAGAATTTTCAGAAATATTTTGAAGGATGTACCCTTCCCTGATCTAAACTGCATTTCTTAAATTCCTCTAGTTAAACATGAGCTAAACAAGCTTTTATTTCCAAAAATGTATACTTTTGTGTTTTCTTTCAATTTGCAGCTTTTGAGGTGTCCTAATACTTTTGGTTGCTAGTGTAATCGGATAATTCACAAGCATTGGCAGGTTGGTTGCTAGTATAATTGGATAATTCACAAGTATTGGCAAGTAGCAATCTTGTGAAAGTTCATAATATTGATTGCAAATATTTTTTCCCACAGGTGTTATCAAGAAACAATACAGTGCTATAGAATCAACAAAAATATGTTGTTTTTAATTTAAGGAAGGGGATGGCATGTTGTTCTAATTAATCGATGTTTAATAAATCGATACACGTAAATTAAGATGTCGTGTCATGATAGTGTTAGTACTTGAATCAGAAAACCTCTTACAACAGGATGCACATTGGTATGGTTTCTCTTTTGTATGGATATGTTCGTGGTCTTTTGATATGATTGGTAACGCTCTTAATCATAGCATTCATCACAGTCATGCGGTTTCTCTTTTGTATGATCCTTTCATGGTAGGTCTTCATTAGCAATTGTATCAGAACAACAGTATAAATATTATTATGGTTTTTCTTTAGTATGAATCCGTTCATGAGTGGTCTTATTACTTAAATCGGAAAAACACTTACCACAGTATGAACATTGGTATGGTTTCTCTTTTGTATGAATCCTTTCATGTCTAGTCTTATCACTTGAATTAGTGAAACGCTTGTCACAATATGCACATTGGTATGGTTTATCTTTAGTATGAATCCTTTCATGGATGGTCTTACCACCTGAATTAGAGAAACTCTTATCACAGTATGAACATTGGTATGGTTTCTCTTGTGTGTGAATCATTTCATGTCTGGTCTTATTTCCTGAATCAGAGAAACTCTTATCACAGAATGAACATTGGTATGGTTTATCTTTGGTATGAATCCTTTCATGTCTGGTCTTATTATAGAATTCCGAGAAACTCTTACCACAGTATGAACATTGGTATGGTTTATCTTTGGTATGAATCCTTTCATGGATGGTCTTAGCAGTTGAATTAGAGAATTTCTTATCACAGTATGAACATTGGTATGGTTTCTCTTGTGTGTGAATCATTTCATGTCTGGTTTTATGACTTGAATTAGAAAAACACTTATCACAGTATGAACATTGGTATGGTTTCTCGTGTGTATGAATCCTTTCATGTCTGATCTTATAGGATTGCGAGAAACTCTTATCACAGACTGAACATTGGTATGGTTTCTCTTTTGTATGAATCCTTTCATGTCTGATCTTTTTACTCGATTGGGAAAAACTCTTACCAGAGACTGGACATTGGTATGGTTTCTCTTTTGCATTACACTTTTCAGACCAGATCTGTTCAACTGACTGACCACACTTTGTAACATCTTGCCATGGCCATCTGATGGATGAATTAATACCTTTGAACCAATACCTCCGTATTTGCCTTTCATGAAGTCGTTGATGTATCTTATACTTGTCAAAGTTACTGAAGATTCTACGAGTGTGATGATATTTACAAGCGTTGAAAGGCGTCAGCTGGTTTCCAATATCGTGTAACATAGCGGTTACATTGCTGGGAAGGAATACAGAAAACAAGAATGCAGTTAAAGAGACAAAGTTAATGTTCAATACGTGGTGCAGTGTTTTACTGCAATACATTTTGCATGGTCGTACGAATGGCACATGGCATACATCGAGTGCTTGGAGCTCACATGTCTTAAGTGCAATTTTTGGGATATTCAGTTTTTTGCGTATTATAATAGAATGTAATATTCTCTATTTAGTGAACTCATCCGCTTAGTGATAATAACACATTTTAATGGTTAAAATGGCTTGAACACTATCTAAATACTGCGCATTTTGACACCTCTTGTGTTGCGCTACGATGTTGTTTGGTGGATTTATGGGCACTGGCTAAGGTCGAATTCAAAAGTTTAATGATATACCAAATAAGCTTACCTACACAATTTGTATAGTGCCTGATGGTTTTGATCTAAATATTATACGAATCAGCTGTGAAAATGTGTTGATTCTTTCCAGGTTGGATTCCCTGCAAGTCAATAAACTACTATCGTGATATTCTTCGTTTCAACATTGAAAAACATGTACAATTGATAAAATGACAAGTATATAATCGGCGCGTGTGTTGTTTTTCGCTCACTATCGGCGCGTGTGTTGTTTTTCGCTCACTTTCACGTTATGGCCTCTCTGCCGTTGTGACGTCTTGAGCCCCAGGCCTAGGTAAGGCCAAAAAAAATTGTTAATTGTTAAAAAACCCTGGGCACTACCGGCTTATTTTAGAGTGGTTCTGATTGGTGTATTGCAAGATTTACTCATTTGAATAGCCAATTTAAATGCAGCTTGTAAAATGTTTCACTCCCATCTTTATCAGGGATACAATTATTCTAACAATGTCTCTCATTGGTGCAATACATGATGTATCCATCTTTTTAACCAATCGGCCGGTAGTTCTCAGGGGGTTTTAATGTTGTCCTCCACAGCTTTCAGCGGAAGCTCAAAGTTCAGCCAACAAGAAGTTGAACGGATTTAAAGTCGGTATACATTTTCAAAAGTTTGTTCATTAACCATTATTTACTCAAACCCTCATGGCCGTCGAAATCCTTTTAGTTTTTGCTTAGTTTATACGGGAGTTTATACCGGTAGTTTTTTACGAAATGTGAAATTGTCTTTTTACCGAAAGTAGTCCCCAAACCACAGTAAGGTGCACAATTGGTCATTTTGGAAATATCATTATATATCGTACCTAACTGATATAAAAGATATATCTGATATTGATGATCCAAACGATAGTTTGACATAAGATAGATAGAGATGATTTAAGTGAGTCGGGAAGTGAGTTATAAATTTGCGACGATATATTTGATATTTTTTGATATTTCCGATATAAATGATATAAAAGATACAAACGATAGTTTTGACGATATAAAATATAGAGATTATTTTCTGACGATTTAAAAAAAACGTGCACGTGTTAACCATGCATGAACTTCTAGAATTTGGTGTAACAATTGTATACATATTTTAGTCAATCCTGAAAAGCTACCTAAAATCGACGCTGTGCCACTTTTACAAAAAGAATGCTTAAGATAAGCATTAAAACCCTCGTCCTCCTAAGAGTGAACACCACCAAAATCATATTTTGCATTCTAACATTACACGGCAGTGTTTGAAATTAAGATTGACCCCACCATAAGTCTAAATTTAACATCCTAGAAAAGGTAATAAATGCTGCAAATGTACCTAAATGTTTCATAATTTTGCATTTGTAGGTTATTTCCTCCACATTAGGCCCAAAATCTCCAGCTTTTTCTTGAATGGTATCATTTTACACGATTTCACTGTTTCCACCAATTTAGAGCTAGAATCTCTGATCTTAGGATAAAGGCAGTTTGTCGTACCTACTAAGATAGATATCATTGGCCCGTAGCGAAAAAAAATGCTGGTTACCCCCCACAAAAGTGATTGTTTTTAAGCAGAAGACATCTAGATCTTCAATAAAAACAATGATTTGAATGAACCAGTTTGCTCTAAAGGTGAAAAAAATTAACACAAACTTGACCTCTTAACCATACAAAGCAATAGGAAACTGATATGGTGGTGTGGGACCCTAAGGGAGGGTGGTCGCCGATTGCGCTAAAACGCAAAGAACCGTGACCTATGGCGTCTAGATGATCGCTTTTACATCCCTTGCGCTAATTTTGACGAAAACAAATTGAGGGTGCCACATTACCCGGGGGTAGGGTAAGCCGTCAAAGTCCGATAGGTGGGGCGGGGGGTGGTCGCCACCTTACATTTTTTTAAATCGCCATTTTGAGAAATATTATAATTGTATGGTCACTTCCTATCTTACAAGCAAAAAAACGGGTGAAATTCTGATATTTGATACTTTTTTGGCGAAGATTTCTATTTTGGCCTATATTTCATTGTACACTGTCCAGCGAATACGGCGGGATGTTGATGTCGGCCATGTTTGATGACGTCATTGTGACGTTCTCTGAACGTTGCAGTTAAGTTCTAGTTTGGTTGCACTTAGGTTGTGGTTAGGTTGTCATTAAAACGTTTCTACAACGTTATATATAACGTTGCGGTTTGGGTGTGATTTGGTACTTAAAACAAACAACCCGCAACGTTATAATAACGCTGTAAGAACGTTTTTAATGACAACCTAACCAGAACCTTAGTGCAACCAAACTAGAACTTAAACTACAACGTTCAGGGAACATCTTTTTCACGTTTAAAGGATTAAACTAAAACAACCAACTATTTGAGTGTTACAACGTTGTTCAAACATTATGTAAACGTTTCCGATGTTCAACATGCAACGTTCAGAGAACGTTTTAATCACGTTTCCAAGAACCAACCTAAAACAAACAAACCGCAACGTCATAATAACGTTGTAAGAACGTTTATAATGACAACCTAACCACAACCTAAGTGCAACCAAACTAGAACTAAACTTTAACGTTCAGAGAACGTTTTGCTCACGTTTCAACGGACCAACTTAAAACAACCAAATCACAACCAAACCGTAACGTTATAACGTTTTAAATGACGCAACCTAACTGCAACCTAGGTGCAACGTTGCGGAAACGTTCTTTGTTTGCTGGGTGAGTAGTCCGTGTGTAGTATTCGATATGCCATTCGCTATTATAATAATACATGTATGCGTATAGTCGGCGCAGCACGTCAGTCCCGTACTGAAATCACGTATTTTCGATGGATATCGTGATTTTAGCAAATTATAAGCGGCTCAGTTTAGCAGACATTGTTGACAATTTAAAACTTAATCCAAAGGCAGACATCGACAATCCGATAGGAAATTTTCTCCTCTACATGAATATCGCCGTGAAATTCCTCGAAATGTGTTAAGACGACCTGGAACTAGCAACTTTTGGAGTCATCTTACGAACGATTATCTACTTCCGGTTGATAATTTTGCGCTAATAACCATGATGAATTTAAGAAAACGAAGGATTAATGTGGATAGAAACCTAGACAATGATCTCTGAACCCTTTACATTCGCCATTTTATCATCTGATACCGATGGGACTTGTCAATAACTGATAATCAATAATTCTGTTCGGGTAGTGCTAGTCAGAAAAGTCAAAGTCGCCCAAATCTCGTCCGGCAAAACTGAAATCTCGCCCAAAACGTGAGCTTGTAAAATCCGTGAATGCGAGCTCATTAACGCAGCGACTGCGGTCTGCCTGAAGCTGCCGAAAGTAAATTGCTTTCTCCACGGTTGTTCCCCGGGTTGTTCTCGGCATTTAGCCGGTCCCGTCTTTATTAAGAATTGTTTCTATCAGATTTGCACGTTGTATCGGAGTCACAGCCGCCGAGAATCTCAGTAGCAGGGGCCTGGTTGCATTGTGCAGATGTAGTCATAATCGAATACGCTAGGGGGTCTTAACGTCACTGGTGATGCCACGCATACCCCGGGCGCGAATCTATTCCTTATTAAAACAATTGGCCAACGATAATTGCAAGTTACAGGAAACTCACTTTGAACAGAATCTGCATATTTTTCTTACCGATTCGCAACGGGATTCACAATCCTCCAAAGCCATAGATCGAGTCGGGACACTAAAAGTAAGTGAGGCTATTTCTTAGGTAAGCTTGTTTCAATATACCGTTCGACAGCTGAGGTCGAGCACGATCGAGCAGGTAGTGCCTGGATCGATAGATAGTCCCAATCGGTACCGTAGTGCATACACGGTACCACCACCCTCCATGATGACGCAAATGATGATTTCAAAATGCAATTTTCGCGATATTTAAATGAGGGGTGGTGCCGGGGGCGTATTTTCTTTATGCAACTAATGGGATGAATAGACGACAGATGATGTACACATATAGATGGTATCGCTGTACGGAATAAAGCGTAGTAACACAATGGGATGCATGGTTGCAGAAAGGAATTAAGCTGCCAGGGTGGTGTGGCTTTTAGTTAGTTAGCATGAACGAAGTCACCATTATTGGGGCTAGTCGACATACTATTTACAATACTTAACTTGGTTAGATTATAAGTGTCGACGATTAAGCCCGGGGGGGGGGCACTGACATTGGAAAAGGGTATAGGTACGTATGTGCCGCGCTGAAGACCCCCTTTTTCACCCTCTGCTGCTAGCTCTTATGACCCCTTTTGAGCATCAGTTCTTAAGACCCCAATTTTATTGAAAATTCAAAAATCGCGGAATTTTGCGTTTCAAAGCCCCAATTCTTCGAAAATTTTGCGTTCTAAAACCAAAAAAAATCGAAAATTTGCGTTCTTGCTAATCAAAATTGAACTATAGGCAAGTTCTCAAGACCTACTTTTTTGAAAAAATTAGTTCCTAAGACCCTATTTTTCGTCATAAACTCTACTCAGTTCAGTTCTGTAGCCCCCCCCCCCTTTTTTTGAGACCATGTGCGGCACACCCCTACCCTCAAAAAGTTGAGTGCCCCCCCCACCCCCCTCCCCCTCCCCCGGGGCGATTAAGCCAAGTTTAAAAATAAAGTAGGTCCCCTCGCGCATCCTTTTCAGGCATTCTATGTACTATATGTTCTCAGTTTTCCCTTTCACCTAAACATTTTGTTTATCAATTTAAAAGAAGCTGACATATCAGTAATAACTAATATTTATAATTGATTGGAGTCCAATGAGCATTTTAACCATATTGCACTTTAATGAACTGCATCCCCAGCCCTGGGATTAGGGCCGGGGCGTACAAATTGGCGATATGACGTACGTCCCGGATGGGAATTTATTAACCGTACACACTCACTGTATAAATATGTATCACTGTACAATGATGTGCTATTACTCCGTCAGGTATCAAAGTGTTGTTTACGGTAATAAAGATCGCGTCCCGGATATACACTAGCAGGGGTTGCCAGTGAGCTTGCCGGTGAGCTTGCCGATCGGGTCCACTTTTAAATAAAAATTTGGTCAGCATAGAACTGGTGGCGCTATACTGATCAGGCGTGATTGTACAGACGACACGACGCTGGCCACGCGTCTCTCAAACGACCCAATATGTCAACGGGAGTGCACTATTTTGAATTATTTTTAACAGTCATCGCCCGGTTAACGATGACAATTCTTCTAATTATGATGAATTTGTCAAAATGATAAGATTAACATTCGCGATTACGTGTTATTCACCTTATTCATTTACGTATTCAACATTTAGGTTTCGCGTGGCCACCGTCGTTTGTTTAAATCCACAACGCCCTCAAACCTATGCTGACCAAATATTACGTTAAACCTGGTTAAACACTGTTAAACGCGTTCAACGCCGGTCACCGACACATTCCGATGATTACAATAATTTATGTAATTTATGCAAACGGCCCCGTTTTCGCTACGTGTGTTAGTATACGACTTTCCTATCCCAAAATTAATAGTATCCCTGACACTAGTCGTGGCAACATTTTGTGCACGTACGTCCCCGGCTAAACTTTAGAATACCCTACCATTTTTGAAGCTCCACTTTTTTTAAAATCATCTTCGACGGCGCGAAGCTCAACCTTTTAAAAAATAATGCAACATCGAAAAGGTCTTCCTTTTCAATATCACCTTCGCCAGCGCGAAAGCACCGCTGGTGAACCATCATCATCGACGGCGCGAAGCTCAATTTTCTTTTTCCTACCATTTTTGAAGCTCCTCTTTTTTTTAAATCATCTTCGACGGCGCGAAGCTCAAACTTTTAGAAAATAATGCAACATCGGAAAGGTCTTCCTTTTTCAATATCACCTTCGCCAGCGCGAAAGCACCGCTGGTGAACCATCATCATCGACGGCGCGAAGCTCAATCTTTTTTTCAAAACAATCAACATCGGCGAAGCACCGCTGATGAAGCCATCATCATCGACGGCGCGAAGCTCAATCTTTTTTTTCAAAACAATCAACATCGGCGAAGCACCGCTGATGATGCCATCATCATCGACGGCGCGAAGCTCAAGCTTTTTTTCAAAACAATAGTATTTTGTATAATTTTCAAACCTCAATGACATAATACAGTCCTCAAAATAAGTAACTGACCAGGTAATAAATATATTCTAACTCCAAAACTATTATAGCTCCTATACGTCTAATGTGGGTTGATTATAATAATGTGGTTTTATGATATGCTGTGTGATATTAAATCCTTGATTAATAAGGATCATTGGCACTGCCGTCCGGCACCCAGACGATGGCGGACACGACGAACGGCCGTAAATTTTGAATTTCCGTTGGTTTCAATGCAATAATGGATTTTGATCATATATCCCCCCTATAAAATTCATCACACGTGGGAATTAAATTATTTTATCCTAAAACCACTGGACTTGTATAACCAACTCAAGTGTCAGTCAGTACTTTAGCGTCCCATTAACTATGGGTCGTTCTTTAAAAACCCCGTCCAAAGATATATTATGGGTCGTTCTTTAATAGTCCTGTCCAAATTGTTAAGGTGTTGGACTGCCCCTTAATATTGCATTGGGACTGAAGTTCAGTATAATGTGACAGGTCGGCTTAAACATGTTAAATAGATTATGGGTCGTTCTTTAAAAGCACTGCCCAAATTGATGAGGTGCTGGACTGTCCCTTAATATTGCATTGTGGGAGAGGTTGGCCGAAATAGATTACGGGTCGTTCTTTTTGCATTGGGACATTATGGGTCGTTCTTTACCCCTTGATATTGCACAGGGACCGAATCTCAGTATCATGTGACAGATTTACCAAACTAGATTATGGGTCGTTCTTTAAAAGCCCCGTCCAAAGATATATTATGGGTCGTTCTTTAATAGTCCCGTCCAAATTGTTAAGGTGTTGGACTGCCCCTTAATATTGCATTGGGACTGAAGTTCTCGTAGATTATGGGTCGTTCTTTAAAATCCCGTCCAAAGATATATTATGGGTCGTTCTTTAATAGTCCCGTCCAAATTGTTAAGGTGTTGGACTGCCCCTTAATATTGCATTGGGACTGAAGTTCAGTATCATGTGACAGGTCGGCTTAAATATGGGTCGTTCTTTAAAAGCCCTGCCCTATTGCACAGGGATCGAATTTCAGTATCATGTGACAGATTTTACCAAATAGATTATGGGTCGTTCTTTAAAAGCCCCGTCCAAAGATATATTATGGGCCGTTCTTTAATAGTCCCGTCCAAATTGTTAAGGTGTTGGACTGCCCCTTAATTGGGACTGAAGTTCAGTATCATGTGACAGGTCGGCTTAAATAGATTATGGGTCGTTCTTTAAAAGCCCTGCCAAAATTGATGAGGCGCTGGATTGTCCCTTAATATTGCATTGTGGGACAGGTTGGCCAAAATAGATTATGGGTCGTTCTTTTTGCATTGGGACATTATGGGTCGTTCTTTACCCCTTGATATTGCACAGGGACATATTTCGGATTGTAATGTGCCCCGCTGGGCTGTAGAAAAAAGATAGATTATGGGTCGTTCTTTAATAGTCCCGTCCAAATTGTTAAGGTGTTGGACTGCCCCTTTAAAATATTGCATTGGGACTGAAGTTCAGTATCATGTGACAGGTCGGCTTAAATAGATTATGGGTCGTTCTTTAAAAGCCCTGCCCAAATTGATAAGGTGCTGGACTGTCCCTTAACATATCATGTGGGACAGATTGGCCAAAATAGATTATGGGTCGTTCTTTAAAAGCCCCGTCCAAAGATATATTATGGGTCGTTCTTTAATAGTCCCGTCCAAATTGTTAAGGTGTTGGACTGCCCCTTAATATTGCATTGGGACTGAAGTTCAGTATCATGTGACAGGTCGGCTTAAACATGTTAAATAGATTATGGGTCGTTCTTTAAAAGCACTGCCCAAATTGGTGAGGTGCTGGACTGTCCCTTAATATTGCATTGTGGGACAGGTTGGCCAAAATAGATTATGGGTCGTTCTTTTTGCATTGGGACATTATGGGTCGTTCTTTACCCCTTGATATTGCACAGGGACATATTTCGGATTGTAATGAGCCCCGCTGGGCTGTAGAAAAAAGATAGATTATGGATCGTTCTTTAATAGTCCCGTCCAAATTGTTAAGGTGTTGAGCTGCCCCTTAATATTGCATTGGGACTGAAGTTCAGTATCATGTGACAGGTTGGCTTAAATAGATTATGGGTCGTTCTTTAAAAGCCCTGCCCAAATTGATGAGGTGTGGACTGTCCCTTAACATTGCATGTGGGACAGGTTGGCCAAAATAGATTATGGGTCGTTCTTTAAAAGCCCCGTCCAAAGATAGATTATTGGCTGTCCAAATTGTATGTAGAATAACACCGCCCATTCATGAGGCAGCCCCTTAATATTGCATTGTTGGACGCCGCCCCTTATAATTGTTGAGGTGTTGGACTGCCCAAATTGATGAGGTGCTGGACTGTCCCTTACTATTGCATTGTGGGACAGGTTGGCCAAAATATATTATGGGTCGTTCTTTTTGCATTGGAACATTATGGGTCGTTCTTTACCCCTTGATATTGCACAAGGGACCGAATTTCAGTATCTATGACACCCTCCAGAGCTATAATTATATATGTAGCATACCACCGGGATCGATCGGGAGGAGATCTGACAGCCTTGGGGGGGGGGGGGGGGGGGGGGGGGGGGTGGTGATGTAGGGGACTTGGGTGAAATAAATACAACAATACGTCGACGACAAACCACAATCATACATGGACACACTGATTAACCATAACATTTATAATTTTATCCACGTAAAATTATTTTCCATAACATTGTAAATTGATTCACTAAAATTAATTGACCCATCATGAACAAACAAAGGTTGATACACTTTGTCCGAAATAAGGAACGCATTGCCCTCTCCCACTAGACAATGTAGATAGGTTGATCCCATGTTATGAAAAACATAGGTAGGGTCAATATTTATTTACCGGAGAGGGGTAAGAGAAGGGGAGACCTCTGCCATAGCGTTAACATTAACATGTCCCAAATCTTATTTAAATTGCGAGCCCGGACGTTGCGAACAGTGTCCAAAGTATGATGGTAAAACAGTAGGTACTAATTGTTTTTAAAAAAAAGATTGAGCTTCGCGCCGTCGATGATGATGGCTTCATCAGCGGTGCTTCGCCGATGTTGATTGTTTTGAAAAAAGATTGAGCTTCGCGCCGTCGATGATGATGGCATCATCAGCGGTGCTTCGCCGATGTTGATTGTTTTGAAAAAAAGATTGAGCTTCGCGCCGTCGATGATGATGGCATCATCAGCGGTGCTTCGCCGATGTTGATTGTTTTGAAAAAAGATTGAGCTTCGCGCCGTCGATGATGATGGCTTCATCAGCGGTGCTTCGCCGATGTTGATTGTTTTGAAAAAAGATTGAGCTTCGCGCCGTCGATGATGATGGCTTCATCAGCGGTGCTTCGCCGATAATGATTGTTTTGAAAAAAAGATTGAGCTTCGCGCCGTCGATGATGATGGCATCATCAGCGGTGCTTCGCCGATAATGATTGTTTTGAAAAAAAGATTGAGCTTCGCGCCGTCGATGATGATGGCTTCATCAGCGGTGCTTCGCCGATGTTGATTGTTTTGAAAAAAAGATTGAGCATCGCGCCGTCGATGATGATGGCATCATCAGCGGTGCTTCGCCGATGTTGATTGTTTTGAAAAAATATTGAGCTTCGCGCCGTCGATGATGATGGCTTCATCAGCGGTGCTTCGCCGATGTTGATTGTTTTGAAAAAAAGATTGAGCTTCGCGCCGTCGATGATGATGGCTTCATCAGCGGTGCTTCGCCGATGTTGATTGTTTTGAAAAAAGGTTGAGCTTCGCGCCGTCGATGATGATTGTTTCACTAGCGGTTCTTCCTCGCGATGTAGATTTGTTTAGAAAAAGGTTGAGCTTCGCGCCGTCGAAGATGATGGCTTCAACACCGGACTTCGCCGATGTTGATTGTTTTAAAAAAAGGTTGAGCTTCGCGCCGTCGATGATGATGGCTTCAACACCAGGACTTCGCCGATGTAGATTTGTTTAGAAAAAGGTTGAGCTTCGCGCCGTCGAAGATGATGGCTTCAATACCGGAGCTTCGACGATGTAGATGTTTTTAGAAAAAAGGTTGAGCTTCGCGCCGTCGATGATGATGGTTTCACCACCGGTTCTTCCTCGCGATGTAGATTTATTTAGAAAAAAAGGTTGAGCTTCGCGCCGTCGAAGATGATGGCTTCAACACCGGGACTTCGCCGATGTTGATTGTTTTGAAAAAAGGTTGAGCTTATCTATTCTGCCTTGTACTTAGAAAAATCAGCGCGATATTGTCTCTAAGTGTTGTCCCTTAGCTCGTTTGTTGAAGATCATTACGGGATACATCACGATCCGCGGCGTCGAAGAAGATTGTTAAAAAAGGGCAGCTTCGAAATGGTAGGGTATTCTAAAGGTACTCCACGTCCCCGCTACAGTTCCGGTCCCCCGTGTTCGTGACAAAGTGTACGTCGCCATGTACGGTCCGGCCCCCTTTAGCCGGGACGCTTAATTTCTTTCTGCAACCATAACGGGATGCATCCCATTGTGTTACTACGCTTTAATATTCCGTGTAGCAATCTGTCGTCTGTGCATCCCATTATAGTTGCATAAAGAAAATACGCGTCCCGGCTACATGCCCCGGCTAGCAGGGGCACATTTTTGCACGTCCCCGGCGCTCCCCGGTACACGCCCCCGCATAGCCGGGCAACGATTTCTTGTCCCATGGTCCCGGCCGCGTCCCGGCCGGGGATGCAATTGATGCACAACCCCCGAGGCACCATTTCCGCTAGGCCACGGGGATCAACCATTTCATTGAAAAACTGACACACCGGGTGGCACAAGCACACTGCATCGTAGATATGTAGAACTCAAGGGTTTAGGGTTAAAGGCATATTATGTGATCTTTTCTAGAGAGCGCCCTCTATTCATTATTTTTTTTAGAAAGTAGATTTTCTTGCAGATTTACATTTCTGATCATAAATCATACATACATTCCAAGTTACAGAGCGATACGATTCCTAATTACCTCAAAATCATGGTTTTAGAGTGAATTTAGAGTGAAAATAATAAACTGAAGACAGTTTATTTTCACTCTAAAATCATGATTTTGAAGTAATTAAGAATCGTATCGCCCTGTAACTTGGAATGTATGTACGATTTATGATCAGAAATGTAAATCTGCAAGAAAATCTTCTTTCAATTTTTTTTCGATGTTGAGGGCGTTCCCTGGAAAGATCACATAATATACCTTTAAGCATGTTTTGTGTTTATCAACCCCAGAACCACGAAACAAAAATATGTTACTAAGGCCTCGTCCTGACATGACGGTCCCCGCAAGTATTTTTTATGACATAAAAACATGTTTCACATGGGACACTTTTTTTTGAGGCGCCCTAGTGTAGACGTTGGTATTAAAAAAGTTATTATTATTTGATTAATTTTTGTATACCCTTAGCAACGTAATCGCCATGTTAGACCTTCTTGGAAAGCAACTGATACCTTTTGGCTGCAGATACAACGCCCTAAGATTCTTCAGCAACTTCGACAGATGTAAACTACATCAAAGACGTCACGAAAGGAAGAGATTTTCCGATGTAAGTGATAAGATCATGCATGAAAGGATTCATACCAAAGAGAAACCATACCAATGTTCATACTGTGACAAGAGTTTCTCCAAATCAAGTAATAAGATCACCCATGAAAGGATTCATACCAAAGAAAACCCATACCAATGTTTATACTGTAGCAAGAGTTTTTCTCGTTCGGGTGATAAGACCAGTCATGAAAGGAGTCATACCAAAGAGAAACCATACCAATGTGCATATTGTGATAGGAGTTTTTCCCGTGCATGTTCTAAGATCCACCATGAAAGGATTCATACCAAAGAGAAACCATTCCAATGTTCAAACTATGACAAGAGTTACTCTAGCTCAAGTCATAAGACCACCCATGAAAGGATTCATACCAAAGAAAAACCATTCCAGTGTTCATACTGTGATAAGAGTTTCTCTCATTTGCATCATAAGACCAGACATGAAAGGATTCATACTAAAGAGAAACCGTAACAATGTACATACTGTGAAAAGAGTTTTTCTTCTTCAAGTGAGAAGACCATTCATGAAAGAATTCATACCAAAGAGAAACCATACCATTGTACGCACTGTGGCAAGAGTTTTTCCCATGCAAGTGCCAAGATCCGTCATGAAAGGTTCCATACCAAAGAGAAACCATACCAATGTTCATACTGTGACAATAGTTTCTCCTATTCAAGTCATAAGACCACCCATGAAAGGATTCATACTAAAGAGAAACCGTACCAATGTACATACTGTGAAAAGAGTTTTTCTTCTTCAAGTGAGAAGACCATTCATGAAAGAATTCATACCAAAGAGAAACCATACCATTGTACGCACTGTGGCAAGAGTTTTTCCCAGACAAGTGCTAAGATCCGTCATGAAAGGATTCATACTAAAGAGAAACCATACCAATGTACATACTGTGACAGGAGATTCACGCAATCGAATCAAAAGACCAGTCATGAAAGGATTCATACCAAAGAAAAACCATAACAAGTGTTTTCCTCATTCAAGTGGTAAGACCAGTCATGAAAGTATTCATACTAAAGAGTAACCATACCAATGTGCTTACTGTGATCAGAGTTTCTCCCATGCAAGTGTTAATATATGTCATGAAAGGATTCATACCAAAGAGAAACCAAACCAATCTTCATACTGTGACAAGAGCTTCTCCTACTCCAAGTCATAAGATCTGCCATGAATGGATTCAAACCAAAGAAACATCATACCAATATAATATAAAACGGTGCTTCTTAAGCGCCTCCCACCGAAGTCTCTAAGCGCTTAACAGATAACATAACAACACTCAAATAACATTACAATATTAAGAAAAATACAATATGTGGATGAACATGCAAAAACATGTGAATATAAAGTGTGTCTTAAAGGTAGATGACCCGATCACATTCCGATTTTCAACTTGAAGTTTTCTATTCTACATGAAAGGTCATCCTTAAAAAAGTCGTGTTCCAAAGTTTGAGTTGCATAGCTCTAATGGTTCTTATTTTAGACGCACAAGATGCTGTGAACTGTACCCATTGAGTTGTACACAAACTATATCGGTGGTATACCACCATTCGCGGTAATTCGACGTTATTTCATCGATTTCTCCGTAATTATACCGATTTAGGCCATCAAATTTCAGTATGATGATGAGAAAAATACGAGCTTTCATATGATATGAAAATCTCCGTATGTTTGAAATAATTCTGTGTTACGAAAATGTGATCGGGTCATCTACCTTTAAGAGACGATTTGAAATGGCTAAGAGTTTTGCAGGGTCAATGATTGTTGTTTTGAAGCCGATCGTAAATTTCGAGATGTTTTGTATTCCTGTATGAGTTCTTGTAGATAAACCGCCGGGGGGGATGTCTCACATTGATATGGTATACGTATATGGTTAACTCTCATGAAAATAGTGCAAAATGAACTTTTTGATTTCTTTGGTCCAATACCGGTTTATACAATGTTTTCTTGCTTGAAAAACTTATTTTCTGGATAGATCTCGATGTTTTCTATTTGGACATATATACTTTACTATACTTCTGATCGTGTTTTCACTAAAAAAATTGCGCTCATATACCCCAAATTAGCGACATAAAAGTAAATATTACAATACGAAACACTTTCTACAAAACGTGTCCTAATTTGTAGGGAACATATAGCGATATTCCATGGTTAGGAAAAAAATGCACACTTTTTACGATGTTAACCTGTTTCAATTTAATATATTCTGTCCGAGATATTGATGTTTATTACGTTACCTGCGATATATAGAATATCAAAGTTGTTCAAAATTGCCATTTAAACATTTAAATGTACATATTCTAAATCTAAAAGAACATTGGTATTTGAAAGAATTTTTTTTTCCAAATTCGTTAGCAGCATGTCTGACCTTGAGAATAAATCAAAATGCTGCAAAGCATGCGACCTTGTTAAGGATGTTTATTAAGTTATTCAGATTTCTCCCGAACTACCGGTATGTATCAAAACTCAATTTTTTGTTAAAAACCTATTTGATACATACACATAGACTCTGTGGTTACTTGGAGCACTCGCTAGCTCTTTCCAGATCGTCTACATGGTACTATGTGTACGAAAAACGTTTACTACGTTATCGTTTATTACGTTATCGAATAAATCGATAAAGAGACAGCCACACTCTACGACTGTATTAAGCAAAGACATGTGGCAGGCCCTTTTCGCAGGCATACATTGGGAATACTTGTTGAAAATACATCAGTGCGAAAAAACACGACGAATGGTAAGAATTCATTATTTTGTTCTTGTAAGTAATATGAAGATTAAGCTGAATGAAAGTTGAAGTCATATAGATCTCTTAAGAACATTGCAAATGGACCTATGATATCGAAATGGGGTTTATAATGTAAAGAAATGCAGTAAGTATCGCTAACGTGTACATTGATTGCGTTGTATATAAGTTATAAGCTAGCATTAGGCACTGTTGCTGTCGCCAATAACGTAATAAACAGGATAACGTAACCAACCTCATTGTCTATTCTCATGTTAATGTTGGCATCAATTCAGTAACTTTCATGATTGATGTACTTGAGTATCATACATTGTATCCAATGTTATAATTTTAATATGTGGACTATTCTATGTGAGGACTGAAACCACCTTATAACGTAATAAACTTTCCATCATTTGATAAATATAATTGCACCCTGTTCATAGTGATTCAACATTTATTATGTGTTTATGAATGTTAACTTAGTGTACATACATATTGTCTCACATACTGACACAATCTCATTTGTTTGCATGCTTCAATGATGCATAGTTCTATGGCTATTGGATAACGTAATAAACCAATTCCTATAATTGTGTGAATAAATACGGTATACCTAGCTGAAACAACTGCAATATATGTCATTAACTTTGCTTTGTTTTTGTTATCTTTATTATACAGAAATATGTGCCACACAGTGCAAAAAACCAATGGCGATACCGGCAGAACCAAATGCAATAGTGGAGACAAAAAGGTCATCAGAGTACAATCTTATTAACAATTCTACTACCATCATTTTAAATAAAACAAATCAATATCTTACTAATTTTAAGAGATAAAAGTCTATTCAATATTTAATGCTATTAAAATGTACATAAAGGAAATAATGTCATGGTCTAACAACATATCTGTAAAGTGCCATGTTACATTTGTCGATTTAGTGACCATGTTTATTACGTTATTCACCATATTTACCCTACATCAAAAGAGCAAGTCGACAATATATAGAACTGTCTTTTAGTGGACTTTGGGCAACCTAACTTACTAAAATACCATTTACAAGATGTGTCTGTGTACAAAATAAACCGACTTGGTCGATTGTTTACATGTGTTTTGTTGTATATGTTTATTACGTTACCCACCCCATAAAGTCCGAATACCAATGCCAGCGTTTTTGGTAAAGCATAATATTTATTGTTTCTGAGCTAACTTTTAAAAACACATTATAACGCTTGGAAAAAGATACGATTAAAGATATATTTTATACTTTGCACAAAGATATTCATTTTGGAAAACCGTGCATTTTTTTAGTTTTAAAGCTGAGGTTCAAACAGTGATGTGAAGACCAAAAACGATTCATAATACTTGCAATTTACAAAATTACATTGCATTTTGTTCGCTGTAATTGGTAGAAGTATGCTTTCGTAACTATAATTTTGTGTTTTTGGCATTACAGTTTGTAAACTCGTTCTGATTTAGAGCTGATAGGAAGTATATAACGTAATAAACATGGAACAAAAGCTGCAAACAAGTGATATTATAATATAAATTCAACGTTATATTATACAAAAATGCAATGAGTGTTGTTCACAAAATTTTAAATCTAGTATCCAGTACATGTCTACTATTAAAAAATAGTGTAATAAATAAAATTGGAGACAATTTTTTTTTTCAACTTCTGAAATCTCATTTGCACTATTTTCATGAGAGTTGACCATATGTGCCTACCTTTTGGCAAAATTTGGTATAGCGATTGGGTGGCTTTCATCACACGCCAAAGCGCCCAATTGGCATAAATTGGGTGTATTTTGAGGCATTTTTGGTAAAAAAGCGCCCAATTAGTGCAAAATTGGGTGCTTTTCTAACAATAATTGGTATATTGATGGTTGGGAAATTGGCCAAAAAATAGGTATAAATACATACGCTAAAGGCCTACTGTACCACATAACTCCTTGATATCGCCAACCATACTCTACTTTAATACCGCAAACATCACTCCGATATTTATACCGCATGTTCTAAAATGCCTGAAATCACTCGATCATCGCCAATTGCAATACAAGAGTTTGGCAAACGAAAAAAACAAGAAACCGAGAGTAGACCGCGAACCTTTCATTTTTTAGAGTAGTGTCACGTATACGATCTGCATTGCGCTCTTCCGCACAAGCGCAGAACAAGCTAACAACACAGAGGTAGGAGGATTAGCCCCTGAATTGGATTTCGGGGATGTGCGGCAGGAGATTCAAATAAAAAACAAACCCATTTCTAAGGGTGATTTGTGGAAAACGGTACCCATTTCTAAGGATTTTGCTTCATTTATAGACCCCGTTCGCAAATTATCTGGCAAATAGACCCATTTATATGATTTTTTTGTGTGGAAAACTAGACCCAATTTTCGCAATTCGCGAAAATATACCCATTTGTAAGGATATTAAAATAGACCCATCTGTAGCAAGTGGGGCACATTTTTATTTTGAAAGATTCTCCATCACAAAATCATACCCCACTATGTTTTTTTTTTCCAGCAAAAAGCGACTAAACGGCACTGTCCCCGCCACCGCTTAGGCGAGTGCCCCCCCCCCCCCCCCCCCGAGGAAAGGTCACACAGAATTTGTCAATCAAGCTCACGGACACGACATCAAACAACAAAAAGTCGGGAAATAAGGCCAAATGGTGTTAAGGGTTAATAAATTCGAGGCCAGGCCCAGCTGAGAGAGCCGGGACATCCATGCCAGGCTTTCCACCCTGAGTGTCCCCATCACCGAAATGAAATGACAGTCTATGATAATAATAATAATAATAATAATAATAATAATAATCAGTATTTAGATAGCGCCTTTTCCAAATGGCTCAAAGCGCTGTGATTTTGCTGCTGGTGAATCATCAGAATCATGTCGCATCAATTAGGGTGCTGCCAATTTCTAGCGCAAACCTATCCGCAGTTAGATTGTAACATCCACCATTTTACAGTGCAGCTCCCCAAATACCTTTGGGTCAAGGAAGTTTTTGATAACCGAAACAACTGATCACAGATTTTGAAAGCAGGAGGAAACCGGAGTACCCGGAGAAAACCTGCGAAGCGTGTCCTGGATCGTGATAAACCAAATGCACATAAAGCCCGCGGTCGTGCACAGAATTGACCCGGGTTTCATTGTGCAAGGCGAGAGAACTAACCGCTGCGCCAACACGCTCCCCAACATGATATAACTGTACAGTCGGCCCCATTATTAGGGATTTTTAGCACAAAATCATACCTATGTTTAGGGATTTTGTGCCCAAAAATCTACCCATTAGAGCGGCACACCCTCGTATACCGTATTAGGCGAGTACGCCCCCCCCCCCCCCCCCCCCCCGGGGGAAGCACTCGTAATCACCCGTGTTGTCCATGCAAAATAAATTAGTCAAATTTAGTCAAATCGCATTTGGCGGTCATCAGGGGGGGCATATCTGACTATTTGTTTTAGTATACAAAGGTTCACATCGAGTTTGTAATTTCATTTGGGGGCATCAGGGGTGGGGGCCGGGGGACTTGTCATAACAGCGGTATACGTGTATGTGCCTCCTTTTGGGGTGCCTTTTCTCGAAGTATATGGGTGGTATTGATTAAATCAGAAATGTTTTTGGTAGTTTTAAATGCCCCCTTAAATTCTTTGATGGTTTATAGAAGGTGTAATTTCCAATCCGAAGTTCAAATGTTTAAATACACTTTCGAGAACCCAATTTTGGTTAAAATACACTTTCAAGAACCCAATTTTCTACTTACCTCCCGTTTACTGTAAATAGGCGCAAGCCTACATGTATAACAAGGGATGAAGGATGCCCCTCCCCTCCCCCCTCCCCCCCCCCCCCCCCCCCCCCCCCCCACCTCCTACGCCACTGAACGGGTCGAAGCAGAATGGAAAAAGTTCTCGAAATTGTTTCATCCTCATCCTGACATTTATGATAATCAGTTAAATATTTTATATATTTTAGAACAGTCAGACATTTATTGTGCATATAAAAGTTCTCCTCTTGGTTCCGTCCATCCCGGTCCCGGTATGGGGTCTATACATTTATTCGGGGCCAGGGTTGACAACATCGAATAAGGGCAGATCCCCGTGGATCAAAAGTAGTTTCATTTTCAGTAGTCATCGTGTTTATCCAGTTTAGTCAACGATATCTGACGACGGGGAGCGTCGTCATGGTCCGTCGGAATCCACCAATGGTGCGTCCAAAAATTGACTGAGGGTGCGTATTTGGATGGAAATGGTCCGTCGTTTTTTTGACACAGGGTGCGTCACGGTACATGAGAAGTTGACGCACCTCGGTAAAGTGACGCACCACTCCCGGGGGTCGTATAGTGTGTCTTACAACTGATAGGGGTATTATACATGATTGGTCGTTCTTTAAAAGCCCCGTATATATAAATTGACAAAGCCCTGCCCCTTAATATTGTAATGTGGGACCGCTATCTAAAATATATTACTTCGTTATGATTGGTGGTTCTTTAAAAGCCCCATCTATTGACAAAGCCCTGCCCTTTAATATTGTAATGTGGTACCGATAGCTAAAATATGTATTTTCGGCCGAGTGCACTAATGGCGAGTAGCTAAAAAATAGCGCTACCTCGCTACATGTAGCAACTGAGGCCGCGTGGAGGTATCTTTAGCTAAGTTACCTCTTCCATTGTGTGACCGAAAGCTAAAGCTAAAAGCCCCGTTCCGACAAATCGTTAAGGTTTAGCATGACAACGGGACTGAACATCGGAACAAATTACTTCGTTATAAATGATTGGTCGTTCTTTAAAAGCCCCATCTATATTGACAAAGCCCTACCCCTTAATATTGTAATGTGGGACCGATAGCTAACCCATCTACACTCTTAGAAAAAATGGTTCGTTTAAGAACCCTTTTTTGTCCCGCGGGGAGCACCTTTTGGCCTAAAAGGTTCTAAAAAGAACCTTAGAATGGTTCTTTGAAGAACTTTCAAATTTTAAATAAGACATAAAGGTATATTTACTTTTTTGTTTTTATGTAATATGCAAATTCAAGAGAAATGTAAACAAATTTAGTCCTTTTCAACTGTTAAAAATCATTTCTTATCTAAAAACATTTTTTACCGTTTTACCAAGAACCATTGAGGGTTCTCCATAATTTTTCCCCAAAAGGTTCTTGAAGCTTGAGGAACCATTTTCTTGGCTAAAGAACCCTTTTAGAACTTTTTTTGGTTCTAAAAGGAACCCAATGAAATTTTGAGAATTTGACCCCTATATGACCTTTGACCTTCTATAGCGGGCACCCGTACAGGCTACGACACGGCAGCAATATAAAATATTGACTCTTGGCACCCAACTAAACTAATCAGATCATCAAACCTTTTGTACCTTCTCAGCTGATTAAACCTTCTGGGCTCCCGGCCTACAGGTGTTATCAAGAAACAATACAGTGCTATAGAATCAACAAAAATATGTTGTTTTTAATTTAAGGAAAGGGATGGCATGTTGTTCTAATTAATCGATGTTTAATAAATCGATACATGTAAATTAAGATGTCGTGTCATGATAGTGTTAGTACTTGAATCAGAAAACTGCTTACAACAGGATGCACATTGGTATGGTTTCACGTTTGTATGAATATGTTCGTGGCTGGTCTTCTGATATGATTGGTAACGCTCTTAATCATAGCATTCATCACAGTCATGCGGTTTCTCTTTTGTATGATCCTTTCATGGCAGGTCTTAGTAATTGTATCAGAACAACAGTATCAATATTATTAGGGTTTTTCTTTAGTATGAATCCGTTCATGAGTGGTCTTATTACTTGAATCGGAAAAACACTTACCACAGTATGAACATTGGTATGGTTTCTCTTTTGTATGAATCCTTTCATGGACGGTCTTATCACCTGACTTAGAGAAACTCTTGTCACAATATGCACATTGATATGGTTTCTCTTTTGTATGAATCCTTTCATGGACGGTCTTATCACCTGACTTAGAGAAACTCTTATAACAGTATGAACATTGGTATTAGACACTGGGACGTAGGTCTGTATCAATCAATCTAGCACTCTCCATCTAGGGGATAGATGAAATGTGGCTTAAAATGAAGCTAATATATGCCTGATCAATATTTTACCTTATCCCACGTTCGTAGGTTGCACATTATGACCCTAGACCTCGATTTAGGGTCAAAGGTCACATGTGTTTCAATGGGAAGTCAAAAACTAAATTTAACATGGTAAAAAAACTAAAAAATGAGCTATTGACTATAAAAAGTATGTTATATTGTTGGGATAAGTGTTTTAAACAAAAAAGTCATTCACAACTTTGATCGTAGATCAATAGTTTTTGAACTGTGACCTTTTGAAAATTACAAGTTGGCCAAAATAGACCATTTTGGTCATATTTTCGCAAAATTGGCACAAAAATGACATGATATCATCATTAAAAAAATATTTTGACTCATTATGAATTGATAAACCATGTTATAATGTTGGTATATAGATGTACCTTACATTACAACACATTTCAAAAATCAATGGTATGTTGATGCCATGGCAACCAGCATTAATATCCTTCAAATCCTTTAAATTTGACTCAGATTTTACCCATTTTCGATGAATTTGAAGGATATTAAAGCTGTTTGCCATGGCATGCGGACACCATTGACTTTTGAAATGTCTTTTAATGTAAAGTTCATCTATAAACCAACATTATAACATGGTTTATCAATTCACATTGAGTCAAAATATTTTTTTAATGATGATAACATGTCATTTTTGTGCCAATTTTGCAAACAAATGACCAAAATGGCCTATTTTGGCCAACTTGTCTTTTTCAAAAGGTCACAGTTCAAAAACTATTGATCTACGATCAAAGTTGTGATTGACTTTTTTGTTTAAAACACTCATCCCAACAATATAATATACTTTTCATAGTCAATAGCTCATTTTTTAGTTTTTTTACCATGTTAAATTTAGTTTTTGACTTCCCATTGAAACACATGTGACCTTTGACCCTAAATCGAGGTCTAGGGTCATAATGTGCAACCTACGAACGTGGGATAAGGTAAAATATTGATCAGGCATATATTAGCTTCATTTTAAGCCACATTTCATCTATCCCCTAGATGGAGAGTGCTAGAATTGTTTTCTGAAGGAATAAAACATGCACGGCCTACAGTCTATATGGTTTCTCTTGTGTGTGAATCATTTCATGATTGGTTTTATTACTTGCATAACAAAAACACTTATCGCAGTATGAACATTGGTATGGTTTCTCTTGTGTGTGAATCATTTCATGAGTGGTCTTATTACTTGAATCAGAAAAACACTTATCACAGTATGAACATTGGTATGGTTTCTCTTTTGTATGAATCCTTTCATGTCTGGTCTTATCACTTGAATTAGTGAAACTCTTGTCACAATATGCACATTGATATGGTTTCTCTTGTCTTGTGTGTGAATCATTTCATGATTGGTCTTATTACTTGCATAACAAAAACACTTATCGCAGTATGAACATTGGTATGGTTTCTCTTTTGTATGAAATCTTTCATGTCTAGTCTTATCACTTGAATTAGTGAAACTCTTGCCACAATATGCACATTGGTATGGTTTCTCTTTTGTATGAATCCTTTCATGTCTGGTCTTCAAAATTGAACTAGTGAAACTCTTGTCACAATATGCACATTGGTATGGTTTCTCTTTTTTATGAATCTTTTCATGTCTAGTCTTATCACTTGAATTAGTGAAACGCTTGTCACAATATGCACATTGGTATGGTTTATCTTTAGTATGAATCCTTTCATGGATGGTCTTACCACCTGAATTAGAGAAACTCTTATCACAGTATGAACATTGGTATGGTTTCTCTTGTGTGTGAATCATTTCATGTCTGGTCTTATTTCCTGAATCAGAGAAACTCTTATCACAAAATGAACATTGGTATGGTTTATCTTTAGTATGTATCCTTTCATGTCTGGTCTTATGATATAATTCAGAGAAATTCTTATCACAGTATGAACATTGGTATGGTTTATCTTTGGTATGAATCCTTTCATGGACGGTCTTAGCGGTTGAATTAGAGAATTTCTTATCACAGTATGAACATTGGTATGGTTTCTCTTGTGTGTGAATCATTTCATGTCTGGTTTTATGACTTGAATTAGAAAAACACTTATCACAGTATGAACATTGGTATGGTTTCTCGTGTGTATGAATCCTTTCATGTCTGATCTTATAGGATTGCGAGAAACTCTTATCACAGACTGAACATTGGTATGGTTTCTCTTTTGTATGAATCCTTTCACGTCTGATCTTTTTACTCGATTGGGAAAAACTCTTACCACAGACTGAACATTGGTATGGTTTCTCTTTTGTATTACACTTTTCAGACCAGATCTGTTTAACTGACTGACCACACTTTGTAACATCTCGCCATGGCCATCTGATGGATGAATTACCTTTGAACCAATACCTCCGTATTTGCCTTTCATGACGTCGTTGATGTATCTTATACTTGTCAAAGTTACTGAAGATTCTACGAGTGTGATGATATTTACAAGCGTTGAAAGGCGTCAGTTGGTTTCCAATATCGTCTAACATAGCGGTTACATTGCTGGGAAGGAATACAGAAAACAAGAATGCAGTTTAAAGAGACAAAGTTAATGTTCAGTACGTGGTGCAGTGTTTACTGCAATACATTTTGCATGGTCGTACGAATGGCACATGGCATACATCGAGTGCTTGGAGCTCACATATCATAAGTGCAATTTTTGGGATATTCAGTTTTTTACGTATTATGATAGAATGTGATATTCTCTATTTAGTGAACACATTAGCTAAGTGATAATAACAATGGTTAAAATGTCTTGAACACTATCTAAATACTGCGCATTTTGACACCTCTTGTGTTGCGCTACGATGTTGTTTGGCGGATTTATGAGCACTAGCGTAAATAAGGGGCGAATTCAAAAGTTTAATGATATACCAAATAAGCTTACCTACACAATTTGTATAGTGCCTGATGGTTTTGATCTAAATATTATACGAATCAGCTGTGAAAATGTGTTGATTCTTTCCAAGTTGGATTCCCTGCAAGTCAAATGAACTACTATCGTGATATTCCTCGTTTCAACATTGAAAAACATGTACAGTTGATAAAATGACAAGCCCAGCAAAAACCCGTCATAGCACAACATAAATTTTGCCCAGCACAACCCAGCATTACCCAGCTAGACCCCGGGGGGCCCAGTCAAACATAATAGTGTACACAGGCGTGACCAAAAAAACGCGTAAAAAGGGGTGTTTTTTCAGTGTTGGACGCGTCACGCGAGTGACGCGTTAAGGGTATCAAAAACGCTGATTTTCAAGAAAAGGGTGGCTTAAAATACCTGTCGAACGTGTTTAGGGTAACTTGTTTTGTTCTCCGTTCCCAGAAGAATGTTATCCCCGTTTTTGCGATTTCTTTTGAGCGTCTCATTTCCAATTTGAGAATGCATGTGTGTCACTCGTCTCTACAGCGTCATAATCGCAAATAGACAAAACTTGTTTAGGGGTCATATTCTGGCAAGAACTTGTTTAGGGGTCAAAATTTGCAAGGAAAGCGCGCTAAAAACTTGTTTAGGGGGTAATTTTGCTTGCAGGGTAAAACTTGTTTAGGGGGTGTCTGGAAAAAATTTGGTCACGCGTGTGTACACCATTATGTTTGACTGGCCCCCCTGGGAGCTAGACTTTATCCTCCAGTCGTACAATACGCTCCACTGCGTTTGCTGTTGTGGCGCAGGAATGTGTACAAAGATAGCGCAGGAACAGGAAGGTGTTAGCGCATGAAAGAGTAAGTGCATGAAGGTGTACGAAACTGGCACAGGAAGGCGTACTAAGCTGGTGCAGCAGGAGGCTTCGTACAGAGCTGATGCACTTACTAGGCCTACAAAGCTGGCGCAGAAGGCCTGTACAGAGCTGGCGCAGGAAAGCGTGCAATACGAAGGTAGCGCAGGTAAGCGTAAAAGTATCGCAGGAAAGCGTAAAAGTATCGCAGGAAAGCGTAAAAGTATCGCAGGAAAGCGCAAAAGTATCGCAGGAAAACGCAAATGTATCGCAGGAAAGCGTAAAAGTATCGCAGGAAAGCGCAAAGGTATCGCAGGAAAACGCAAATGTATCGCAGGAAAGCGTACAAAGGTATCGCTGGAAAGCGCAAAGGTATCGCAGGAAAGCGTACAAAAGTAGCGCTGGAAGGCGTTCGAAGGTAGCGCAGAAGGCGTACGAAGGAATGCAGGAAGGTGTACGAAGGAGTGCAAGAAAGCGTACAAATGGCACAGGAGGAAGCCTGCATGAAGAGCATGAAGCCGCTACAAAAATCTATGGGGGTTATGAATGGCATTAATTGACTGACATTTGGGCATATTTTAATAACTAACTAATAGTATAAATACTATCATGGTATCTGTGGAAAAGTAGGCCGAAAATAAAAAGTGCCTCCCTCTCTAGCTCTAGTCTAGGCATAACAAAATCCCTAACCCTAGGGTAGGCCTAGGCTAGCCTAAGCTATACATCATGTAAATGTATGAACTATTACTAGGCCTAGTAAAATTACACATTAAGTACTGACCTCGTAAGAAGTAGTCGTAAAGCCTAGTTAGGCACAACAACACTCAGTCATGTATGTAGTCACTTGTCAAAGTAGCTTAAAGGCGCTGGAACTGACAATTGCGCAAATAGCACATAATAGCAAACTTACTGCAATTATTATTACGGCTGCAATTATTGTGCAAAATAGCGCAATTATCATGTCATCTCGTTTTTAGAAGGGCTATTGACATGCTATATAGCGCAATTGTCAACGGTAGTTGTAAATTGCAGGTACGTGCTATTTTAAAACTCTGCTGACAATTGCGCAAATAGCAAATAATAGCAAACTTATTGCAGGTATTATTATTGATGCAATTCTTGTGCAAAATAGCGCAATTATCATGTAATAGTGTTTTTAGAATTGCAATTGACATGCTATATAGCGCAATTTTCATCAGAAATTCGGAATTGCAGATAGGTGCTATTTTAAAAAATGGGTTTGTAGCGTCAATTGCATGTAATTGCATAAAATAGCAGGATTTAGAATTTTAGATAGACATCGCAATTGAAGTGCAAAATAGCGCAATTGTCATATATTCATGCTTACAGGTGCGCGCTATTTGCGCAATTATGCAATTATCAACATTTCACTGTGGGCCGCCTTAGTGTTGCAAGAGCGTGCTACTTGCGCAATTATGCTATTATGAAAACTGGGCTCTTTCCAAATAGGCAAACAAAATCTGTGGTTATCTCATACTATATACTCATTTTTAAAGTTATCGCTGGCAGAGGGGTTTCATACGTTCGCGTTGTTGCATAATATTCCAATTATTGTGCGCCGTTTTTGACAATTTTTATACCGAAGAAATATTTGTTTCGTTTTACGCGCTGCCATCTTGGTTATATCCCCACTAGTTTTCATGAACGTACGTAAATATTACCGTTCGTTCATGACAAAATGTAGAGGGCGGCAGAGTCTTAGTCAATTCTTTCAGACGACGGTGGACACGAACGGTCGTTAATTTTGAATTTCCGTACTCTTTATATACACTCTAAGAAAAAAGGGGCTTCAGGGGTTCTCGGCTGTTCCGTATGAACCCTTTATAGAACTTTAAAAGGTTCCAAAGTCCAAAAAGAACCTACTTGATTATAATAAAAGATGTCCAAATATTATGATGGGTCGTTCGTTAAAAGCGGCAAAGGAAATTATGCCCAATGATGATGGCTCGTTATTTGATTGCGGTCCGAAGTGAAGGGGACCCTCTTACACGTAACCTCCCAGAGTGGAGGATGTTTATATAGAGCCCCGCAGGGCTCCGGAAGACACACTAATCAAAATCATACTATTACGTTACAAACTATTTAAAGGCAAGCATTTATTAATAAATCGGCTTCTTTTTTGCCACTTTTTACTTCAAATCATACTATTAATACGTTATAAACTATTTACACGCAATCATTTATTACTAAATCGGCTTCTTTTTGCCCACATAATGAATTTCAATGCCCAAATGATGGGTCGTTCTTTATAATCAAAGACAAAATGATGGGTCGTTAATATAAGATGTCCAAATATTATGATGGGTCGTTCTTTAAAAGCGGCAACAGAAATTATGCCCAATGATGATGGCTCGTTATTTGATTGCGGTCCGAAGTGAATACACTCTAAGAAAAAAGGGGCTTCAGGGGTTCTTGGCTGTTCCTTATGAACCCTTTATAGAACTTTAAAAGGTTCCAAAGTCCAAAAAGAACCTAATTGATTATAATAAAAGATGTCCAAATATTATGATAGGTCGTTGTTTAAAAGCGGCAAAGGAAATTATGCCCAATGATGATGGCTCGTTATTTGATTGCGGTCCGAAGTGATGGGGACCCTCTTACGCGTAACCTCCCAGAGTGGAGGATGTTTATATAGAGCCCCGCAGGGCTCCGGAAGACACACTAATCAAAATCATACTATTACGTTACAAACTATTTAAAGGCAAGCATTTATTAATAAATCGGCTTCTTTTTGCCACTTTTTACTTCAAATCATCATACTATTAATACGTTATAAACTATTTACACGCAATCATTTATGACTAAATCGGCTTCTTTTTGCCCACTTTTATATAATGAATTTCAATGCCCAAATGATGGGTCGTTCTTTATAATCAAAGACAAAATGATGGGTCGTTAATATAAGATGTCCAAATATTAGGATGGGTCGTTCTTTAAAAGCGGCAACAGAAATTATGCCCAATGATGATGGCTCGTGATTTGATTGCGGTCCGAAGTGAATACACTCTAAGAAAAAAGGGGCTTCAGGGGTTCTTGGCTGTTCCGTATGAACCCTTTATAGAACTTTAAAGGTTCCAAAGTCCAAAAAGAACCTACTTGATTATAATAAAAGATGTCCAAATATTATGATGGGTCGTTCGTTAAAAGCGGCAAAGGACATTATGCCCAATGATGATGGCTCGTTATTTGATTGCGGTCCGAAGTGAAGGGGACCCTCTTACACGTAACCTCCCAGAGTGGAGGATGTTTATATAGAGCCCCGCAGGGCTCCGGAAGACACACTAATCAAAATCATACTATTACGTTACAAACTATTTAAAGGCAAGCATTTATTAATAAATCGGCTTCTTTTTTGCCACTTTTTACTTCAAATCATACTATTAATACGTTATAAACTATTTACACGCAATCATTTATTATTAAATCGGCTTCTTTTTGCCCACTTTTATGTAATGAATTTCAATGCCCAAATGATGGGTCGTTCTTTATAATCAAAGACAAAATGATGGGTAGTTAATATAAGATGTCCAAATATTATGATGAGTCGTTCTTTAAAAGCGGCAACAGAAATTATGCCCAATGATGATGGCTCGTTATTTGATTGCGGTCCGAAGTGAATACACTCTAAGAAAAAAGGTGCTTCAGGGGTTCTTAAGGGGCTTCAGGGGTTTAATTTTTTCATACTGTAGGGGTTTAATTTTTTCATACTGTATAGAACATTGTACTCTTGGTTTTATTTTTCCTGCATCTGTATATTATCCTTGCAGGTTTTACATGCTGTGTGATATTTACTTTACTGTATCATGGTTTTTTAGTATTATGTCTGTGTATTATGTATCTTTTTATGATGTATTGGCGTATAACTTGTTGTAGTTTAAGACTTTTTGCCATTGTACAGCGCCTTGAGGTGTATTCGTAAGGCGCTTTAAAATGCGTTTTTATTATTATTATTATTATTATTATTCTTGGCTGTTCCCTATGAACCCTTTATAGAACTTTAAAAGGTTCCAAAGTCCAAAAAGAACCTAATTGATTATAATAAAAGATGTCCAAATATTATGATAGGTCGTTGTTTAAAAGCGGCAAAGGAAATTATGCCCAATGATGATGGCTCGTTATTTGATTGCGGTCCGAAGTGAAGGGGACCCTCTTACGCATAACCTCCCAGAGTGGAGGATGTTTATATAGAGCCCCGCAGGGCTCCGGAAGACACACTAATCAAAATCATACTATTACGTTACAAACTATTTTAAAGGCAAGCATTTATTAATAAATCGGCTTCATTTTTGCCACTTTTTACTTCAAATCATACTATTAATACGTTATAAACTATTTACACGCAATCATTTATTACTAAATCGGCTTCTTTTTGCCCACTTTTATATAATGAATTTCAATGCCCAAATGATGGGTCATTCTTTATAATCAAAGACAAAATGATGGGTCGTTAATATAAGATGTCCAAATATTATGATGGGTCGTTCTTTAAAAGCGGCAACAGAAATTTGCGGTCCAAGGTGAAGGGGATCCTCTTATACGCGTAACCTCACAGAGTGGATGGAGGACACACTAATCAAAATCATACACTTTAATAAAGGCAAGCATTTATTAAAAAATTTGATTCTTTTGGTCATTTTTAGGTCGTCCGTAGGAAGAGACCTTATGGCAGCATCCTTCGTGTGTAGTCTGTGTGTGTGTGTAGTGTGTGTCAACAATTTGGTATACACTTTTTGTTACAATTTGGTATACACTTTTTGTTTTGTCCATTTCTTTTCCATACAATGTCCAATTGCAATCAAACTTTGGTCATAGATGCAACATGGGAACCTTCATATGTTAATGAGGTCAAAGGTCACATACCAAGGTCAAAGGTCATCCGAGGTCAAGATGTATATGTAAAAGTGGCTGCATATGTAAAATTGATTACATTTGTCCATTTCTTTTCCATACAATGACCAATTGTAACCACACTTTGGTCATAGATACAACATGGAAACCTTCATATGTTAATGAGGTCAACGGTCACATACCAAGGTCAAAGGTCATCTGAGGTCAAGATGTAAATGTAGAAATGGCTGCATATGTAAAATTGATTACATTTTTCCATTTCTTTTCTATACAATGTCCAATTGCAATCAAACTTCGGTCATAGATGCAACATGGGAACCTTCATATGTTAATGAGGTCAAAGGTCACATACCAAGGTCAAAGGTCATCCGAGGTCAAGATGTATATGTAAAAGTGGCTGCATATGTAAAATTGATTACATTTGTCCATTTCTTTTCCATACAATGACCAATTGTAACCACACTTTGGTCATAGATACAACATGGAAACCTTCATATGTTAATGAGGTCAAAGGTCACATACCAAGGTCAAAGGTCATCTGAGGTCAAGATGTAAATGTAGAAATGGCTGCATATATACAATTGATTACATTTTTCCATTTTTTCTATACAATGTCCAATTGCAATCAAACTTTGGTCATAGATGCAACATGGGAACCTTCATATGTTAATGAGGTCAAAGGTCACATACCAAGGTCATCCGAGGTCAAGCTGCATATGTAAAATTGATTACATTTGTCCATTTCTTTTCCATACAATGTCCAATTGTAACCTAACTTTGGTCATAGATACAACATGGAAACCTTCATATGTTAATGAGGTCAAAGGTCACATACCAAGGTCAAAGGTCATCTGAGGTCAATATGTAAATGTAGAAATGGCTGCATATGTAAAATTGATTACATTTTTCCATTTCTTTTCCATACAATGACCAATTGCAACCAAACTTCAGTCATAGATACAACATGGAAACCCGCATATGTTAATGAGGTCAAAGGTCGCATAGAAAGGTCAAAGGTCATCTGAGGTCAAGATGTAAAATTTAGTACACTTTTTTTTTGTCTCTTGTTCATTTTTTTGGTCTCTTGTTCATTTTTCCATACAATGACCAATTGCAACCAAACTTGGGTCACGGATGCAACATGGAAACATTCATATGTTAATTAGGTCAAAGGTCAAAGGTCATATGAAGTCAAGATGTAAAATTAGCTGCATATGTAAAATTAATTACATTTAAACAGGTGAATTACAATTGCAACCAAACTCCAGGATGTTTATTTTATTTTTTATATCCTGGATCCACTAGTGGTCTAACCTCTTTCTTTCTAGATGCCTGTGGTTTGAGATCCACCTTGTTTTTAATCTACCCATATAAACGGACGACCTATTTGGGACCGCTGTCCCTATTTTTATATAATGGATTTCAATGCCCAAATGACGGGTCGTTCTTTATAATACAATTACAAAATTCTTCATTTCGGACCAGTTGTCCCATAGGACCAGTTGCCCCATATTCCCCTATAGGCCTATTTTCAAATTGAGACCAGTGACCAGAGATAGTTATGTCTCTATGGTAGTCATTCAAAAATACATACTTTTTGACAATTACATAATATATGACGATATTCCCAAATACTTATACAATTACAAATATTTACATTGTCCTTAAACATGTTAAAAGAAATGAACGAAATTAACACTTCTTGGTTATATAGTCATGTCCTAAGACCAAACAATTTCAAATAGTTACATTGTCCTTAAAGAAATGAATAATGATAGTTGATATGGAAGGCCAAACAAACAAATTAAAATGTTTAGCGTCCTGACTTTTTTCGTAAAAAGGAAGAAGGCGGCCTTTTTATTTTTGGCACTTTTTGGAGCAAAATCGTTCCGATTAGCGACAAACTTTGTGAACCTGAAAGAGGAGGAGACCTCTTTAAATTGTTTTTATGCCATGGTTATGAATGATGGGTTGGTCACAAGACAACTTATTTGAAATGCATTTTGGAGCAACAAAGCTGTTACGAACATCTTTTCGGGCATCTTTTAAATCTCTGAAATACCTGAACAAAAAGTTATGACAGAAATAATGAAAAAAGAAAAGAAATTTGAAGCCCCCAAAAGGAAGCGCGAGGGGATGTTAAACATAGGCCTAGTTATTTTTATTTCGCCTTATGTACTTATGTATGTCTTTATACAAATATTGTAGAAAGGAGGGGGACGTCTAGTTTCCCTGTGACAATGATTTTAATAACACGTGTATCTGATATAATGAAGAAGGAAAGAAATTTGAAGCAGACCATAAAAGGATTTTTCCCTGGGGGATTTTTAAATAAAAGCAAATAAAAACCAGTCGATCCAATGTGAAACGTTAAAAAGCAAAATGGTTATGTACATTTCAATGCGATATCAATGACAACAATGATGACATTGTTTTACATAAGAAGTTCATGATCTCATAGGTTCTCGTCAATTGTTTTCTTTTACTGTATACGTAGCCTTATTGCATTGCCCCCAAAGGTGTTGGACTGCCCCCAAAATAGATTATGGGTCGTTCTTTAAAAGTCCCGTCCAAATTGTTGAGGTGTTGGACTGCCCCTTATAATATTGCACTGCCCCTTAATATTGCATTGCCCCCAAAGGTGTTGGACTGCCCCCAAAGTAGATTATGGGTCGTTCTTTAAAAGTCCCGTCCAAATTGTTGAGGTGTTGGACTGCCCCTTAATATTGCACTACCCCTTAATATTGCATTGCCCCCAAAGGTGTTGGACTGCCCCCAAAATGGATTGCCCCCAAAATAGATTATGGGTCGTTCTTTAAAAGTCCCGTCCAAATTGTTGAGGTGTTGGACTGCCCCTTAATATTGCATTGCCCCCAAAGGTGTTGGACTGCCCCCAAAATGGACTGCCCCAAAAATAGATTATGGGTCATTCTTTAAAAGTCCCGTCCAAATTGTTGAGATGTTGGACTGCCCCTTAATATTGCATTGGGACGTGTTGGACTGCCCCCAAAATAGATTATGGGTCGTTCTTTTAAAGTCCCGTTCAAATTGTTGAGGTGTTGGACTGCCCCTTAATATTGCATTGCTCCCAAAGGTGTTGGACTGCCCCAATAGCATAATTGCGCTAGTACGCTAGTAGCACGCCCTTTGCAACGGCAGAGTTCAATAGCGGAATTGCGCAAGTAGTACGCTCTTGCAACACTCACGGTATTTAGTGAAACTTTTCATAATAGCATAATTGCGCTAGTAGCACGCTCTTGCAACGCGTACGGGGTTTAATGAAACTTTCATAATAGCATAATTGCGCAAGTAGCACGCCCTTTGCAGCGGCAGAGTTCAATAGCGGAATTGCGCAAGTAGCACGCTCATGCCACACTTACTTTTAATTAGTAAAACTTTCATAATAGCATAATTGCGCTAGTAGCACGCTCTTGCAACGCGTACGGGGTTTAATGACACTTTCATAATAGCATAATTGCGCAAGTAGCACGCCCTTTGCAGCGGCAGAGTTCAATAGCGGAATTGCGCAAGTAGCACGCTCTTGCAACACGTACGGTATTTAGTGAAACTTTCATAATAGCATAATTGCGCTAGTAGCACGCCCGTTGCAGCGGCAGAGTTCAATAGCGGAATTGCGCAAGTAGCACGCTCTTGCAACACTTACGGTATTTCGGAAACTTTCATAATAGCATAATTGCGCTAGTAGCACGCCCGTTGCAGCGGCAGAGTTCAATAGCGGAATTGCGCAAGTAGCACGCTCTTGCAACACTTACGGTATTTAGTGAAACTTTCATAATAGCATAATTGCGCTAGTAGCACGCCCGTTGCAGCGGCAGAGTTCAATAGCGGAATTGCGCAAGTAGCACGCTCTTGCAACACTTACGGTATTTAGTGAAACTTTCATAATAGCATAATTGCGCTAGTAGCACGCCTGTTGCAGCGGCATAGTTCAATAGCGGAATTGCGCTAGTAGCACGCTCTTATAACACGTACGGGGATTCATGAAATTTTTCTAAGTTTAGTTCTTGGTAATTGCGCTTATAGCACGGTCCTAGCAATTGCGCGCTATTAATGCTATTAACAATGTACTTCAATATGATAATTGCGCTACTAGCCCCCTTGCTATTAAAAGCGCTATTTAAGCTATAATCAGTTATAGCGCCTTTCTCCATATTACCCGGCAGAATTCTGTTGATTTTAAAGCTGATCGTAAATAAAATCTGCTGTAAAATGTAAACAAACAGGGTGACGTAAAATCTGGCCATCTGGGATCTGCTGACTACTTCGCGAAGAGTGTGTGGTTGAGGAGGCACGGGATTGGTTAGAGTTTGTGTTTTATTGTACAGTTGTACTCTTTCTTTACAGAAGAGGCTTCTTTAGGTGAATTACTTCCCCAAAATCAATAGTTTTACTCTTTAAATTACTCGCAATCATCAACCTCTGCTGAACCATCACCCCGCCGGCGCAGCGAGCCGCGCCGCGTCGTGCCGGCAGATCTGCGTGGCAGTGACATGCATATTCGCGCTATGCATTCTGGGTATATTAGTTCAGCGGGTGCGGGACGACTTCGGGGACTGGTGGAACTTGTCTAATTACCCAGCTGGGCCCCAGCTGGGCAAGCCCAGCAAAAACCCGTGCCCAGCACAACCCAGCATTGCCCAGCATCGCCCAAGTGGGCCCCAGCTGGGCGATGCTGGGCATGTTGGCTAGGATGTATATATTAAATCGGTGCGTGTGTTGTTTTTCGCTCACTATCACGCTATGGCCTCTCTGCCGTAGTGACGTTTTGAGCCCCCTAGGTTAGGCCAAAAAAATGTTATGTTGTCCTCCACAGCTTTCAGCGGAATTAATTAATATCACTTAATTTAATATTCAATGCCATTTAAACTGTTAAAAAAAATCTGGAAAAAATATCTGAAAAAAAAATCTGGAAAAATAAAAAAAATCTGAAAAAAAAAAAAAAATCGGATTTCTTTTTGAAAAAATCGGGGTGGAAAATCGGAGCGGCCCTAAATCTGGAGCGGGCGGTCGAGGACAACATAACCTTTTTTTTCTTTGGCCTTATTGTATAATCAGAGTCTGGAGCGGGCGGTCGAGGACAACATAACCTTTTTTTTCTTTGGCCTTATTGTATAATCAGAGTATATATATTCTATATTACAATTCACGTAAAACCAACCCTATGGCCTAAATCACACCTCCCATAATCCTTTGCGCCAGTGGCGTAGCTCAGGGGGGGGGGGGCAGATGCCCCCTGACAGAAATTTGTGTGCCCCCGCCCCCCCCCCCCCCCCCCCCCCCCCCTTTGTGCCCCCGCCTCTCTCTCTGGATATAGTGCTTATATATGTGGGGTAACCATTTAAAAATGACCATTTTGGTGTTTTTTTTAAATAAATGAACATTTTTGTGGAAAAACTGCTTATAACCCTGTTGATTGGGCAATATTTGTTGACTACAGTGCTTTTTGGACTGCGAAATTTTGTGTCCGTGCCCCCCCCCCCCCCCCCCTCCCCCCCACTTACGTGAAATTCACGAGTTGACCGACCTGAAAATTTTTGGGGGCAACCTTTTACGAAAATTTTAGAAATCTTGCCCCCCCCTGTAAAAAAAAAACCTAGCTACGCCACTGCTTTGCGCTCACCCTCGGCCAAACCGAAATCATCCCCTGCATCCCGCAACGGATTTAAAGTCGGTATAAATTTTCAAAAGTTTGTTCATTAACCATTATTTACTAACTAAAACCCTCTTGGCCGTCGAAATCCTTTTAGTTTTTGATTAGTTTATACCGGTAGTTTTTTACGAAATGTTAATTTGTCTTTTTACCGAAAGTAGTCCCCAAACCACAGTAAGGCGCACAATTGGTCTTTTTGGAAATATCATTATATATCGTACCTAACTGATATAAAAGATATATCTGATATTGACGATACAAACGATAGTTTGACGATATAAAAGATAGAGATGATTTTCTGACGATATAGCTGATATTTTTGATATTTCCGATATAAATGATTTTATAAAAGATACAAACGATATAAATTTGATATTTTTGATATTCCGATACAAAAGATACAAACGGTATTTTTGACGATATAAAAGATAGAGATGATTTTCTGACGATATAAAAGATAGAGATGATTTTCTAACGATATATCTGATATTTTTGATATTTCCGATATAAATGATACAAACGATAGTTTTGACGATATAAAAGTAGGAATGATTTTCTGACGATATTTTTGATATTTCCGATATAAATGATATAAAAGATAGAGATGATTAGTCTGACAATATATCTGATATTTTTGATATTTCCGATATAAATAATATAAAAGATACAAACGATAGTTTTGACGTTATAAAATATAGAGATGATTAGTCTGACGATATATCTGAAATTTTTGATATTTCCGATACAAATGATATCAAAGATACAAATGATAGTTTTGACGATATAAAAGATAGAGATGATTAGTCTGACGATATATCTGATATAAAATGTAGAGATGATTTTCTAACGATATATATCTGATATTTTAAATATTTCCGATATATATGATATAAAAGATACAAAACGACAGTTTTGACGATATAAAAGATAGAAATGAATTTTAGGACGATATTTCTGATATTTTTGATATTTCCGATGATACAAACAAAAGTTTTGACGATATAACAAGATGGAGATGACTTTCTGCCGATATATCTGATATTTTTGATATTTCCGATATAAATGATATATAAAATATAAAAGATACAAACGATAGTTTTAACGATATAAAAGATAGAGAGGATTTGAGTGCATTTGCGACGATATATCTGATATTTTTGATATTTCCAATATATAAATGATATAAAAGATACAAACGATAGTTTTGACGATATAAAAGATAGAGAGGATTTGAGAGCATTGTAAATTTGCGACGATATATCTGAATTTTTTTTGTTATAAATGATATAAATGATAAAGATACAAACGATAGTTTTGACGATATAAAAGATAAAGAGGATTTGAGTGCATTATAAATTTGCGACGATATATCTGATATTTTTGATATTTCCGATATAAATGATATAAAAGGTACAAACGATAGTTTTGACGATAAAAAAGCTAGAGATGATTTAAGTGAGTTGTTTATTTGCGACGATATATCTGATATTTTTGATATTTCTGATATAAATGATAAAGTCCTGCCCCTTAATATTGTAATGTGGGACCACTAGCTAAAATATAATACTTCGTTATAAATGATTGGTCGTTCTTTAAAAGCCCCATCTATTGACAAAGCCCTGCCCCTTAATATTGTAATGTGGGACCGCTATCTAAAATATATTACATCGTTATAAATGATTGGTCGTTTTTTAAACGCCCCATCTCTGCCCCTTAATATTGTAATGTGGGACCGCTATCTAAAATATATTACATCGTTATAAATGATTGGTCGTTTTTTAAAAGCCCCATCTATTGACAAAGCCCTGCCCCTTAATATTGTAATGTGGGACCGATAGCTAAAATATATTGCTTTGTTATACACGATTGGTCGTTCTTTAAAATCCCCATATAATTATATAAATTGACAAAGTCCTGCCCCTTAATATTGTAATGTGGGACCGCTAGCTAAAATATATTACTTCGTTACAAATGATTTGTCGTTCTTTAAAAGCCCCATCTATTTAAAAAGCCCTGCCCCTTAATATTTTAATGTGGGACCGCTATCTAAAATATATTACTTCGTTATAAATGATTGGTCGTTCTTTAAAAGCCCCATCTATCGTTCGTGGGACCGATAGCTAAAATATATTGCTTTGTTATACATGATTGGTCGTTCTTTAAAAGCCCAATATATATAAATTGACAAAGTCCTGCCCCTTAATATTGTAATGTGAGACCGCTATCTAAAATATATTACTTCGTTATAAATGATTGGTCGTTCTTTAAAAGCCCTATCTATTGACAAAGCCCTGCCCCTTAATATTGTAATGTGGGACCGCTATCTAAAATACATTACTTCGTTATAAATGATTGGTCGTTCTTTAAAAGCCCCATCTATTGACAAAGCCCTGGCCCTTAATATTGTAATGTGGGACCACTAGCTAAATATATTACTTCGTTATAAATGATTGGTCGTTCTTTAAAAGCCCCATCTATTGACAAAGCCCTGCCCCTTAATATTGTAATGTGGGACCGCTATCTAAAATACATTACTTCGTTATAAATGATTGGTCGTTCTTTAAAAGCCCCATCTATTGACAATGCCCTGCCCCTTAATATTGTAATGTGGGACCGATAGCTAAAATATATTGCTTTGTTATAAATGATTGGTCGTTCTTTAAAAGCCCCATCTATCGTTCGTGGGACCGATAGCTAAAATATATTGCTTTGTTATACATGATTGGTCGTTCTTTAAAAGCCCAATATATATAAATTGACAAAGTCCTGCCCCTTAATATTGTAATGTGGGACCACTAGCTAAAATATATTACTTCGTTATAAATGATTGGTCGTTCTTTAAAAGCCCCATCTATTGACAAAGCCCTGCCCCTTAATATTGTAATGTGGGACCGATAGCTAAAATATATTGCTTTGTATAAATGATTGGTCGTTCTTTAAAAGCCCCATCTATCGTTCGTGGGACCGATAGCTAAAATATATTGCTTTGTTATACATGATTGGTCGTTCTTTAAAAGCCCAATATATATAAATTGACAAAGTCCTGCCCCTTAATATTGTAATGTGGGACCGCTTTCTAAAATATATTACTTCGTTATAAATGATTGGTCGTTCTTTAAAAGCCCCATCTATTGACAAAGCCCTGCCCCTTAATATTGTAATGTGGGACCGATAGCTAAAATATATTGCTTTGTTATACATGATTGGTCGTTCTTTAAAAGCCCCATATATATAAATTGACAAAGTCCTGCCCCTCAATATTGTAATGTGGGACCGCTATCTAAAATATATTACTTCGTTATAAATGATTGGTCGTTCTTTATATCTTTTATATCAAAAATATCAAGAATATCAGATATATCGTCGCAAAAGTACATCTCACTCAAAACATCTCTATCTTTTATATCGTCAAAACTACCGTTTGTATCTTTTATATCAAAAATATTAAGAATATCAGATATATCGTCGCAAAAGTACATCTCAGTCAAAAAATCTCTATCTTTTATATCGTCAAAACTATCGTTTGTATCTTTTATATCTTTTATATCAAAAATATCACGAATATCAGATATTCAATGTATTGTCGCAAAAGTACATCTCAGCCAAAAAATCTTTATCTTTTATATCGTTAAGACTATCGTTTGTATATTTTATATCTTTTATATCAAAAATATCAAGAATATCAGATATATCGTCGCAAAAGTACATCTCACTCAAAACATCTCTATCTTTTATATCGTCGAAACTATCGTTTGTATCTTTTATATCTGTTATATCAAAAATATCAAGAATAGGCCTATCAGATATATCGTCGCAAAAGTACATCTCAGTCAAAAAATCTCTATCTTTTATATCGTCAAAACTATCGTTTGTATCTTTTATATCGGAAATATCAAGAATATCAGATATATCGTCGCAAAAGTACATCTCACTCAAAACATATCTATCTTTTATATCGTCAAAACTATCGTTTGTATCTTTTATATCTTTTATATCAAAAATATCAAGAATATCAGATATATCGTCGCAAAAGTACATCTCATCTCATCTCTATCTTTTATATCGTCAAAACTATCGTTTGTATCTTTTATATCTTTTATATCAAAAATATCAAGAATATCAGATTATATCGTCGCAAAGTACATCTCAGTCAAAAAATCTCTATCTTTTATATAGTCAAAACTATCGTTTGTATCTTTTATATCTTTTATATCAAAAATATCAAGAATATGATATATCGTCGCAAAAGTACATCTCAGTCAAAAAATATCTCTATCTTTTATATCGTCAAAACTATCGTTTGTATCTGTTATATCTTTTATATCAAAAATATCAAGAATATCAGATATATCGTCGCAAAAGTACATCTCATCTCTATCTTTTATATCGTCAAAACTATCGTTTGTATCTTTTATATCTTTTATATCAAAAATATCAAGAATATCAGATATATCGTCGCAAAAGTACATCTCATCTCTATCTTTTATATCGTCAAAACTATCGTTTGTATCTTTTATATCTTTTATATCAAAATTATCAAGAATATCAGATATATCGTCGCAAAAGTACATCTCACCTCATCTCTATGTTTTATATCGTCAAAACCATCGTTTGTATCTTTTATATCTTTTATATCAAAAATATCAAGAATATCAGATATCGTCGCAAAAGTACATCTCAGTCAAAAAATCTCTATCTTTTATATCGTCAAAACTATCGTCTATGATCTTTTATGGCCATGTGTTTTGAACTGACCACCCAAAAAGGGTGCGGCGTTGCATTTTTTGGTGACGATATCGTCAAAACTATCGTTTGTATCTTTTATATCTTTTATATCGAAAATATCAAGAATATCAGATATATTGTCGCAAAAGTACATCTCAGTCAAAAAAATCTCTATCTTTTATATCGTCAAACTTAACTATCGTTTGTATCTTTTATATCAAAAATATCAAGAATATCAGATATATCGTCGCAAAAGTACATCTCATCTCATCTCTATCTTTTATATCGTCAATGACTATCGTTTGTATCTTTTATATCTTTTATATCAAAAATATCAAGAATATCAAGAACATCAAGAACATCAGATATATCGTCGCAAAAGTACATCTCGGTCAAAAAAGCTCCATCTTTTATATCGTTATAACTATCGTCTGTATCTTTTATATCTTCTATATCTTCTATATCAGAATCGTCGCAAAAGTACATCTCATTCCAAAAATCTCTATCTTTTATATCGTCAAAACTATCGTCTGTATCTTTTATGGCCATGTGTTTTGAACTGACCACCAAAAAAAGGGTGGCGGCGTTGCATTTTTTGGTGACGAATCATCCATCTCTCTCTATTAATTCAACAGTCAACAACTCATATGTGGTAGAGCTATGGTTTAGGTGTCATTTGAAAGCTTATTTATCTAGCTACATGTACATTGTGTGAATAAATCAGGTATTTCTATAACTGTTTGGCTGAGATATGATTGATTATACTTCGAAAGTCAGGGGTGGTGGCGGTGGCGGCGGTGTCGTGTACAATCTCTATGGGAAATATAGAAAATGTTCCCAATTCTACGTTCAAATTACAATAACTCCTCATTTCTGTATGGTACAAACATGATTTTACTCTCATTTTATAGATTGTTTTATATTCTATAAGGTTCTGTTTCAACAAACGTGTCAACTCTTAAGTAACAGTTGTAATCACGAATCGATTGTATTGTCCTTGGCTTTTTCCCTATTTACTACACAGTGAACTTGCCCTAATTTATCGGTTTTACATACATGACTATAACAACAAAATTAATCAACCGACTAGCAAAATTATACATTTTTGGAAAGCTCTCGAATAGGGGAATTCAGAAATCTTGTTTAAATTAGGATAGGGTGAATAGCCAAAAAAATATATGTGTAAACTCTAATAAATTTGAAATGTAAACGTTTGTGCTCATTTACTTCCCGATATAGTATACAGGGTGTCCCAAAAAAATGTTAACACTCCGGGCACATACGATATCTTAAACGGACAGGAACACACAGGTCTAATCTTGATGTATTATGAAAGCTGAGTAAATAAGCTTTCATTTGCATTTTATTGCGTTCCAATTGGTTATTTAGAACGGGAGATATGCTTCAGCAAACATGAGGAAGCAAAATCGGCTTGGTCCAATCCTCTCAGTAATGCACGAAGCAAGAAGCAACATGATTAAGTAACACACACATCAGTTAATCTTTTCTTTGTTCTTTTCAACGCATTCTTTCGATTCTTTTCAAGCTTAAAATACATAAATAAATATATTCCACATAAATTACATAGGTATTTTGTCATGAGTTCAAGTTCTATACTCTTTTTCCATGTGCAATGGGTAGCTGTCAGTAAAGCAGTCTTTAAAATTGAAACTGAAACATTTCATGTTCTTTGTTGAAATGGTCCATCCAATTAAATAAATTAACTAATGCACATAGAAAAAGAGTATAGAACTTGAACTCATGACAAAATACTCATATAATTTATGTGGAATATATTTATTTATGTCTTTTAAGCTTGAAAAGAATCGAAAGAATGCATTGAAAAGAACAAAGAAGAGATTAACTGATGTGTGTGTGTGACTTAATCATGTTGCTTCTTGCTTCGTGCATTTTAAAAGCTTTACTTTATACTGAGAGGATTGGACCAAGCCGATTTTGCTTCCTCATGTTTGCTGCAGCATATCTCCCGTTCTAAATAACCAATTGGAACGCAATAAAATGCAAATGAAAGCTTATTTACTCAGCTTTCATAATACATCAAGATTGTTCCTGTCCTTTTAAGATATCTTATGTGCCCGGAGTGTTAACATTTTTTGGGACACCCTGTATTTCAACAAGTAACCTATGACAACCATTATGTTCTGATGGGTAAATTGCATGAGCAACTTGATATTTCCGATAATGATATAAGGCCATGTGTTTTGAACTCGCCACCCTTCCCGTTGCATGTCCAGATTTTTACATGTTACACCATCTGAGATTCGAATTAGCATATCGCAATAACTACTTGTTCTACCTCATAAAAAGTATATATTTTCTGAACGGTAATCTCACAAGGAATCTAAATATGCGATTTGAATTTGCATAAGACCTAATGGTGACATGTTGTGATTAAGAATGTAAAAAAAATATCGACTTTTTTTCTTCATATTTTGATTTAAAGCTCAATATTCTTTTTATTCCTATCTAAATCATCATTTTACTGTGCATATTAGTTCCTCAAGCAATTTATCCATCACAGTCATGCGGTTTCTCTTTTGTCGTATGATCCTTTCATGGCAGGTCTTAGCAATTGTATCAGAACAACTTCACAGTATGAATATTATTAAGGTTTTTCTTTAGTATGAATCCGTTCATGAGTGGTCTTATTACTTGAATCAGAAAAACACTTACCACAGTATGAACATTGATATGGTTTCTCTTTTGTATGAATCCTTTCATGGACGGTCTTTGCACCTGAATTAGAGAAACTCTTATAACAGTATGAACATTGGTATGGTTTCTCTTGTGTGTGAATCATTTCATGATTGGTCTTATTACTTGCATAACAAAAACACTTATCGCAGTATGAACATTGGTATGGTTTCTCTTTTGTATGAATCTTTTCATGTCTAGTCTTCGAGCTTGAACTAGTGAAACTCTTGTCACAATATGCACATTGGTATGGTTTTGGTTTCTCTTTTGTATGAATCTTTTCATGTCTGGTCTTATTTCCTGAATCAGAGAAACTCTTATCACAAAATGAACATTGGTATGGTTTATCTTTGGTATGAATCCTTTCATGGACGGTCTTAGCAGTTGAATTAGAGAAACTCTTATCACAGTATGAACATTGGTATGGTTTCTCGTGTGTGTGAACCTTTTCATGTTTGGTCTTATTTCTTGAATCAGAGAAACTCTTATCACAGAATGAACATTGGTATGGTTTATCTTTGGTATGAATCCTTTCATGGACGGTCTTAGCAGTTGAATTAGAGAATTTCTTATCACAGTATGAACATTGGTATGGTTTCTCTTGTGTGTGAATCATTTCATGTCTGGTTTTATGACTTGAATTAGAAAAACACTTATCACAGTATGAACATTGGTATGGTTTCTCGTGTGTATGAATCCTTTCATGTCTGATCTTATAGGATTGCGAGAAACTCTTATCACAGACTGAACATTGGTATGGTTTCTCTTTTGTATGAATCCTTTCATGTCTGATCTTTTTACTCGATTGGGAAAAACTCTTACCACAGACTGAACATTGGTATGGTTTCTCTTTTGTATTACACTTTTCAGACCAGATCTGTTCAACTGACTGACCACACTTTGTAACATCTCGCCATAGCCATCTGATGGATGAATTACATTTGAACCAATACCTCCGTATTTGCCTTTCATGACGTCGTTGATGTATCTTATACTTGTCAAAGTTACTGAAGATTCTACGAGTGTAATGATATTTACAAGTGTTGAAAGGCGTCAGTTGGTTTCCAATATCGTCTAACATAGCGGTTATTGCTGGGAAGGAATACAGAAAACAAGAATGCAGTTAAAGAGACAAGTTAATGTTCGGTACGTGGTGCAGTGTTATACTGCAATACATTGATACTGCAATACATATGTTGCATGGACGTACCCAGTGGGGGGAGGGGCCGGACACCAATTATAGCTAAAATGGTTTCAATTTTGCACAGGTTTCAATGGGGAAATGTCTCATGGCCATGACTCAGCAAATTTTGCTTTAACCACTTTTTGGCAATATAGGGGAAAATACTTTTGGTCGTAACTTTGTCAATATTTCACCTACAGTCATGGTTGAACCATTATTTTTTATAGAAAAGTATCATGTTTATTGTTATTGCATTTTCAAAGAGATTAATTAAACTTCAAAATTTTATGATCCTGCCTACAATAGGCCTATCTTCCGAAGATTCCGAATCAGTAAGACAAATATGTAGCTTCTTTTCAAAGTGAGTTTGAAAAGAATGGCGATCACTGCTTCAATTCAACCGTAAAAATATTTCGTAATGCCTGCCTGTTGAGTCCTCTTATTTTTTCTTTCGCGCAACGCTCAGCCGAAAATAAATAATTTTCCCTTTAATCCTCGCCTTATGCGCAAACACTTAACATGTACAACCCAAACAAGATACATAACCTTACCGGGGGTGCACCGTTCTTCTCGATGGACGCGAGACACACAGCTCCCGGGGGGGGGGCCAGTCAAACATAATAGTGTACACAGGCGTGACCAAAAAAACGCGTAAAAAGGGGTGTTTTTTCAGTGTTGGACGCGTCACGCGAGTGACGCGTTAAGGGTATCAAAAACGCTGATTTTCAAGAAAAAGGGTGGCTTAAAATACCTGTCGAACGTGTTTAGGGTAACTTGTTTTGTTCTCCGTTTCCAGAAGAATGTTATCCCCGTTTTTGCGATTTCTTTTGAGCGTCTCATTTCCAATTTGAGAATGCATGTGTGTCACTCGTCTCTACAGCGTCATAATCGCAAATAGACAAAACTTGTTTAGGGGTCATATTCTGGCAAGAACTTGTTTAGGGGCCAGTCAAACATAATGGTGTACACATGCGTGACCAAATTTTTTCCAGACACCCCCTAAACAAGTTTTACCCTGCAAGCAAAATTACCCCCTAAACAAGTTTTTAGCGCGCTTTCCTTGCAAATTTTGACCCCTAAACAAGTTCTTGCCAGAATATGACCCCTAAACAAGTTTGTCTATTTAACGGGGAACAAAATAAGTTACCCTAAACACGTTCGACCTGTATTTTAAGCCGGGATTTTAAGCCACCCTTTTTCTTGAAAATCAGCGTTTTTGATACCCTTAACGCGTCACGCGCGTGACGCGTCCAACACTGAAAAAACACCCCTTTTTACGCGTTTTTTTTTGTCAACACATTTATACTAGCTTCCGTTGGTACATTTGCGAGTTTGACCATGGGGATTTTTCGGGCGGATTTGAGGAAAAGGTCATTAACATCGTCATATCGTGTTTAAAAAACTTCCATATTCATGATATTTGCCACGCTACCATATTCTAAAACTTACAACAATACACTAGATTGCTATTGTGGTCAAGGAAGAATTTAGACATTACCAATACCTAACCTAAATGCACTGGCGTAATTATACTTTTTCATTTGGGGGTGGGGGGGGCAAGAAGGGGCAGTGACTTGAAATCTGAGACTATTATACCAAACCGACAGTGCCAATCTCAAGTCGCCCCCCCCCCCCCCCCCCCCCCCCCCCCCCCCCCCCCCCCCCCCCCCCCCTCTGGCTACACCACTGCTCCATTCAACCCACACCGGTTGATTTCATTTGGGGGAAAGTGGGTGGAGCAAGGGTTCTAAGTGAGGGGGCTCCAGTGAGGGGGCTCCCCTATCAGCAGTACAGGCTGTATCAAAAAGATTTGTACCGTGGTCTGATCAGTTTTTCAGCATTTTTTTTGATATGTTACGAACCATTTAGACCATTTTGCTTCTATATGCAAAATTATTGAAGTTTCATCTTTTCTAAGAATTTTGATTTACGACAATCGAACATTTTTTTCAGAATTTACAAGCTTTTAGAGGAATATTGGTGTTTTTATCATTTTCATCGAAACGTTAGATCTGAAGCGCACAATTCAAAGTTCCTCCTGACTGCACTCATATATTCACTACTTATAAAGAGTTTGTGCAGTGAACCTATTAAATTTGCTGCAAGTAAAACCATGATTACGTCGATCTTCATTTGAATGACAATAGCGGTCAGAAACAACAGCCAATTATCTTCAGATTATCAGATCAATAAGTTGATATAATTCCCTATTTATTAAAATAATATTGTATTTATCAGAGATTTTATATTTTTAATGCTTTTTTGAAAATGGAACATATCAGAGTACAAATCATTTTGATACAGCCTGTAGTATGTTGCTTTTAAACTGTAACATTAAATGCTATCAGCAGTAGATAGCAAAATGACATGTTGGTTTTAAACTGTAACATTAAATGCTATCAGCAGTAGATAGCAAAATGACATGTTGGTTTTAAACTGTAACATTGAATGCTATCAGCAGTAGATAGCAACATACATGTTTCTTTTAACCGTACCATTGAATGCTATCAGCAGTAGATAGCAACATACATGTTTCTTTTAACCGTACCATTGAATGCTATCAGCATTAGATAGCAACATGACATGATCCTTTTAACCGTAACATTAAATGATATCAGCAGTAGATAGAAAAATGACATGTTTCTTTTAAACTGTAACATTAAATGCTATCAGCAGTAGATAGCAAAATGACATGTTGCTTTTAAACTGAAACATTAAATGTTATATCATTCATGCATATTTTCGGATCATTTAATTGGTTGGTTAGTACCACGTGACTAAAAATAAAAGTACCATCCCACGTCCATTCATAAAAAAGATACTATCCATCGGCGTATAGTAATACTATACGTCGCCTCGTGTCACGCGACACTTTTAATACGCTTTCTATCCCGTTATTATTTTGAACTGCGACTTGTACAACGATGTAAACTCTGGTTCCCTGCGTATTTTTTATATGAATAAGTCGGTGGGGGCCGAATACTGGGTACCAGCAACAGTTATCACAACAACATCAGACGATAATTATCATCAGAAGTTATCACAACAACAATCATGGCAGCTTTCAAGGAGAAACCGTGCCGTTTCGCTAAAGTTGATGACACTGTTTTGTCTAATTTAGTGAGTTTGGCAACCTCCAAGAACACGCACAAACAAATAAAATAAGCCGGTGACCATACTATCCCAGTATGCTATCTCAGTGGGTCATAGCCATGATCATAGTCTGATATCATTGAAACTTTCAGTAAATTGAATTGTTTGCTGTTACTGTTTGCTGTTTAATGAACTTGAATTTTTATGAACTATGAGCTAAGCACTCTTGAAAGATGTTTTAACATTCATGCTTTTATGAACACTGTTGACTGATACAACCAGTCACAACTTGAAATCCATTGAAAACTGACGGAATGGACTATTCCAATATTGCTGTAGGTGAGTACGATATACTATTTGACATCTATCAATTGATTATAAATCTAATTATGAAATGATGTATTAAATGACCCAAAAATATACATGAATGATATAAAACAAATATAATGTGTCTTAAATTCGTGGGATGGTACAAATATGATCACTCGGTGAAAGCTAGATTGTTCCATTTCACTCGCCTATCGGCTCGTGAAATGGAACAATCTAGCTTTAACCGAGTGATCATATTTGTACCATCCCACTCATAGCCACATTATATTTGTATACTATCAGCAGTAGATAGCAAAATGACATGTTGCTTTTACACTGTAACATTGAATGCTATCAGCAGTAGATAACAACATACATGTTTCTTTTAACCGTAACATTAAATGCTATCAGCAGTAGATAGCAACATACATGTTTCTTTTAACCGTAACATTAAATGCTATCAGCAGTAGTTAGCAAAATGACATGTTGCTTTTAAACCGTAACATTAAATGCTATCAGCAGTAGATAGCAAAATGACATGTTGCTTTTAAACTGTAACATTAAATGCTATCAGCAGTAGATAGCAAAATGACATGTTGCTTTTAAACTGTAACATTGAATGCTATCAGCAGTAGATAATAACATGACATGTTGCGATGTTGCTTGTTAAACTGTAACATTGAATGCTTTACAGCAGTAGATAGTAACATGACATGTTGTTTGCTTTTAAACCGTAACATTGAATGCTATCAGCAGTAGATAGTAATATGACATATTATGTTGCTTTTAAACCGTACCATTGAATGCTATCAGCATAAGATAGCAACATGACATGTTGCTTTTAAACTGTAACATTAAATGCTATCAGCAGTAGAGAGCAAAATGACATGTTGCTTTTAAACTGTAACATTGAATGGTATCAGCAGTAGATAGCAACATACATGTTTCTTTTAACCGTAACATTAAATGCTATCAGCAGGAAATAGCAAAATGACATGTTGCTTTTAAACCGTACCATTGAATGCTATCAGCAGTAGATAGCAACATCATGACATGTTGCGATGTTGCTTGTTAAACCGTAACATTGAATGCTATCAGCAGTAGATAATTACATGACATGTTGCTTGTTAAACCGTAACATTGAATGCTATCAGCAGTAGATAGTAACATGACATGTTGCTTTTAAACCGTAACATTGAATGCTATCAGCATTAGAAACCAACATGACATGTTGCTTTTAAACCGTAACATTGAATGCTATCAGCAGTAGATAATAACATGACATATTGCTTTTAAACGTACCATTGAATGCTATCAGCAGTAGAAAGTAACATGACATATTATGTTGCTTTTAAACCGTACCATTGAATGCTATCAGCATTAGATAGCAACATGACATGTTGCGATGTTGCTTGTTAAACCGTAACATTGAATGCTTTCAGCAGTAGATAGTATAGCAACATGACATGTTTCGATGTTGCTTGTCAAACGGTAACATTGAATGCTATTAACAATAGGTTAGGCGGACCTACGTCACGCCCGTGAAAACAAATCAAACGCCGGTGAAAACAAAAACAAAAACAACTTGCGCAGATAAATCAATTACGGCAACCGCACATTGCGCCTACTACGAATCAAGTGCGTAACGCTCGGCGTTGAGTGCGTGCATGGAATGTTTTGCTTTTGAAACACTGGTTAGTAACATGAAATGTTGCTTGTTAAACCGTAACTTTGAATGCTATCAGCAGTAGATACCAATATGACATGTTGCATTTAAACCGTAACATTGAATGCTATCAGCAGTAGATAGTAACATGACATATTGCTTTTAAACCGTACCATTGAATGCTATCAGCAGTTTATTTTTGCAACATGACATATTGCTTTTAAACCGTACCATTGAATGCTATCAGCAGTTTATTTTTAGCAACATGACATGTTGCGATGTTGCTTGTTAAACCGTAACATTGAATGCTTTCAGCAGTAGATAGTACCATGACATGTTGCTTGCTTTTAAACTGCAACATTGAATGCTATCAGCAGTAGATAGTAATATGACATATTATGTTGTTTTAAACCGTACCATTGAATGCTATCAGCATTAGATAGCAACATGGCATGTTGCTTTTAAACTGTCTCATTAAATGCTATCAGCAGTAGATAGCAAAATGACATGTTGCTTTCAAACTGTAACATTGAATGCTATCAGCAGTAGATAGTAAAATGACATGTTGCTTTAAAACTGTAACATTAAATGCTATCAGCAGTAGATAGCAAAATTACATGCTGCTTTTAAACTGTAACATTGAATGCTATCCGCAGTAGATAGCAATATACATGTTTCTTTTAACCGTAACATTAAATGCTATCAGCAGGAAATAGCAAAATGACATGTTGCTTTTAAACCGTACCATTGAATGCTATCAGCAGTAGATAGCAACATCATGACATGTTGCGATGTTGCTTGTTAAACCGTAACATTGAATGCTTTACAGCAGTAGATAGTACCATGACATGTTGCTTGCTTTTAAACTGCAACATTGAATGCTATCAGCAGTAGATAGTAATATGACATATTATGTTGTTTTAAACCGTACCATTGAATGCTATCAGCATTAGATAGCAACATGGCATGTTGCTTTTAAACTGTAACATTAAATGATATCAGCAGTAGATAGCAAAATGACATGTTGCTTTCAAACTGTAACATTGAATGCTATCAGCAGTAGATAGTAAAATGACATGTTGCTTTAAAACTGTAACATTAAATGCTATCAGCAGTAGATAGCAAAATTACATGCTGCTTTTAAACTGTAACATTGAATGCTATCCGCAGTAGATAGCAATATACATGTTTCTTTTAACCGTAACATTAAATGCTATCAGCAGTAGATAGCAAAATGATATGTTTCTTTTAAACTGTAACATTGAATGCTATCAGCAGTAGATAGCAACATACATATTTCTTTTAACCGTAACATTAAATGCTATCAGCAGTAGTTAGCAAAACGACATGTTGCTTTTAAACCGTAACATTAAATGCTATCAGCAGTAGATAGCAAAATTATGTTGCTTTTAAACTGTATCATTAAATGCTATCAGCAGTAGATAGCAACATCATGACATGTTGCGATGTTGCTTGTTAAACTGTAACATTGAATGCTTTCCAGCAGTAGATAGTAACATGACATGTTGTTTGCTTTTAAACCGTAACATTGAATGCTATCAGCAGTAGATAGTTACATGACATGTTGCTTGTTAAACCGTAACATTGAATGCTATCAGCAGTAGATAGTAACATGACATGTTGCTTTTAAACCGTAACATTGAATGCTATCAGCATTAGAAACCAACATTATATGTTGCTTTTAAACCGTAACATTGAATGCTATCAGCAGCAGATAATAACATGACATATTGCTTTTAAACCGTACCATTGAATGCTATCAGCAGTAGAAAGTAACATGACATATTATGTTGCTTTTAAACCGTACCATTGAATGCTATCAGCATTAGATAGCAACATGACATGTTGCGATGTTGCTTGTGAAACCGTAACATTGAATGCTATCAGCAGTAGATAGTAAAATGACATGTTGCTTTAAAACTGTAACATTAAATGCTATCAGCAGTAGATAGCAAAATTACATGCTGCTTTTAAACTGTAACATTGAATGCTATCCGCAGTAGATAGCAATATACATGTTTCTTTTAACCGTAACATTAAATGCTATCAGCAGTAGATAGCAAAATGATATGTTTCTTTTAAACTGTAACATTGAATGCTATCAGCAGTAGATAGCAACATACATATTTCTTTTAACCGTAACATTAAATGCTATCAGCAGTAGTTAGCAAAACGACATGTTGCTTTTAAACCGTAACATTAAATGCTATCAGCAGTAGATAGCAAAATTATGTTGCTTTTAAACTGTATCATTAAATGCTATCAGCAGTAGATAGCAACATCATGACATGTTGCGATGTTGCTTGTTAAACTGTAACATTGAATGCTTTCCAGCAGTAGATAGTAACATGACATGTTGTTTGCTTTTAAACCGTAACATTGAATGCTATCAGCAGTAGATAGTTACATGACATGTTGCTTGTTAAACCGTAACATTGAATGCTATCAGCAGTAGATAGTAACATGACATGTTGCTTTTAAACCGTAACATTGAATGCTATCAGCATTAGAAACCAACATTATATGTTGCTTTTAAACCGTAACATTGAATGCTATCAGCAGCAGATAATAACATGACATATTGCTTTTAAACCGTACCATTGAATGCTATCAGCAGTAGAAAGTAACATGACATATTATGTTGCTTTTAAACCGTACCATTGAATGCTATCAGCATTAGATAGCAACATGACATGTTGCGATGTTGCTTGTGAAACCGTAACATTGAATGCTTTCAGCAGTAGATAGCATAGCAACATGACATGTTTCGATGTTGCATGTCAAACGGTAACATTGAATGCTATTAACAATAGGTTGGGCGGACCTACGTCACGCCGGTGAAAACAAATCAAACGCCGGTGAAAACAAAAACAAAAACAACTTGCGCATATAAATCAATTACGGCAACCGCACATTGCGCCTACTACGAATCAAGTGCGTAACGCTCAGCGTTGAGTGCGTGCATGGAATGTTTTGCTTTTGAAACACTGGTTAGTAACATGATATGTTGCTTTTAAACTGTAACATTGAATGCTATCAGCAGTAGATAGTAACATGACATGTTGCTTTTAAACCGTAACATTGAATGCTATCAGCAGTAGATACCAACATGACATGTTGCATTTAAACCGTAACATTGAATGCTATCAGCAGTAGATAGTAACATGACATATTGCTTTTAAACCATACCATTGAATGCTATCAGCAGTTTATCTTTGCAACATGACATATTGCTTTTAAACCGTACCATTGAATGCTATCAGCAGTTTATTTTTAGCAACATGACATGTTGCGATGTTGCTTGTTAAACCGTAACATTGAATGCTTTCAGCAGTAGATAGTACCATGACATGTTGCTTGCTTTTAAACTGCAACATTGAATGCTATCAGCAGTAGATAGTAATATGACATATTATGTTGTTTTAAACCGTACCATTGAATGCTATCAGCATTAGATAGCAACATGGCATGTTGCTTTTAAACTGTAACATTAAATGCTATCAGCAGTAGATAGCAAAATGACATGTTGCTTTTAAACTGTAACATTTAATGCTATCAGCAGTAGATAGCAACATGACATGTTGCGATGTTGCTTGTTAAACTGTAACATTGAATGCTTTCCAGCAGTAGATCCCAACATGGCATGTTGCTTTTAAACCGTAACATTGAATGCTATCAGCAGTAGATACCAACATGACATGTTGCTTTCAAACAGTAACATTGAATGCTATCAGCAGTAGATATAGTACCATAACATGTTGCTTGTTAAACCGTAACAATGAATGCTATCGGCAGTAGAAAGTAATATGGCATGTCGCTTGCTTTTAAACTGCAACATTGAATGCTATCAGCAGTAGATAGTAATATGACATATTAAGTTGCTTTTAAACCGTACCATTGAATGCTATCAGCATTAGATAGCAACATGACATGTTGCGATGTTGCTTGTTAAACCGTAACATTAAATGCTTTCAGCAGTAGATAGTATAGCAACATGACGTGTTGCGATGTTGCTTGTCAAACCGTAACATTGAATGCTATAACAATAGATAGCAACATGATATGTTGCAACATGATATGTTGCAACATGATATGTTGCAACATGATATGTTGCAACATGATATGTTGCTTTTAAACTGTAACATTGAATGCTATCAGCAGTAGATAGTAACATGACATGTTGCTTGTCAAACCGTAACATTGAATGCTATCAGCAGTAGATAGTAACATGACATGTTGCTTTTAAACCGTAACATTGAATGCTTTCAGCAGTAGATATAGTACCATAACATGTTGCTTGTTAAACCGTAACATTGAATGCTATCAGCAGTAGAAAGTAATATGGCATGTCGCTTGCTTTTAAACTGCAACATTGAATGCTATCAGCAGTAGATAGTAATATGACATATTAAGTTGCTTTTAAACCGTACCATTGAATGCTATCAGCATTAGATAGCAACATGACATGTTGCGATGTTGCTTGTTAAACCGTAACATTAAATGCTTTCAGCAGTAGATAGTATAGCAACATGACATGTTGCGATGTTGCTTGTCAAACCGTAACATTGAATGCTATCTATAACAATAGATAGCAACATGATATGTTGCAACATGATATGTTGCTTTTAAACTGTAACATTGAATGCTATCAGCAGTAGATAGTAACATGACATGTTGCTTGTCAAACCGTAACATTGAATGCTATCAGCAGTAGATAGTAACATGACATGTTGCTTTTAAACCGTAACATTGAATGCTATCAGCATTAGAAACCAACATGACATGTTGCTTTTAAACCGTAACATTGAATACTATCAGCAGTAGATAGTAACATGACATGTTGCTTTTAAACCGTAACATTGAATGCTATCAGCAGTAGATCCCAACATGACATGTTGCTTTTAAACCGTAACATTGAATGCTATCAGCAGTAGATAGTAACATGACATATTGCTTTTAAACCGTACCATTGAATGCTATCAGCAGCTTATTTTTAGCAACATGACATGTTGCGATGTTGCTTGTTAAACCGTAACATTGAATGCTTTCAGCAGTAGATAGTACCATAACATGTTGCTTGTTAAACCGTAACATTGAATGCTATCAGCAGTAGATAGTAACATGACATGTTGCTTGCTTTTAAACATGCAACATTGAATGCTATCAGCAGTAGATAGTAATATGACATAATTATGTTGCTTTTAAACCGTACCATTGAATGCTATCAGCATTAGATAGCAACATGACATGTTGCTTTTAAACTGTAACATTAAATGCTATCAGCAGTAGATAGCAAAATGACATGTTGCTTTTAAACTGTAACATTGAATGCTATCACCAGTAGATAGCAACATACATGTTTCTTTTAACCGTAACATTAAATGCTATCAGCAGTAGATAGCAAAATGACATGTTTCTTTTAAACTGTAACATTACATGCTATCAGCAGTAGATAGTAAAATGACATGTTGCTTTTAAACTGTAACATTAAATGCTATCAGCAGTAGATAGCAAAATGACATGCTGCTTTTAAACTGTAACATTAAATGCTATCAGCAGTAGATAGCAAAATTACATGTTTCTTTTAAACTGTAACATTGAATGCTATCAGCAGTAGATAGCAACATACATATTTCTTTTAACCGTAACATTAAATGCTATCAGCAGTAGTTAGCAAAACGACATGTTGCTGCTGATAACATTAAATGCTATCAGCAGTAGATAGCAACATACATGTTTCTTTTAACCGTAACATTAAATGCTATCAGCAGTAGATAGCAAAATGACATGTTTCTTTTAAACTGTAACATTTAATGCTATCAGCAGTAGATAGCAACATACATGTTTCTTTTAACCGTAACATTAAATGCTATCAGCAGTAGATAGCAACATACATGTTTCTTTTAACCGTAACATTAAATGCTATCAGCAGTAGATAGCAAAATGACATGTTTCTTTTAAACTGTAACATTAAATGCTATCAGCAGTAGATAGCAAAATGACATGTTGCTTTTAAACTGTAACATTAAATGCTATCAGCAGTAGATAGCAAAATGACATGTTGCTTTTAAACTGTAACATTGAATGCTATCAGCAGTAGATAGCAACATACATGTTTCTTTTAACCGTAACATTAAATGCTATCAGCAGTAGATAGCAAAATGACATGTTTCTTTTAAACTGTAACATTAAATGCTATCAGCAGTAGATAGCAAAATGACATGTTGCTTTTAAACTGTAACATTGAATGCTATCAGCAGTAGATAGCAACATACATGTTGCGATGTTGCTTGTTAAACTGTAACATTGAATGCTTTACAGCAGTAGATAGTAACATGACATGTTGTTTGCTTTTAAACCGTAACATTGAATGCTATCAGCAGTAGATAGTAATATGACATATTATGTTGCTTTTAAACCGTACCATTGAATGCTATCATGTTGCTTTTAAACTGTAACATTAAATGCTATCAGCAGTAGATAGCAAAATGACATGTTTCTTTTAAACTGTAACATTAAATGCTATCAGCAGTAGATAGCAAAATGACATGTTGCTTTTAAACTGTAACATTGAATGCTATCAGCAGTAGATAGCAACATACATGTTTCTTTTAACCGTAACATTAAATGCTATCAGCAGTAGATAGCAACATACATGTTTCTTTTAACCGTAACATTAAATGCTATCAGCAGTAGATAGCAAAATGACATGTTTCTTTTAAACTGTAACATTTAATGCTATCAGCAGTAGATAGCAACATACATGTTTCTTTTAACCGTAACATTAAATGCTATCAGCAGTAGATAGCAAAATAACATGTTGCTTTTAAACTGTAACATTGAATGCTATCAGCAGTAGATAGCAACATACATGTTTCTTTTAACCGTAACATTAAATGCTATCAGCAGTAGATAGCAACATACATGTTTCTTTTAACCGTAACATTAAATGCTATCAGCAGTAGATAGCAAAATGACATGTTTCTTTTAAACTGTAACATTTAATGCTATCAGCAGTAGATAGCAACATACATGTTTCTTTGAACCGTAACATTAAATGCTATCAGCAGTAGATAGCAACATACATGTTTCTTTTAAACGTAACATTGAATGCTATCAGCAGTAGATAGCAAAATGACATGTTTCTTTTAAACTGTAACATTTAATGCTATCAGCAGTAGATAGCAACATACATGTTTCTTTTAACCGTAACATTAAATGCTATCAGCAGTAGATAGCAACATACATGTTTCTTTTAACCGTAACATTAAATGCTATCAGCAGTAGATAGCAAAATGACATGTTTCTTTTAAACTGTAACATTAAATGCTATCAGCAGTAGATAGCAAAATGACATGTTGCTTTTAAACTGTAACATGAAATGCTATCAGCAGAAGATAGCAAAATGACATGTTGCTTTTAAACTGTAACATTGAATGCTATCAGCAGTAGATAGCAACATACATGTTTCTTTTAACCGTAACATTAAATGCTATCAGCAGTAGATAGCAAAATGACATGTTTCTTTTAAACTGTAACATTAAATGCTATCAGCAGTAGATAGCAAAATGACATGTTGCTTTTAAACTGTAACATTGAATGCTATCAGCAGTAGATAGCAACATACATGTTTCTTTTAACCGTAACATTAAATGCTATCAGCAGTAGATAGCAACATACATGTTTCTTTTAACCGTAACATTAAATGCTATCAGCAGTAGATAGCAAAATGACATGTTTCTTTTAAACTGTAACATTAAATGCTATCAGCAGTAGATAGCAAAATGACATGTTGCTTTTAAACTGTAACATGAAATGCTATCAGCAGAAGATAGCAAAATGACATGTTGCTTTTAAACTGTAACATTGAATGCTATCAGCAGTAGATAGCAACATACATGTTTCTTTTAACCGTAACATTAAATGCTATCAGCAGTAGATAGCAAAATGACATGTTTCTTTTAAACTGTAACATTAAATGCTATCAGCAGTAGATAGCAAAATGACATGTTGCTTTTAAACTGTAACATTGAATGCTATCAGCAGTAGATAGCAACATACATGTTTCTTTTAACCGTAACATTAAATGCTATCAGCAGTAGATAGCAACATACATGTTTCTTTTAACCGTAACATTAAATGCTATCAGCAGTAGATAGCAAAATGACATGTTTCTTTTAAACTGTAACATTAAATGCTATCAGCAGTAGATAGCAAAATGACATGTTGCTTTTAAACTGTAACATGAAATGCTATCAGCAGAAGATAGCAAAATGACATGTTGCTTTTAAACTGTAACATTGAATGCTATCAGCAGTAGATAGCAACATACATGTTTCTTTTAACCGTAACATTAAATGCTATCAGCAGTAGATAGCAAAATGACATGTTTCTTTTAAACTGTAACATTAAATGCTATCAGCAGTAGATAGCAAAATGACATGTTGCTTTTAAACTGTAACATTGAATGCTATCAGCAGTAGATAGCAACATACATGTTGCGATGTTGCTTGTTAAACTGTAACATTGAATGCTTTACAGCAGTAGATAGTAACATGACATGTTGTTTGCTTTTAAACCGTAACATTGAATGCTATCAGCAGTAGATAGTAATATGACATATTATGTTGCTTTTAAACCGTACCATTGAATGCTATCATGTTGCTTTTAAACTGTAACATTAAATGCTATCAGCAGTAGATAGCAAAATGACATGTTTCTTTTAAACTGTAACATTAAATGCTATCAGCAGTAGATAGCAAAATGACATGTTGCCTTTAAACTGTAACATTGAATGCTATCAGCAGTAGATAGCAACATACATGTTGCGATGTTGCTTGTTAAACTGTAACATTGAATGCTTTACAGCAGTAGATAGTAACATGACATGTTGTTTGCTTTTAAACCGTAACATTGAATGCTATCAGCAGTAGATAGTAATATGACATATTATGTTGCTTTTAAACCGTACCATTGAATGCTATCATGTTGCTTTTAAACTGTAACATTGAATGCTATCAGCAGTAGATAGCAACATACATGTTTCTTTTAACCGTAACATTAAATGCTATCAGCAGTAGATAGCAAAATGACATGTTTCTTTTAAACTGTAACATTAAATGCTATCAGCAGTAGATAGCAAAATGACATGTTGCTTTTAAACTGTAACATTGAATGCTATCAGCAGTAGATAGCAACATACATGTTGCGATGTTGCTTGTTAAACTGTAACATTGAATGCTTTACAGCAGTAGATAGTAACATGACATGTTGTTCGCTTTTAAACCGTAACATTGAATGCTATCAGCAGTAGATAGTAATATGACATATTATGTTGCTTTTAAACCGTACCATTGAATGCTATCATGTTGCTTTTAAACTGTAACATTAAATGCTATCAGCAGTAGATAGCAAAATGACATGTTTCTTTTAAACTGTAACATTAAATGCTATCAGCAGTAGATAGCAAAATGACATGTTGCCTTTAAACTGTAACATTGAATGCTATCAGCAGTAGATAGCAACATACATGTTGCGATGTTGCTTGTTAAACTGTAACATTGAATGCTTTACAGCAGTAGATAGTAACATGACATGTTGTTTGCTTTTAAACCGTAACATTGAATGCTATCAGCAGTAGATAGTAATATGACATATTATGTTGCTTTTAAACCGTACCATTGAATGCTATCATGTTGCTTTTAAACTGTAACATTAAATGCTATCAGCAGTAGATAGCAAAATGACATGTTTCTTTTAAACTGTAACATTAAATGCTATCAGCAGTAGATAGCAAAATGACATGTTGCTTTTAAACTGTAACATTGAATGCTATCAGCAGTAGATAGCAACATACATGTTTCTTTTAACCGTAACATTAAATGCTATCAGCAGTAGATAGCAACATACATGTTTCTTTTAACCGTAACATTAAATGCTATCAGCAGTAGATAGCAAAATGACATGTTTCTTTTAAACTGTAACATTTAATGCTATCAGCAGTAGATAGCAACATACATGTTTCTTTTAACCGTAACATTAAATGCTATCAGCAGTAGATAGCAACATACATGTTTCTTTTAACTGTAACATTAAATGCTATCAGCAGTAGATAGCAAAATGACATGTTTCTTTTAAACTGTAACATTGAATACTATCAGCAGTAGATAGCAACATACATGTTGCGATGTTGCTTGTTAAACTGTAACATTGAATGCTTTACAGCAGTAGATAGTAACATGACATGTTGTTTGCTTTTAAACCGTAACATTGAATGCTATCAGCAGTAGATAGTAATATGACATATTATGTTGCTTTTAAACCGTACCATTGAATGCTATCAGCATTAGATAGCAACATGACATGTTGCTTTTAAACTGTAACATTAAATGCTATCAGCAGTAGATAGCAAAATGACATGTTTCTTTTAAACTGTAACATTAAATGCTATCAGCAGTAGATAGCAAAATGACATGTTGCTTTTAAACTGTAACATTGAATGCTATCAGCAGTAGATAGCAACATACATGTTTTTTTTAACCGTAACATTAAATGCTATCAGCAGTAGATAGCAACATACATGTTTCTTTGAACCGTAACATTAAATGCTATCAGCAGTAGATAGCAACATACATGTTTCTTTTAACCGTAACATTGAATGCTATCAGCAGTAGATAGCAAAATGACATGTTTCTTTTAAACTGTAACATTTAATGCTATCAGCAGTAGATAGCAACATACATGTTTCTTTTAACCGTAACATTAAATGCTATCAGCAGTAGATAGCAACATACATGTTTCTTTTAACCGTAACATTAAATGCTATCAGCAGTAGATAGCAAAATGACATGTTTCTTTTAAACTGTAACATTAAATGCTATCAGCAGTAGATAGCAAAATGATATGTTGCTTTTAAACTGTAACATGAAATGCTATCAGCAGAAGATAGCAAAATGACATGTTGCTTTTAAACTGTAACATTGAATGCTATCAGCAGTAGATAGCAACATACATGTTTCTTTTAACCGTAACATTAAATGCTATCAGCAGTAGATAGCAAAATGACATGTTTCTTTTAAACTGTAACATTAAATGCTATCAGCAGTAGATAGCAAAATGACATGTTGCTTTTAAACTGTAACATTGAATGCTATCAGCAGTAGATAGCAACATACATGTTGCGATGTTGCTTGTTAAACTGTAACATTGAATGCTTTACAGCAGTAGATAGTAACATGACATGTTGTTTGCTTTTAAACCGTAACATTGAATGCTATCAGCAGTAGATAGTAATATGACATATTATGTTGCTTTTAAACCGTACCATTGAATGCTATCATGTTGCTTTTAAACTGTAACATTAAATGCTATCAGCAGTAGATAGCAAAATGACATGTTTCTTTTAAACTGTAACATTAATTGCTATCAGCAGTAGATAGCAAAATGACATGTTGCCTTTAAACTGTAACATTGAATGCTATCAGCAGTAGATAGCAACATACATGTTGCGATGTTGCTTGTTAAACTGTAACATTGAATGCTTTACAGCAGTAGATAGTAACATGACATGTTGTTTGCTTTTAAACCGTAACATTGAATGCTATCAGCAGTAGATAGTAATATGACATATTATGTTGCTTTTAAACCGTACCATTGAATGCTATCAGCATTAGATAGCAACATGACATGTTGCTTTTAAACTGTAACATTAAATGCTATCAGCAGTAGATAGCAAAATGACATGTTTCTTTTAAACTGTAACATTAAATGCTATCAGCAGTAGATAGCAAAATGACATGTTGCTTTTAAACTGTAACATTGAATGCTATCAGCAGTAGATAGCAACATACATGTTTTTTTTAACCGTAACATTAAATGCTATCAGCAGTAGATAGCAACATACATGTTTCTTTTAACCGTAACATTAAATGCTATCAGCAGTAGATAGCAAAATGACATGTTTCTTTTAAACTGTAACATTTAACGCTATCAGCAGTAGATAGCAACATACATGTTTCTTTTAACCGTAACATTAAATGCTATCAGCAGTAGATAGCAACATACATGTTTCTTTTAACTGTAACATTAAATGCTATCAGCAGTAGATAGCAAAATGACATGTTTCTTTTAAACTGTAACATTGAATGCTATCAGCAGTAGATAGCTATCAGCAGAAGATAGCAAAATGACATGTTTCTTTAAACTGTAACATTGAATACTATCAGCAGTAGATAGCTATCAGCAGTAGATAGCTATCAGCAGTAGATAGCTATTAGCAGTAGATAGTACCATGACATGTAGATAGAAACATTGAAATCCGTGCTATCAGCAGTTGTGCAGACTGCAATACTCACCAGCAGTATACAGGGTGAATCAACAAATTAATATTGTGCACGTATTGCAACGGCCATTTAACCTTGATGTGTGCCCGGATGTGTGCAGTGCAATTGTTGTGTGTATAAAGTGTAGTTAATCTAGTTTACCTTTCCAAAAAATGAAAGTAATCGAATAATAAATAAGCAAACTGTGTCAAGTTTTTGAACACGAGCTTCTAAAAATTATTTTTGTTACTTCATTGCAAAATGAAGGTCTGCATATGTATCATCAGTGAAATGTTAACATTGGTGTTTTGCATTTAAGCAGTAGTGCAATTGGCTATTTAGTCATTTGCAAGTAAACACTTATGTTTATGAAAGTATAACATTCATGTTACTTATGTACGGAGCTCTGGAAGCGACATGAAAGAATTTTCTTTTTGAAAATTATCTCATCTCGAGATAATGTGATAATAATTTGAATTACACGAGATCTTAAACATTGACAGTACAAGAAAAAATCTTAAGCCTATTATTTCTGAATTTCTATTCATAATTTGAATTACACAAGATCTTAAACATTGACAGTACAAAAAAAAAAATTGAGCCTATTAATTGGGCACTCAGTGTTACTATTGCGTAAATTTACCCATTAAACTTTAAATCGTTTGAAACATTCCGTAGTTCATTGCCACATAGGTTACATGTTAGAACGGACATGGTCAGGGGTCGCATTCTGACGCGTCTTCGCGTCCTAGACCTCTTACTGTCTTGCAGTGACGCGTCAGGTTTCAAATTGGAAAGACTTACGGGTCCCGATCAAATTTGAAGGGACCCCGTACATTTGACGATGTATGGAAATGGAAACCTTAAGAAATTCTGTAAATTACATAGCCATCCTTTGCTCACAATATAAATTCATTAAACCTGTCCATAAAAAAGTAAAATTTTCAAATGCCCAAACTTCAGGACCCCTCAATTTCTTGGGGGACCCCTGAAATTTGTTTTTTGAAGTCCTACGGGGTCCTGAAAAATGTCATGGGATCTCTCAAATTTTTGATCCAGTGCTATCCCTGGACATGGTCACAGAACTTCGCATTACTATCGAAAGGCGAGGTCAGAGGTCTATGGAACATTTAAAGTAATCACTGAGTTTTTGAAAATTAATTCATTAGTCACATTTTGTTTTTGATCAAACCAACTTTTTTATATATGCAGAAGGTATTATGCTTATTTACATTTTTTTAATTTTTTTTTTTCTTCTTAAATAATCCTCCACTATCCCCATTGGTTGAATGTCCAATTGACTGGAATACCCCTGAATTTCATGTCACATTCACCACCACACGAACCGTCACACCCACCCCACTCCACCTCGAAACCTCAACCCTCCACCACACAACACAAACACCTCCATCCCGTGAATGTCTTTCAGTATCAGTTGGAAAAATAGAGGAACAATTAATGGACTTTATTGTGTCTATATTTTAAAGGTATATTATGTGATCTTTCCAGGGAGCGCCCTCAACATCGAAAAAAAATTCCGAGTTACAGGGCGATAAGATTCTTAATTACTTCAAAATCATGGTTTTAGAGTGAAAATAAACTGTCGTGTTAACACGACACTTTATATTTTCACTCTAATGTAAATCTGCAAGAAAATCTACTTTCTAAAAAAAATCATGAATAGAGGGCGCTCTCTGGAAAAGATCACATAATATGCCTTTAAATGTGTGCAGAGTGCGCAGAGTGCACAGAAATTTTGACTTTTATTGAAATTCGCTTAATTTGTTCTTAATGAGATATTTCAGGCCAATTGTAGGCGATATTTAATAATTTTGACATTTAAACTCAACATGTTGATTGTTTGGGGCAAAATGGGAGAGGGCCCCCGTGCCCCCTTCCCCCCAAAATACAAAAGAACACAAAATGTTCAGCAAATATTGATGAGCATTTAATGTTTAGATGCAAAACGTTAGCAGTTTTTCACTTCCGATTGTTAATCCCTTTGGGATTACTTTGTTGTACGAGTCCAAACCTGAGTTGTCAATTTATCCACCTCAGAAATAATGGCTCACATTCTGGTGCTCAGTGCTATAACGGTGAAAATGCCATCTTACACATTGCAGCCTTGGCTCCAACCCTCGAGTTTCAATGTATCCATCCTTTTCAGCAAAGCATCTCTGACAATGACAACCGCATAATGGTTATTCTTTTGTGTGAATCTGCATGTGTTTTGTGAGGTTGCTCGGGTGAGCAAAATATTTCTGACAAATGTTACATTGAAATGGCTTTTCCTTTGTGTGGGTGCGAATGTGTGTTGTCAGGGTGGTACTCACTGCAAAACATTTCAGGCAAAACTCGCATTGATACGGTTTTTCATTAGTGTGAGTGCGAATGTGCATCTTGAGGGCACTTCTCTGAGTAAACCTTCTCTGACAGTACTCGCAATGATATGGTTGCTCCTTCGTGTGAATCCTAACGTGCGTTGTAAGGTCACTTTTAAATGCAAAGCATTTCTCACAATGGTCACATTGAAGCGATTGTTCCTTTGAATGAGTCCGCATGTGTTTTGTCAGGTTGCTTTTCTGATTAAAGTATTTCTGACAATACTGGCACTGGTAGGGCTGTTCGTTTGTGTGTGTCCTACTGTGTATCTTCAGGTTAGACTGGAATCGAAAGCTTTTCGGACAATGCTCGCATTGATATATGTACAGATTTCCCTCTGTATCATGGGTGCGAATGTGCATATCGAGGGTACTCCTCTGTGTAAAACGCTTCTGACAATACTCGCAAGGATATGTCAATGATGTGTCTTTTGCGTCAATCAGAACTGCTGTCTGGAAATAATCATATGGTTTTTCTTTACAAATCTGTATATGTTTTGTAAGATTAAACTTGTCTCCAAAACATTTCTGACAATACTCACATTCAAATTGCTTTTCCTTTGTGTGACCGCCAATGTGTGTTGCGAGTACACTCCTTTGTGAAAAAATTTGCGGACAATAATCGCATTGATATTGTTTATTATTTACATGTAAGTGAATCTTCATATGTCTTGTAAGGTAACTCGGATGAGCAAAATATTTCTGACAAATGTTACATTGATGCGATTTATCCATTGAATGAGTCTGCAAGTGTCTTGTCAGGGTACTCTTCTGAATAAAATGTTGCTGACAATACTGACACTGGTACTGTTGCTTCTTCTTTGCGTGTGTCCGAATGTGTGTATTCAGGTTACCCTGGTAACCAAAGCATTTCTGACAATACTTGCATTGATACGGATTTTTCTCGGTGTGTTTGCGAATGTGCATTGTGAGGGCACTCTTCTGTATAAAACGTTTCTGACAATACTCGCACTGATATGGTTGCTCCTTCGTGTGAATCCTAACGTGCGTTGTAAGGTCGCTTTTAAATGCAAAGCATTTCTCACAATAATCACATTGCTGCGGTAGTTTCTTTGTATGATGCCTCATGTGTTTTGTCAGGTTGCTTTTCTGATTAAAGTATTGCTGACAATACTGGCACTGGTAGGGTTGTTCCTTTGTGTGTATTAGTATGTGTATCTTCAGGTTAGACTGGTATCGAAAGCGTTTCTGACAATACTCGCATTGATTCTTATTAGCATTGCAAATCTCCCCATCCTTATAACATGTGTCTATTGTGTCAGTCGGTAGTGTTGTCCGGATACTATCATCTGCAAAGCATTTCCATTCCTCACCTTCATCATAGGTCTTTCCATTTCCAAGTGACTTATTGGTTCTTTTTGGCATGTACATGTACTTCTTCTTATGTCTTTCAATATGACGTCTTCGTCGGTCTGACGAGTGGAAGTATCTGTTACAATACAAACAAGTAAACGATCTGTACTGATTCATTGTTTGCTGTGTGGATGTGAACACTGAATGTGTATATTTGACAAAGACGAGGTTCGCACCCACCTGAAACGGTACTATTCTTCAACTTCAGCTACCGGTTTACTGCACCTATACAAAAAAGAAGAAAAGAAAAAAAGATGTTTTTTAAAACAATTGCATGGCAAATGACAACATAATATTCTTTCTTTTGCTGAAGTTGGCTTTCTTTTGCTGAAGTTGGAACTTCATAGGTGTGCAAGCATGCCAAGTACTCTCTAATAGAAAAGAAGACCATGAAGAAAGCAGTTAAGTATTTGGTTTGGATTGTTTAATTTAGAATTTGAATGTGGGGGATAATTTCCAAACAATTGATCCCGTAACCTCCCCAATTTGTGCCGCTTATGCTACTAACCCTTCCTCCTCCTATTTTTTTTAATTTTTAAACTCTTTTGTCAATGGGGGCAGTGACATACACTAGGAACAGCCAAAGTCCGGAAAACACCAGTTTCCGTCCAGAAATGGCGAGAATTGGCCAGAAATGGCCATAATTGGCCAGAATTAGCCAGAATTGGCCAGAAGCACTTGACTCTCCTGGACAATTCTGGCCATTTCTGGACGATTCTGGCCATTTCCGGACTATCCTGGCCATTTCCGGACTATCCTGGCCATTTCTGGCCAATTCTGGCCGATTCTGGCCAATTCTGGACTAGATTGAGCTCAGAAATCTTTTGATTAACTTCAGCAGGAGACAGACTGTCTGCTTGGTAAACACCCAATTAAGTTCTATTGTCAAAGATGGTCATAAAGTTTCTGGCCCAGACATAGCCTTTGTATTGCTGGTAATAAAATCTTCCTGGCAGAAGAAAATAATATTGATTGGATATGGTCACGGCTGGTGCACATGAAAATGTAGAAAAATTGTAGTTCATTTCATTTTACTTGTACATAGCTTCTAAGATATAACTTCTAGTTTTCATTCATTATAGCAATAAGTAACCAGAGGGGTGGGGGCCTATACATTGATAAATAAACAATGAAGATGGTAAAGTCTTGTCTGTTCACTTTTATTTCTGTTACACAGGCGCGGATCCAGAATTTCTTTAGGGGGGGGGGGGGGGGGGGGGGGGGGGGAGGGCCCAAAAATTGAAATTGTGCTGGTACCACCAAAGCTGTGCACAGCACAGCTCGGACAGGGGGGAGTCTGAGGGAAATGTGCCCCCTCCGAAGTAGATTTTTTTTCTTCAATTTTCGAACTATCTGGTGTATACTTTTGAGCAATATTTTAGGGAAAAGCCACCTCTAAATTTCCAATAAATATTTTGTTTTTATCAATGCAAGAAAGAAGTTAAGCATAATACTAATATTTTCTTGATTTAAGTATAGATTTTTTAAAAACTCAAACAGGGGGGGGGGGAATCTAAATTGGATTTTTTTCCCTTCAATTTTCAAACCCATTTGGTGCCATTTGGTTTGTACTTTTGAGCAATACTTTATTGTAAATTCATTACTTCATGAATAATCGCGATAGCTGCGTATCAAGTGCGTTCCAATCAAATTAATCGTTAGATGAGAACGCGCACGCCGAGCGCGGGTTACTAATAATTGCCCAAAAGTACTGCGCCAAAGTGTTCCATTGTTTTGCTCACTGACCGACCAATCAAATTAACGCCTCACGCCCCTAAACTGAATATTCAATGAATTATGAGGAAACACGATTAAAGCTTAATTCTGATTGGTTGAATGATAAAAATGTTAATGAGGGGATGACCCGACTTGGACTGTTTCAATAACTAAGAAGGGGTTGACAAAATAAACAGAACACTAATTAATTATTAGCAAGATTATTATATCGGTACAAATCAACGATTTGGATAAAATATGCATCTTTTTCAGTAATGAATGAGAATAATGACTGCTTAACAACTGTTTTCGTGAATTTGTTTTGAAATCCTCGGGTTTTGTTCTGGTCATTCGGAATTGTCCCTCGGGGGCTGCGCCCCTCGGGACAATTCCTCAGACCAGAACAAAAACCTCTGATTTTAAAACAAATTCACGAAAACAGTTGTTACGCAGTAATTATTCTCTAAGCAATCACTTTATTTCCGATTAACTTTGGCTTTTTATTCTGGCCTATGCCAGAAAGAAGTTAAACTATATAGTTACAATGTACCTCCAAATTATCAGATTTCTCGTCAACGTATGTACATGTATGTATCCCGACCAACTTCCAATAAACTTCAAACGTTCTTACTAGTGTCCATCGCATGCCTACCCTCCCGCCTTGTTGTACCTCCTCCTCTGCCACCCTTTTCTTTTTGCTTTTTCGTTTGTCCCCTCTTCCTCTCTATTTCCCTTTTTTTTGGGTGGAGGTGGGAGGGGGGGGGGGGGGGTATGTAGTTAAAACCAGGCTTCAAATTTCAAATTAAGTTCCACTTCAGAAGAATATGTGGAAGGTCTTTTATGTGGCACTGTAAAACCATTATATTACCTTAATATAGATAAATATCACATTCTGAGCTCTCAATAATTCTCACTTGGACACACATTTGAAAATCAACCTTGATCACTTTTGAAGGAGTAAAGTTCCAAAGGAGGTAGTGATACTTGGAATAGAAATGGGCATGGGGATGTACCAAATATATGGGTAATAAAATTAGCCATTTGGATTTCCAATTACCTACTTTTTGATCAAATCTGAAGTCCATTGTCAGGGTTTTTCAGAGTTCTACCCTATATAATGTCAGAAATCAAGTTTTTCATGCCAAATTGTAAAACTTGTGTAACACTGTCAAATTATAATTGAAACTGGGTCAACTGGTATTGCTATGGCTGGGCTACCTGTTTCCGCGAAAAATATGATCTTCCTGGGTATAGCACCCCTACCCAACTCTAGTTTCCATCCTTACCCTCCCCTGGGGTCAGGACAAATAAACAACCTTTAGTTCGGTCCGTTACTTTCATGGTTTGGTTGATGCCTCCTTGCAGCAACAGTGAATGAATATAATAGAGGGATGCAGGCACAGATGAAAACAACAAGCGAAATGTGCCTATAAATATTTCTCGCCAATTTGGCACTGCCATAGTGATCTATTTATTTCCATAAGATATGTTTGGCATAAGTGCCAAGTTCAACTTTACCCATACACCACACCCTTTTAATAGTACTATAACAGCACTTAAGTACTAATAGGGTCATTGGTACATGGTTTGAAAAAAGTGAGTAATTTGATTGAATGCACTGACAGATAATCCACTTCAACTATCAAGTATCAATAAAGATTCACAAAAGAGCAGTATACTTCAAGTTGAAGTAGCTATTGATTAAATATACTAATTCCAAGGTTCATTTTCACCCATATATTAGACAATTATCTCCTCCACTTCCTCAACCACCCTGACTAATCATGCTTAACAAGCTGTATTAGTTAGGAAACTCGATATACTAAGCTAATTGTATATCGGACATTCATAGTTTTGAATGGCTCTTCGTTTTCCGTATTAGTCCAGAGTATTGGACTATTATCATTTTTGAACTTTTCCAAGTAAACTTACTGCGAAAGCAAGCGAGCTTTCTTTTAGCAAACAGTTTTATATACCTGAAGTTTCATAGTCATGAATTACCGGGTGAATCACAACAAGTCGCCACCATCCATCATCATTTAAAGTAGGCAAGAGAAGCCTTCTGTCATCGTTTAAATAACTCTCAATAAGCCAGTTCGCTTTTTGATTTATCGTAAGATAAATTTAACTAACTGCCATTATTATATACACATCAAGCCTCATATAAGTTTAATATGAGCCAATGTTCTAAGTCCAGAACTTTTAATGCCGCGTGTCTTTTACATTAGTCCAAAACGGAATGAAGCACATGGTCTATACAACTTTCAGCAAGACAATTATTTGTCAGATTTTAATAAGATATACTTTCCTAGCTTGGACATTTATCGTCTGATATGGAGCAAGCTTTTATCGAGTTTAAATAGGGCGCATTTCCCTGTTAACATAGAATGATCACTGATATATTTGTGAGATATAGGCAAAATATAGTAGAATTTCAAGTCTAGAAATTCAATGTTGTTTGACTAACAAGCCACGCGACGACAGAGATATTGTCAGGCGAAGTACCTTTCATTTTGTTTGATTTTACCCTTTTTAAAAAAAAATTCAACCACTGCTTAGTTAGCATTTACACTAAGTCATTGTAAGTTATGTTCAGTGAGCAATTGTCGGTCCGAAAGCAGGTACCCTTGGTACCCTCCCACCATATATATTGAATGGGCCAGATATAAGGAGTTACAAATTGACTGGGCAGCACCTAACCCGGGGCCGGGACTGCAATCGATAAGTGCATAAGTTTGAGTCAGGAAAGGCATATTGTAATTTGGCGGGAAATTAAGTGAAGTTTCACCCTTTTCAGTTTCCACATTCAATTCGCTTTCTATAAATATGTACTTTAACACTTTTATTAACTTTTTTCAAACTTAGAAGGAAACAATTGAGAATCAAAAGTGCAACTGTTGACACTTCCCTTAACTCTTTGCAATAATAGATTTACAGGTGTAAACCAATTAGGCTCACTCACTCCAACCAGCTATAGAGTACTAATCAATAATTCATTCAATAAGTAGATTGATTGGTTAAGTGCTGGGATGATAGGCTTTCTTATGCTCTCTTTAATCTTGGAAATTAATGAATGATACACTGAATGGAGGACATTGATACTATTTGATACTATTTGATAATAAGGGCAAGGCATATTACACACATTTTGTGTAGTGCCTTGATAAGGGTAAGGGTACCATACTTGAATTGAATTTGAAAGCTTATTAAAATTGATTATTTTTACTGTTTCACTGCCCGTATCCAAAATATTCAATGTTTTTAAATTTAGGACTTTCATTTCCTATCTTCTGACGTTGATATCACTGTTACATATGATAAAGTATTAACAAAGAACAATTAAAAAAGAAAATTGAAGTGGACTCAAAAAAGTCACCTCGCCCGTTTATTGAAACCTGAAACAATAAATTTAGAATGAAGACTGACTGATCTTCGTTAGCGTGAAAAAATGGTTTGTTTATTGATCATTATTTGACTTTTTTGAAGGAGAATTACTCCGTAAAATAACACTTGTATTAAAAAAATATCATGTAATTCATTATGTATGAATCCTTTAGGCCCCCCCCCCCCCCCCCCCCCTAAACAAAACAAAAATTGTCTGAAAGCTTGCGCATGCATCAAAAGCGGATTTGTTCTTCCATTTTTACATTTTTTTTTATTTGTGTGTCAATTTTTATTCTTACTACTTGAAACCGTTGACACTTTCTTATTTTTTTTTTCTATTTGAAATTAATATTGTGATATAGTTGTGGAATGGAAGGACAATAAAGATAAAAAACAGTAGTAAAACAATGTATAGTCATTCAATTTTTTTTCTCCATGCATTTCAGACGCGGTATCTTCGGCATTTCACATGCGCAAGTTTGAGACAAACCTCAACATGTATATATAAATATTTTGATCAGATTCTGTCTAATGTGGAAAAATCGCAATTCTCAGTGTGAGGCTGTTTCATGACCTCTGTCGTCAAATGCAATGATTTCTGCGTGGAGAGAAAATAGAGTAGGTGTGCATGACCTACTGGAATCAATTTGGATTGACCTACACAGGGGTTATTATAATCAATAATAACAATTTTAACAATGTAATAATACTAAATAATAATCAATAAGCTCACTTAATGTGCAATTTATCTAGAAACAATATCCAATCCAACTCAAGGTGCAAGAAACAGACATCTTATTTGAAAACACAAAATTGTAAATGAAAAAGAGTTACCATAACATTGAATTCTGAAACAGAGAAAACTCAGATATGGTCAGGTTGTCATTGTTATACAAGGATTTTCAAGAAACATCACAAATGATAACTGTTGATCTGAAAATAAGGCATATCTAGTCCGGGATGGGGGTACTCAACTTTTTGCAGTCGGGGTGTGCTGCCCAAGATCTCTAAAAGACAAGCGGTTGAAGACAGCACGATCGACTTCGCCTGTTACTCCAGAGGATTTGTGTGATTATATCGACTTATAGAAAATATAGATTTAGCCCATATCGTTAATTTAGGTGAATCAGCTTAGCGCAATTAATTTGCATACAGAGGCCATGACCACATTTATATTGATTATTGATTGGCCGAAGTATACTTCATGCAATTGTCCCCATATATTTGATAATTTAGTTGTACCTTGTGGGTTGGTAAACTGCTTTATTTATATTTTGTCATATCTGCTATAATCTTATATATATATTTATTATAGGCTTTCTCTAGGCTCAATGGTTTGTTTAATTAAAATTGAATCAGGGAAAATGATTTAATGTTGTAGTTTTTGTTAAATCACCAATTCAAATTAACTCTTTCTTCTACATCATGATTAATTTGATTGAATTTCTTTCTTCAATTGTCTTGTTTATACTCCTAGTCCTACATCTACATTTTATCCATTAAATTCCAATAGTTACATTCACCTTTCAAGGTGCAAATTTACTTCAATAAAAAGTATGATTTAGGCCACTTAAAACAATAATAGTTTGTAGCCTTCCCTTACTCCATAATTAAAGTCAGTTTGTTTCTTTCTGATAAACCATCATTAAACCTAGGAATTATTAAAAGGTCTCAAACAGGGTTGAAAAAAATAGCAAAACTTAAATTGGGAAGAATTTCTCGGGGAATTTCAGCCCCCAAAAAGCTAAAATCAACTTTAAACATTTAAATAGGTATATACCCCATACACCCCCTGTAACCATAAAAGTAGTAACTAGCAAAACATCACAGTGCCCAATCTTACTCAAACTGTGTTCACTGACCGTGTCCATATCCAATTAGGAGGATTAAATTCCACCATGAAGTTTTACACAAAGGGATTTCTGGGTGGAGACTGTTTATGACCCTGATACAGACGCACTGTCTGGACTCTGGAGTCTGGAGTAATCCCTTCTGGCCATTTACGGACAATTCTGGCCATTTCTGGCCAATTGTGGACTGTCCTCGCCGTTTCCGGACTAAGGTTTGCATTGATTTCACTCACACTGTCGAGCACTGAAATTTCTTAATTGGTTCTGGCCAATTCTGGCCTATTCTGGCCAATTCTGGCCATTTCTGGCCAATTCTCGCCATTTCTGGACGGAAACTGGTGTTTTCCGGACTTTGGCTGTTCCTAGTGATAGCCAGAGGGTCCCACACGGGGTCCCACACCACCAATTAGTTCCCTATTGCTTTGTGTGGTTTGGTTAAGAGGTCAAGTTTGCGTTAATTTTGTTCACCTTTAGAGCAAACTGGTTCATTCAAATCAGATCATTGTTTTTATTGAAGATCTAGATGTCTTCTGCTTAAAAACAATCACTTTTGTGGGAGGTAACCGGCATTCTATTTTCGCTATGGGCAATGATATCTATCTTTGGTACGACAGGCTGCCTATATCCTAAGACCAGTGCCGGTACGTATTATGACGTATCGTATTGCCAGAATGCAAAATATTATTTGGTGGTGTGCACCCAGAGGGGGTGAGGGGGCGATCGCCCCACCAATATCTTGCACAACTTGGGTCTGCCGTGGGATTGGCACTGTCGGTCCATTTGACAAGGGGAATCAGGGAAATGACGGTCAATTTAGTACAGATTAGTGCTGTTATCGAGATCTTTTTTTCATGTCGACATGTTGCTATTTTAGAATCTCGATATCGACATGATGTCGACATATTATGATCCAAATACCAAGCCGATTGTCCCCACAAATTAATGTCCGGGATAGTATAGAATATTACCGCAGATTGAAAATATCGCCAAGTCAATATGCGAAGTGGTGAGGGGGAACTAGCGTAGGCCTTATTACTTTTAACTATTTGCTATCGTTGGATATTGGGTTTTTCACAACTCTTGCTGATTTTCATTTATAAAAATCACTTTGCCGATTATTTTTTTCTCAAATCATTACAGACGATTTAATGTCAATTATATCGACATCCCAAAGTTGATATCGACATGTCGGGATAATAGCCGATATCGACATAATGTCGACATCGTTCATGTCGATGACAGCCCTAGTACAGATATAGCATTTTTGTGCGCGCTATACGCGCATGTGCTCGTTTTGAGCCAAAACGTCTCAATCATGGCAACATAAGTGTAAAAGCGCAAATATTTATGCCCCATGCACACGTTTGTTTCGTTGGTAAAGTCTTGTTGGTTCACTTTTAATTCTCCCCTCTGCCAATATCAAACACCTAGATACGCCATTGGCATGGTATGCTGGACCCCCTGGATACGCCACTATGTTAAATGTAAACGAATAGTATAACTATTAGTTTATGCACTTATCAATTGCATCCCCGGCCCCGGAACATAGCGGGGACCATGAGGGGACTGAACGCAAACGTACAAAAAATATTGCCCGGCTATGCAGGGGCGTGTACCAGAGACCTACAAAAAGTGCCCCTGCTAGCCTGGGCGTGTAGCCGGGACGTAGCGGGGACTAACATCACTGAAAGAATAAGCCGGGGAATGGCCAGGCAGTGTAGTTGGGGCATACGCTAGGGTACACTGTACACAAATGTACATCCCGGGCGTAGCGGGGCCTGACGTACGCTAAGGTACACAAAATGTATACACAGGGACAGTAGGGGCTTACACTTTGCCCAGCTATGGCCATGGAGGGCCGTGACTGTACGCCGCCATAGACTTTGTCCCAGGGGGGCCGGGACCGTACGGCGACGTACACTTTGTCCTGACCACGGGGGTCGGGACTGTAGCAGGGATGTACACTGTAACACTGTAGCAGGGACGTACAAAAAATGGTGGCCCGCCCTGAGGGGACCATGACTGTAGGGGAGAACGGGGTAAGTTGAGCCACTGGGTAAGTTGAGCCACCCCCTGTATTAGGGAAACTATTGACATTCCTAATTTTACACTGCCCTCTGTTGTTAAATGACATCACTCAAACGTCTCTGGTGACAACCTTGCATTGTGTGCATACATGGTAAGAAAATTGAGCTAGAAAGTTGATTTTGGACACATCTGAGTAAATTTTTGAAAAAATGGTTTACGTGGTTTTTTTCTTAGAAGTGCATAGATTGTATTAGTGCAACTTTGTGTGCTAAAAGGGTGACATGTGCACTTAAATTTAGTAACATGTTGAAAATGTCATTAAGCTTCAGTAGGGAAGGGGGGGTATTTTTTCATAAGTTGACCGTCGCGGGGTAAGATGAGCCATTTTTCACGGGGTAAGTTGAGCATAGGAAATAACCATGATAAAATAAAATTTGTCAAAATTTAGTACGAAAATTGTGGGGAAGTGTTTTAAAATTCCAATTTGGATCAAAGTATTAACAATTATGAGTATATTTCACTTTTACCATGAATAAACCAAAATTTCTGAAACTTATTTTCTGATTTCAAATGTCCCATTGATTATTGTGGTGGCTCAACTTACCCACACTGGTGGCTCAACTTACCCATGGTCCGGGGTAAGTTGAGCCACTTTACCAAATTTTTTCAAGCATCTCCCATGAATAAACAATAGCAATTGGTTCAATTATTATGTTATACTAAGTAAGTCAACACTCTAAAGTTTTACTTGCAACACTAAGTTTGAAGGTCTGTCTTTTAATATCTGCACAATAGGGCAAAATGTGAAAAATGGCTCATCTTACCCCGTTCTCCCCTACCCGGTACGTCACATCGGCAATTTGTACGTCCCGGCCCTAATCCCAGGGTCCCCCGGGGCCAGGGATGCAATTGATAAGTGCATTAGTATGTGAGTGTGAGTGGCTTTGTTCCTCTAATACTAATCAAAGACTTTAATGCCTTGTACTAATCCAACAAGTTATCCCGCGCCCGCCCCCATCCCCCAGGGATTTACATTTATGATACAAACCCATTTGAACCGGGGGGGGGAGGTGTTTCACTCAGGGGGGCGGTCAAAAAAAATCCAGTTTGTCAAGAGGGGGAGGGGAAATCAAATCATGTATTTCTGATGAACACTCCCTTATTTTTCTATTGTCTCTCCATCCTCCTACCTGCCTGGTTGTCCGCAGACGTCCTAGATAAGTGGTGATCCCCTTGTGTTTGGTATATGATTATAATGATATCAGAAGGGGAATAGGAGGGTAATGCACGATGAAAAATGGTTTAATTTCGTTAGAGCTGGGCTATTATTCTCCCTGGCTGGGCGATTTCAGAAATAAGTAAATAGTCCGTCATGCTTTCAGTATTCATAAATTACGTAAGTGATTTCGTTACATTTCGGGGGAATACCAGCTTTATCGTGACATAGTTTTATGGATGAACGCTTTGTCAGTAACAGACTTTGTCATGTTTCTAGAACCTTGATTCGGGATTTCCCCACGCATGTAAGATTGGAGAACAAACATCTACTCCCGATTAATAATTGATATATTAAATTAAAACAGGCGTCGTTCACCATATGTTTTTTTGAATAAAGATTGTAATAGGTTGTTAATTAAGAGCAGGCTGCAGCATCCATCTTTTCCCCATGGTTTTAATTTATAATATCAAACACCCCGGATGTTATAATAGTTACGAAGCACACATGATGTAGGTTGTGTATAACAAGCCACGTTTATTACTTCTTTGTATACACTTGAGGTAGTGTATCTTACATCTCCCTTTCTTTATGGAAAGATGTGAACTGGATATTAAATTCCATATGAGAGATTAATAGTGAACAGCTTGCATTTGTATTGTCCATAGCAAAGCTTAAGGTTCACAAGATGATATTAGAGTCTATGAAATTCTCTCATTTCAATTAGATGCAATTGAATAAATTATTCAGAATCAGAACAGATCTGAAATATCAAAATCAGTTGGGTATAAGAGTTCTGCATTGACTTTGACTGATTATCATCAACATGATGAATGATCACATTAATTTTGATCTGAGACTTGCAATGTGTATTATGCCTTTTCACAACAAAATTTTAGGTTGCTAAATATAACTAAAGTAAACAAATAAAGTTTCCAAAAGAAATGCTCAGATTTGAGTATCCAAACTAACAAAGGGGTTTTAGATATCCAAGCGCTGTGGTGGTTTACTGCATCTTCCGCTTCTGGTAGTGTACACAGGCGGTGGTGTCTCCTTGCGGCTGGATGTTGGTCTGGGTCTTGGTGACTCTGGTGGTCTATTTCTGGACTCGGCTTGTCTATTTCTGGACTCGGCTTGTCTAGTTCTGGACTCGGCTTGTCTGGTTCTGGACTCTGGTTGTGGTTTCTCAGGTCTGGGTCTCTCAGCAGCTGGTGTGGGTATTGGCTTGTGTGGGTGGTCTTTAGGTGTTGTAGACCGTGGGGGGTCAGAGGACTTGGCAGGTCTCTCAGCTGTAGCTGTATATTGGTTTCTGGGATTGGGGACAGCCACATAGTCTTGATTTGCTTTAAAGGTTGAGAGTCTCAAGTCTTTTCTGTTTCTGCGGTATTTTCTGCTGTTGTATTCAACTACATACGACCGTGGACTGTGAAGTTGAATAACTTTGGCAGGAAGCCATTTATTGGTACCGGGAAGAGGGGTCATTCTTACAGGATCTCCGGGTCGAAGTGGTGGAAGATCTTGATCACCTACTTTATTGTTGTAATAACGCTCTTGGGTTGATTTGTCCTTAGAGAGACGTCTCTTGACTTCTTCTGGGTTGATTGGTTTTGGTATGAGAAGATGTCTTGCTGCAGGGAGTTTATTTCTTGGTCTGCGTCCCATTAGGAGTTGTGCGGGTGAGAGATCACAACTAGTCAGTGGTGTGGTGCGATAATCTAACAACGCTAAGTACTTGTCATTGCACTTTTTCCACATATTTTTGACTATTTGTACTGCTCTCTCTGCTTCACCGTTGGATTGTGGGTAATGGGGTGATGATGTTTTGTGTTGTATTTGGTATTCCTTACAGAAGTTTTGAAATTCGCTCGATGAGAATTGAGGACCATTGTCTGTCCTCAGAATCTCCGGGATTCCATGGCGACTAATTTGTGATTTAAGAACTTCTATGGTTGATGCACTTGACTGATCGATGAGTTTATCTACTTCGATAAACTTGGAATAATAATCAACTGTCAGTAGATAGGTATCTCCTTTCCAAGCAAACAGATCAGATGCTATCTCAGACCATGGTAAGTCTGGGATCTTGCTTGGTGTCATGGTTTCCTTCCTCTGCTTGTTTTGGTATGTGTTGCAGATGGAACAATCTTCAACCATGTTCTGAACTTGTTGACTCATTCCTGGCCAGAAGAGTGTTTCGCGTGCGCGCTGCTTACATTTATTGATACCTAGATGTGATTCGTGTATCTGTTTCAGCATATCGGATCTGATACTTGGTGGTACGACAATTCGCATTCCTTTGTACACAATCCCATCCGACACCGCGAGTTCATCTCTGTATGGCCAATATTCTCTTACTGAGTGTGGAGTGTCATTTCTTGTGTCCGGCCAGCCTTTGATGATCATTGAGTGTAATTCATTTAGCTCATTTGCTGTACGCGTTTGAAAGTCTTGATATCTACTCGGAGTTACTGCGACAAACTCAGCCATGTTTACCATGATTGGTTCTTCATCGGGCTCCGTTTCTGGTAGATTTGCTCTGCTCAATGCGTCTCCTATGGGAATATCAGTACCCGGTTTGTACTTGACATCCAGATCATAGGGCTGTAGCCGTAGTAGCATTGTTTGTAGTCTCATGGGAGCAGCTAGTAATGGCTTGGCGAAAATTGACTGTAATGGCTTGTGGTCAGATTCTACCTTTACTGCTTTACCAAAAATGTATTGGTGGAATTTCTTGCATGAGTGTACAATTGCTAGCATTTCTTTCTCTATTTGTGCATAATTTTTTTCTGTGTGTGTCATTGCGCGCGAAGTGTATGCGACTGGACGACCTTCTTGTAGAAGTACGCCTCCTACAGCATAGCTACTTGCGTCACATTGGATAGTTACTTCCTTCTTCACGTCATATTAGGCTAATACTGGCGACTTTGTGCAGAGATTCTTTAGCTTTGTAAAACTTTTCTCTTGCGGTTTGTCCCAGTGAAATTGGCAATCTTTCTTTATGACGTCGCGTAGTGGACCATCTATCTCACTTAAATTTGGGATAAATTTCGCGAGGTACGTAATGATTCCGAGAAATCTTCTTACTTCTTCCTTGGACTCTGGCTTTGGTAGCTCTCTGATCGCTCTTACTTTGTCAGGATCCGGTTTCAGTCCTTCAGCAGTAAGAATATGTCCTACGTACTTCACCGACTTCTGCTTTATATGACATTTGTCAAAGTTAAGTCTGAGGTTCCACTCTGTCGCGCGATTAACGACTTGACGCATGATCTTATCGTGCTCTTCTGCACCCCTACCGGTGATAATTATATCATCCATAATAGCTCGCGCTCCTTCAATATCATGAAGCATTTCATCCATAACACGTTGGAATAATTCTGGCACGCTCTTTATACCGAATGGCAATCTAAGCCATCTGAAGCGACCGATACATGTGTTGAAGGTAGTGAGAAGACTTGATTCATAATCAAGTTTAAGTTGCAGGAAACCAGATTTTGCATCTATGACTGAAAATGTGTTTGCTCCGGGCATACTTGCGACAATTTCTTCTACCGTTGGAATTGGGTAGTGCTCACGACGTATCGCTCGATTTAAGTCTTTAGGATCCAGACAGATTCTTATTTTGTCACCTTTCACTACCGTGCACATCCAACTAACCCAATCTGTAGGTTCAGTCACCTTTTTGATGTGACCGTCAGCTTCCATTTCTTTAAGCTTATCAATGACTCTTTGTGCAAGCGCTTGTGGAAGTTTTCTAGGACCGTGCACGACTGGTGTCACTGTTGGATCAATTTTGAGTGAGAACGTTCCTGGTAGTGTGCCTGTGAGATTTTTCAATTCAGGATACTGGTCAATGTTGTTGACTCTGGCAATTAAGCTTAGTGCTTTACTGGCTCTTCCTGACAAAAGAACCGGTTTCTTTTCAGCTTTTACTACATAGAAGTCTATGTCTATGTGTTGATCTTTGTATTTTGTTGTCAATTTTACTGTTCCTACTAGTTGTAAGGCATGGTTTGAATAACTTTCAAACTGATGTTGTGTTTTTCTAAGTTTCTTTTTGCATTTTAGGGACTCATAGACGTTCAACGGCATTATTGATTCTTTTGTTCCTGTGTCTATTTGAACTGTGACGGGTTGGTTTTCTATCTCAATTTGTTCATACCATTCATCTTCAGAGTTGCCCATAGCATTTATCAAATCATTTTGATGGACTGAGTGTGCATATTCATCATCATCAGTTTCAGGTTGACTATCATAATCAGAATTGTTGTAGTCGCTTTCATAATCATCGACGTAATTAGACTGCGATTGAGATGATTTTTGTCTCTTTCTACAAACTGAGGCAAAGTGATTTGGTTTGTGACAATAGCCACATTCTTCACCTATGGCTGGGCATTTTTCATGCGTTTTGTGTTCATTGTATCCGCATTTGTAACATTTTGCACCATTGTTACGCTCAGTACGCTGCGAGTTTTGTCTATAGTTTCTGTTATAGCCAGCTCTATTTTGTTTAGGATTTGTTTTGTTTTGATATTTCCTTCCTTTTGAGGATTTGGATAGAGCATGTATTTTAGCATCTTCGCCTTTTATAGCCTTCATGCTTTCTTGTGCAGTTTCATGATTTTGCCCTATTTCTACCGCCATGTCTAATGTTAATGTGTCGCCTTTGTCTAGACATTTTTCGCGTACGGCCTCATGAAACGATCGCAATACAATTGAGTCGCGTAACATTCTGTCGTTATCAGCGTAGCCACAATCTTTGACTAGTATCTTTAGATCTACAACGAAATTATCAAACTTTTCGTTTTCAGCCTGCTTACGGTTATTGAAATTTACCGTTGCTCTGATTTCGTTCTTCTTTGGTGCTACGTAATGTGTAAACTTTGCGTATACTCCCGCGAGTGTGTCTTTTTCGGCTGCTTGATCTTCTACGGCTGGGGCCCAAGTGAAAGTTTCATAGATTTCTCTACCCTTGTCACCGATGTATGTCATGAGGTAGTTAACCTTTGCTTTTTCATTTTTATCTGACAATGGGCCGTCGAAAGTAAATTGGCTATGCTGTTTAAAGCGCTTCCATTCTTTCGGCAAATCACCGGCATTCCAGTTCATAGTGGGCTTATTTGACGATGCCATGTTGAACTGTGCTGGTAAAACTAATATTATTCTAGTAGAGTCTGCGTAACCGAGACAGCTATTTGTAGAGTATGGCTCTTGCTTTGTGTACGTATGTAACGTATGTCAGTGCGTTTGAGGTGTAATCTGCTGTGTTAATGACGCGTAATGTAATGTCGCATTTCATGTACGCGCCTCGATATTCCGATCGAGGTGTATCTTTGCTACTCTGCCTCAATTCAAGGTACTATTACAATATTAATAAAAATCAATCCGAGTTGATTTCGCGTGAAATAGGTCAGAGTCTTCTCTAATGCTATACAAAGTTGATTTTTTTAATCAATTCTGAATAGGTTTAGGGTCCTTTAGTTCATGATTAGGCTTACTAATAGCCAGCAGATACTGTTTCCATTCACCAGCTTGCGTACGGTCGTCACTTGTTGACATGACAAAGGTTCAAAATTTTGCACCTTGGCGATTTTTGTGCATTGCTTCAACTTTTCAAAGTTAAAGTACAGGCTTAATTTATTTTTTTATACGTCAAACCTTCCTTGTGGAGGTAGTTGAGTTCTTTTATTGACATCATTCACCCTGATGACTTGATGAGAGTCTGGTTTTTTGATGTCAATATCGTGTTTTCTGACACCATATAATAGTTACGAAGCACACATGATGTAGGTTGTGTATAACAATAACAAGCCACGTTTATTACTTCTTTGTATACACTTGAGGTAGTGTATCTTACAGATGTTGTCGACACGCCGTACGTAAATAAACTTGTGTTCATTCATTCAGATCAAAATCAAGTAGTGGTACATTGTACGTCGTTTACTACGGTGTGAAGATTAAAGGTCATGTTTGTAACAGACAGATAAACCCGGAAAACGGATCTGAAATATCCGATGGTGCGAGCTCTCTCTGCTGAATATACTCCTGCATTGCGTAAGCTCCGTAGTAGTAAGTTATAAGTGTATTGAACACTTTTTACTACAGAAGAAAGCAACTAAAAACTCGTTAAAAACTAACGGTAAAGTTTACCACATACCAACCACCAGCTGCAGAGCTTGTACAGCTACATTTTATCAAGCAGCACTCTCAATACTCATCTCCATACATACGGCCTGGGTCTGTAAAGAACAGTGGGACACGTTGTAGCAGTTAGTAGGCCTATTATTGGTAGCTCTGAACTGTATGGTAAGTGTTATGAAGTTTGTCCCTAACTTTAATATTTTTTGCAAGAGCAAACATTTTATTTAGAATAGTAGAAAAGTCCACTCCAATAGTCCTACATTTTTATTTTTTAATATAGTCAATCTTGAGTTGGTGATTGGTGGTTGCCAATTATTGCCATACACCGAACACAAAATGTCCCTGACCTGACCAGGTGCTTCAATGATGTTACATGTAGCTAATCCAAAATTAATAACAAAATCTGAGATAGGCCTACGTTATGTGAGCAAATTTCTTCTCCGTAGTTTGGTACCTAATTCATAAAAATCAAGTGTATAGTTTTGAAGTTATTGTTTCAATGAATATAACTACCGACAAAATTGGGTTTCTATGGGATATCATTGCTTATTAGTGTTTGACTGTGATTACACATTGAAAATGTGTGTGTAAGGTCCCTTTTGATACCTGTTACTCATTCATCCAGATACATGACTGGTTGAGATCAGCACACAGTGGACAATTATACAAATCAATGGTATCCCAACGGAAACCAATTCAAGTGCAACCTTTTTGTCATTACTCGTGGTCATTGAAACAATCATAACTTCAAAACTATTCACTTGATTTTTATGAATGAGGTATCAAACTTCGGAGAAGAAATTTGCTCATTAAATGTATATCTCAGAATAGTACCAATTAATAATTTTGGATTAGCCAATATCATCAAAGCACCTGGTCAGGGACTTTTTGTGTTAGGTGTACATGTATACCGGTATGTGACTTCTTCTTCCTACATGGTAGATGTATAACTTTTAATTTACCATTTAGATGCTAGTGTCGGAAGGAACCCATACTCATACTCGACCTGAAGAAATGTCAATAGGTTTAAATAATTATCATGACCTCAGATGCTGCCCATACATGTATACATCCTACAGTTCTGGGCAGTGGCGTAGCCAGGGGGCAGAGGGGGCTAAATTACTCCGTCGGTACACAACGCATGCCATCGGTACATTCATGATTTTGATCATGCGATTTTATTTTTTTGCTGGTTTTGAAGACAACCACTTCATACACCCCCTCCCCCCCCCCCCCCACTTATCAAGTTTTGTAGCTGACTCAAAAAAATATTTGGACAATTTATTTTTACTAATTGTTTTGTCGGTACAACTTGTCTTGCCCCCCCCCCTGTTAAAAAGAGCTGACTACACCACTGTTTCTGGGTTAAATATCTAGAAATGTCAGGCCTGGTTGATCCACCGGGGATAGGGCACAGAATTTTAAGTTTAACCTATAATTGTTTTTGTAGTAAAATGGCTGATAGCACAGACAACAAGCAAGAATTACGACATAGAACTGCTCCACCTTCAGCCGATAGTTTGAGCAGCAGTGAGACAGCCAACAGAGTTGAATCTGTTGATAAAGATGGTCCAAGTTCCTCAATACCTGTAACGAAAAAGACTAAGAAGAAGAAACCACTGACAATATGGTATGTATTGCATTCAAAACCTTTATATACGCGATGTATGTGACCCAATCAAATACCGTTCTTTACTGGTACGCAGGTCACTAATAGCGCACCAAGTACCTCCGCGTAAACATTTAGTAACCCTACTGCATATTGGCATTTGCAGTAGTTGCGCGACGTGTGAGTGTGGTTCGCTCGCACTATTTTCGGTATTGAATCAGGATAATGACTTTGATCCGTTGTTTTGTCCGTCTGACTAACTGTGAAGAATCAAATATTTTACTTTGGGACGCATCCAAAGTGATCGTGAAAATGTTTTGATTCTTCACAGTTAAAGGTAGATGACCCGATCACATTTTCATAACACAGAATTATTTCAAACATACGGAGATTTTCATATCATATGAAAGCTCGTATTTTTCTCATCATCATACTGAAATTTGACGGCCTAATTCGGTATAGCGACGAAATAGCGTTGAATTACCGCGAATGGTGGTTACCACCGATATAGTTTGTGTACTACTCAATGGGTACAGTTCACAGCATCTTGTGCGTATAAAATAAGAACCGTAATAGCTATGCATCTCAAATTTTGGGACACAACGTTTATAAGGATGACCTTTCATGTAGAATAGAAAACTTCAAGTTGAAAATCGGAACATCTACCTTTAACTCTATAAACAACTGATGCGCAGTCATTATGGTTTATTTTGGTAGATGGAGAGCTGATGATACTATATTCTCTCTATGCATGTTGGACCGGTTTGGTTGTTGGCATAGGTGGCAGAAGCAGGGGACAAATGGATGTGTCTACCCTAAATTTTGTAACCCCTTCTACATCCATCCCTAATATTTTTAAACATTGATCTCATAGGACATGTGTATTAAAGTGCGTCCCCCCCCCCCCCCCCCCCCCACCCCCAATTATAAATTGTCCCTGCCCTCTAAATTCTGATACTTCCACTCCACCGCCACCAGGAGGGGCACATAGGAGGAAATTCCATCCAGCCATGATAATTTCCCCCACCCAACATCTAGCCACCTCAGTCATACTACAAGTGGTCAGCTAAGCCCAAACCCATTTTGTCCCCCAAACAATTGGAAATGTTGGATTTTAATGTCAAATTTACTGTACCGAAAATTACCTTACAGACTTACAGGTTGGCTGAATCAGACCAAATCAAGCTTATATTTCAGGCAATTCCACCCCTACAATTTTGCTTAAAGGCATATTATGTGATCTTTTCCTAGTAGCACCCTCTATCATTGATTTTTACTATGAAAGCAGATTTGATTGCAGATTTGCATTTTTGATCATAAATCATAAAGATCTTCTAAGTTACAGATCGATATCATTCCTAATTACTTCAAAATCATGGTTTTAAAATAGATTGTACCGAGCGGTACAATCTATTTTTTCAAATTTTACTCTAAATTCACTCTAAAACTATGATTTTGAGGTTATTAGGAATCGTATCACTCTGTAACTTGGAATATATTCATGATTTATGATCAGAAAAGTAAATCTGCAAGAAAATCTGCTTTCAATTTTGTTCGAGGATCGAGGGCGTCCCCTGGAAAAGATCACATAAGGCCAAATAAAAATAAAATGTTGTTTCCGGTAACATGCTCTGAAAAATTTGGGACGGAAGGAAGGACATTTTTTTTTATTTTACCAAAAAAAATAAAATTCATATACTGAGATTTTCAACCCAATTTTAGGGCGTCTTGCAAAAAATTAAGTGCGATTCCAGCAGGGGTCAAAATTAAAAGAAAATTCAAGGGGGCTATTTTCTTGTTTGGCAAAAACAAAATCGCCCCCTGAAGATTTTATTAGGGGGCTATTTTTACATACCAGGGGGCTACTTTTTTTGCTTCCATTTCAGATACAGATTTTTATTTGTTTGTTTTTATGCAGAAATTTGTATTTAGGCCTACAGTAAATTGTAAACGAGTAATGAATAATGATATGATTTACTGCATTATCTATTATGGTTATACATTAATGGCAGCGCATGAATGGAAAATACAATAACGGATGAAATGGTGTGCGAGTTCAAGTTGTGATCAGTTTGTTGTGTGCTTTTTTAATTAATCAAACTCCAACCGCATCTCTTACTAGTTACACCATCATGATGGTTTATACAGTCATCAAAAAAAGTAACTATACAGGTAATAAATGTACTTTTAACTTTAAAAATATATATCCTACCTAGAAATATCAAATCATAAAGTTGTTGAGAAATTTATCTTCTTTAATATGAGATATTGCACGCTAGGATCGGTTGAATATTTAAGAAGCGACAATGCAAAATGTAAGGTAAAGTCACAATTTCAAATTCACATTTTACAATTCAACACGGGGAGAGAATGACAGTAGCGTGTGTGTGGCGTATTGATCCATCGGAACAATGCGGCCGACTGTCCAACCTGCGCATGCATCCCCCAATTGCACTACCGGTAATCGATAAGGTACCCGTAGATTGGCCCGCGTGTAGAAAATAAAAATGTGAAAATGAAAATCGGACTTCTCCTTATATTTTTGAGTGCCACTCTTCAATGATCACCCGATCCTAGCGTGCAATAACTCATATTAAAGAAGACAAATTTCTCAACAACTTTATAATTTAATATTTTTAGGTAGGATATATATTTTAGGAGTTAGAAACCCATTTATTACCTGTATAGTTACTTTTTTTGATGACTGTATAGTTGATATGAGTGAAAACCCTTGTTCAAGTTTCACACTAAAACCATATATCCTTGAAGCTGGGATCTATGCTAAAACTTAGGTCATATTCTCAAAATCTCAATTACCATTGCTTTAATAGTCAGGAAAAATGTTGATATTTAAGGAGTTATGAGCATTTAAACATTTCATTTAATACAGGCTTCAATTGAAAAAATAAACTTTGAAACCAGAAATATCCCATACCCCAATGTTTGTAACCGCAAAAGTGATATGACCTGAGAGTTAAGTTGATTAGAAACGGTTTCTGTTTTTGGAAGAACCCACCCTCCTCCCCATCTCTTCCCCTCCATACCCTATCCCCTCCCTCTCCTAGGCTAACCCTATTCCCTCCTATCGCTATTCCCTTCCTACCCTATCTTCAACAAAACTAAGTTAAGTCCAATTAAAAAATTGAAGAGTTCAATTGAAAAAAGAAACTTTAAACCCAAATATCTGCCTTACCCTTAAGTTTGTAACCACACAATTGATACGCCCTGAAAGTATAGTAGATTAGAAATGTTTAGTTTCTGAATGTATTCCACATACACCCATCGCCGCAACCCCCCCCCCCCCCCCCCCCTGGATCATGTGACCCCGCCCATGACGTCAACAGGGGGAATTCCCTTGTTTTTATGACTGAAGAAACATGTGTGTTCATTTACCAAATATGGTTCATTAAATATGGTTCATTCATTAATGACATCGGGTTATCCAATCACTGTCAAGAATTGTTTTAGTCTTGTTGCCATATAAGGGATGATTGACCTCAAATTGGGAAACCCGTTACTTTTGTGGTGCTGGGGATTCCCTTATAAAACATGTGCTCGGCGCTCGCCAACATTAATATATTACATGCTAGAATGCTTTACTTCACAATAGCAACAGCCGGGAGCGACAGGGCCTGGGATTCACTATTTATCAGCAATTTAAAAGAGGTATTTAATTTTTTTAAATACTGAGAACCTTCAATGAATTAATAAAGATGAAAGATTAATAGTATGGAAAATAAAATGAGTAAAAACTTAAACACTTAAAAGAATTTATTTCAGGTTTTCAGTTGATTCAATACACTACAGCATTCGAATGGTTAAATATTAAATTTTAGTTTTGGAGACGGCGACGCGTGGCAGAGTTTATGATGTTGGAATAACGGAATATATCTGGGCTAAATCATTGCTAAATCAATTAAAAATCTCAAACCTTATTAATAATATGTTCCATTCTTGGGCTTAAAGACGATGTTTTTAATTTTAAAAAGTCCGCTGGACAACAACTTTCGGCAAAATGGTTTGTCCATGGACTTATTAGAACTCTGATACGTCCATGGTTTGTCGGATTGTCGGACATTGCGGACAAGCGTTTGTCGATCTTTTTCTTTTTTATCAATTATTTCAATTAACAATTCTTCTCGAGAGAGTCGAAGGGAAAAATAAAATAAATATGATTTCCGGCAGCTACATGTCAGAATTTCGACACGGACGACTCTTTAAAAAAATTATTTTCCCCAAAATGGCATAATTTTTTTTTTTTTCGGCGCTGAAAAATAGGGAAGGACGGGTTACCGGAAACAACATTTTATTTTTATTTGGCCTAATATACCTTCAATCCCCTTTTTAGGGTCTTTTTATTTTTGGGTTTGACCCCTTGGTGGAACCTCAGATGAATTAAAGCAAATTATCCCCCACCCCCACCCCCTTATAACACAACAAAATTGATCCCTTTATGGGGACCATTTTGTTTTACCTCCCTACCTCCCTACCCTCACATCACCCATATTTTCCAACCCAAGGTATTCATGAACAATGAACATCCATAAAAGGGGGATATACTGAGATATGACAGGAAGTGAGGTCAGTGGGGTTGTTGGGATAACAGGAAGGGAGTGTTGAATAGATAGATAAGCAGCTGTGGCAGATAAAGTAGATATGTACTGTGGCGTAACTAGGGTCTTCAAATGGTGGGGGGATAACTGACTATTTTTATTATTATACATACTATAGAGGTCTATCACTGCAATTTATGAGCGTTTACTTTTGGACAAACTATAAAAAGTATACACAGTATAAAAAGTAAACTCAAAAGTAAACACAATTCTAAACACAAAAGTAAACATAAAAGTAAACCCAAACTAAACTTTTCTTGCATTTTGCACCCAATTGACCACAAAGCACGCTCCAAGTGCTTAAATATAATCACAGATGTTTCCACCAATTGTGATATAATGGGACAGTTATATATTAGAGGGTGGGTAGAAAACAGCTTAGTTGTTGGGCTCACATAAATGTTTAGTATTGCGTTCACTTTTGAGTTTACTTTTAGTTTGTCCAAAAGTAAATGCTCATAATTTGCAGTGTATGTAACACCAAAAAGGGTCCCATGTAACCTCCTCTTCGTAGTTGTTGCATCAATCAGTGGTCTAATTTTGTTTGACTTGCATTTTGAAATCGTGTATGTTAGATCCCAGCCATGCTTAATTTGACGGAATTGTGCCTTGTTATGCGATCTTTTGATGGGACACACTCTATCTGTGATTTTTCCCTAGAATTGCATTTTTTGTGTCAAATTACATTTGAAACTAAAATATCTTGTAAGTAACAGAGCTATACGATTCTTTATTACTTCAAAATCACGATTTGATTACGTTGAAATAAACGGTCGGAGTCTGCTCCGACAACTTATTTTCTGAGTGATTTTCCCTGTTTTTTTGTTCTGAAATAAAATTGCATGGTTTGACACTGTGTTGCCACCGTTTACAGTGTTTCCTGCTACGACCGCAACTGTGCACAAGTGAACAGAAAACTAGGGAGTGTTCATAAATACTTTGGTGGGGGTTGGAAAAAATGGTGGGGGGGGGGGATCAGAGAAAAAAAATGTCCCGCAAAAGGGGGATCACAAAAAATTGGAACTTAATAGGGGGGGATCAAAGAAAAATCAGACATATTTTTGCCGCTTCGCTCATTGATTCAAAAACAGATTCACATTTTCACGCAAATCTACTATTGCTCGATTACTTGGACATACAAGGGGGGATCAAGAAAAAAAAATCAACATAAAAGGGGGATAAAGAAAAAAATTAACGCTGTTTGGGGAATCAAGAAAAAATATATATCTGAGGCTCAAAAATGTCCACCCCCCCCCCCCCCCACCCCCACCAAAGTATTTATGAACACTCCCTAAGATGAAAATAAAACCAAATACATCGTGTCCCAAAAAACTGGGTCCAAAAACTGCAGAGCTTATAACTTAAAAAGTAGACAACTTAAAGGTAGATGTTCCGATTTTCAACTTGAAGTTTTCTATTCTACATAAAAGGTCATCCTTAAAAAGTCGTGTTCCAAAGTTTAGATTGCATAGCTCTAATGGTTCTTATTTTAGACGCACAAGATGCTGTGAACTGTACCCATTGAGTAGTACACAAACTATATCGGTGGTTACCACCATTCGCGGTAATTCAATGTTATTTCATCGATTTCTCCGTAATTATACCGATTTAGGCCGTCAAATTTCAGTATGATGATGAGAAAAATACGAGCTTTCATATGATATGAAAATCTCCGTATGTTTGAAATAATTCTGTGTTACGAAAATGTGATCGGGTCATCTACCTTTAACTGCTTCGTATTTAAAGGTATATTATGTGATCTTTTCAGGGAACGCCCTCAACATGGAGAAAAAAAATAGAAAGCAGATTTTCTTGCAGATTTACATTTCTGATCATAAATCATGCATACATTCCAAGTTACAGGGCGATACGATTCTTAATTACTTCAAAATCATGGTTTTAGAGTGAAAATAAACTGTCGGAATCCCGACAGTTTATATTTTTCACTCTAAATTCACTCTAAAACCATGATTTTGAGGTAATTAGGAATCGTATCGCTCTGTAACTTGGAATGTATGTATGATTTATGATCGGAAATGTAAATCTGCAAGAAAATCTACTTTCTAAAAAAAATCATGAATAGAGGGCGCTCTCTGGAAAAGATCACATAATATGCCTTTAAGGAGGTAAAGGTAAATACACCTGACCTCAATTGGTAAAATTGTGAGACCAATCGAATGGCAAAACTTACTAAAATACAAAGCTTTGAATAGAGCGTGGTCAGAACCAGTTTTTTCAATTTAACAATAAACCACCTGTGCGTCGCATCTCTGCAAATTTTCCCTGTATGGTGTTTATATTCTCCGAAAAAACTTATGTTTGGTAACAAAGGTTTAAATTACAGGTGTTTTGGATCAATTTTCAGCATTAGAAAAGGTATTTATGGGCAATTCCAAGCAAATGTCAACCAAATAGCCAAAATTTCAAATGTGCATCCAAAGTTTAATTCTATGCCTATAATGTAGGCAAGAGTCCAAAGTTCAGGAATTTTTAGTTTGTTTAGTGATACTATGTTTTTTGATGTATAAACTAGCTAATTAGTATAAATTTGCATATTTGCAGCTTACAAAATCAGTGAAAAGGCTTGTTTTTATTTATTCCATATCTTTTAGACACATAGGTATGATGTTTAAATAAATGTCAGGCACAATAGTAGTACTGATGGGAAAAGTTTTGATATAAATTTAATTTTGATCAACGGCCAATTAGCCTCGTTAATCCAGGTAATTAGTATGCATTGCATAATCTCATGTCATTCCGCAACGCAAAAGTACAATTTTTTAGGATAGCAAGAAGAAAAAATGTACCCTATTTTCATTTAACTATTTCTTCTCTGCACACAATTGACATGCTTCACAATGACCAAAAAATAATTGGAAAATTCTGTTAATTAATAGCCCTAACGAGCGTTGCGGAATGACGTGTTGCGGAATGACGGTGCGGAATGACAACGGTATTAATCCCTATATTTAGGCAATTTATTGAGCAAATTGTGATATTTTTGTGTACTTGGTATAAGATCATCCTTATTTATGATAATTCATTCAAATATGGACTCTTAAACTTCTAAAAAAGTTTCAAAATTGATGAAAACTCATAATTTGCTGAATTAGGCAACTTTGATGTGCAAGCTGTTGAATTCGGCAACTAAATCACAAAATCATGGCTACTTTACCTGTAAATGATGATTTCAATGTGAAAATAGTTGAGTTACTTGTATTCACGAATTTGTAACATATGAAATGCCACTGATTACTCTTTCTTTTATTTTTTATGCATATTAATTAAGCATAAAAACATGTTTTTTCTTTTCTCTATGGAGTTTTGCACACAAATTCACACTGTCATTCCGCAACGTCATTCCGCAACACCTACTTTTATTTTTTGATGACCTACTAGAAATCCTAGCTGATGATTAAGTTTTATGAAAATGCTTTTGTCAGTTAGCTAACACTTCAAACCTTCTAAAAAGTAACTTCAATAATGATACACTCTAAAAAGTTCACAGAGTTTTCAATTTGTGTAAACATGTAAAAAAAACACCAATCGTCTGCGTCATTCCGCAACGCAAATTTGCATATGCAAATTAGGATACTTGGAAGCGCAGTCTAATTTTTTCCCTAGGTTTATTTTTTGAGTATCAATCGCTATTATCAAATAAAGTTGTAAAATGGGGAGTAACTACAAATCTCTGGGTTTTACACCCAAAAGAAAGTGGATTTTTGTGTGTAAATGTCATTCCGCAACGCGTGGAATTGCCCATATACTTTTTAAGTCACCCTTATGACGAATTTCCTAAGTAAGAATAAAGTCAAAGGCAAAACGTTGATGAAGTCAGTTACGATGCGCAATAAAGCGCATGGACAGTTTATGAGCAAAATCGAGAAAAAAACGGGATCTGACCACGCTGTATTCAAAGCTTTGTGTTTCAAATCCGAATGGTCTCATAATTTTACCAATCAATTTCAGATATATTTACTTTTCTTTCCCTAAATATTGAGCAGCTATGCTTTCTACATTACTAGTAATAAGCCCTCCAGTTTTTGGACCCAGTTTTTTGGGACACGCTGTATGTTGAGAAATTCATCAGATTTCCATTATGAGTTCAGTGATGGCTTTTCACAGAAAATACAGTCAAGATTTATTAGTCCAGGAAAGTATTTCCTGATAAGCCAAACTTCATTATAAAATATAAAAGAGAAAAAATATGTGTTAAAATTTAAAGAAGATCATCACATATTTAAATCTTTTTACTAGTGGGTCCTAAAGTACACTTGATCCTTGCCCAGGCATAAGCCTTGGCGAGAATAGGCAAAATTCAATTGATTATCCTTTTCTGATGCATTGTGGGATAGAAAAGGGGCAATGCATCAGAAATGGATAATCAATTTATTTTTACCTATTCGCGATGAGGCCCACTGTAAAACATAATTATTAGTCTATAAATATTGATGATGTTGTTTTAGTATTATTGCTATTGACATTTTGGTTTTTGGTTTTGTTTTATTTTTCATCCTCAGGCGGTGGTTAATAATAGGCACTCTCGCAGTTTTCATGTTGTTAATCCTAGGTGCAGTACTCTACGCATATTACTCAAAATCACCGATCGATGCTGTAGCATTTGAGTAAGTTATACATAAACAATTTAGAAACAAAAATGGGCAGACAGATCATACATGTAGGTAGTATCAGTCAATTGTGCAGTGGTTTTATCCCCCTGGTTTGTAGAACCAGAAGGGGATTTTGTCATCATGTAATGTGCGTCTGTCTGTCAGGGTGTATGTATGTGTGTGCGTGTGTGCCTTTTGGTTAGCCTTTTTTTTCCAAATGCTGTATCTGTTGAAAGGATGGACGGATTGACTTCAAACCTTCAGTGATAGGTAGGCCATGGTCAAACACTGTAGCTGCTTGTTTTGGGGTCTAATTTGCAAAGGTCATCTGAGGTCAAAGGTCATCTAGAGGTCAAATCGTAAAAGTTGCCCGAATGCTGTCTGTTGAAAGGATGGACGGATTGACTTCAAACCTTCAGTGATAGGTAGGCCATGGTCAAACACTGTAGCTGCTTGTTTGATGGTCTAATTTGCAAAGGTCATCTGAGGTCAAAGGTCATCTAGAGGTCAAATCGTAAAAGTTGCCCGATTGACGTCAAACTTAGAGAAAAGAAACATGAACACCGGGTGAACATGTCTAAAATAAATTAGAGGTCATCCAAGGTCATCTGAGGTCAAAGGTCATCCAGAGGTCAAATCGTAAAAGTTCCCTGATTGACGTCAAACTTGGAGACAAGAAACATGAACACCAGGTGAACATGTCTAAAATAAATTAGAGGTCATCTGAGGTCAAAGGTCATCCAGAGGTCAAATCGTAAAAGTTGCCCGATTGACGTCAAACTTGGAGACAAGAAACATGAACACCGGGTGAACATGTCTAAAATAAATTAGAGGTCATCTGAGGTCAAAGGTCATCCAGAGGTCAAATCGTAAAAGTTGCCTGATTGACGTCAGACTTGGAGACAAGAAACATGAACACCGGGTGAACATGTCTAAAATAAATTAGAGGTCATCTGAGGTCAAAGGTCATCCAGAGGTCAAATCGTAAAAGTTGCCCGATCGACGTCAAACTTGGAGACAAGAAACATGAACACTGGGTGAACATGTCTAAAATAAATTAGAGGTCATCCAAGGTCATCTGAGGTCAAAGGTCATCCAGAGGTCAAATCGTAAAAGTTGCCTGATTGACGTCAAACTTGGAGACAAGAAACATGAACACCGGGTGAAATATGTCTGAAATAAATTAGAGGTCATCTGAGGTCAAAGGTCATCCAGAGGTCAAATCGTAAAAGTTGCCCGATTGACGTCAAACTTGGAGACAAGAAACATGAACACCGGGTGAACATGTTTAAAATAAATTAGAGGTCATCTGAGGTCAAAGGTCATCCAGAGGTCAAATCGTAAAAGTTGCCCGATCGACGTCAAACTTGGAGACAAGAAACATGAACACCGGGGGAACATGTCTAAAATAAATTAGAGGTCATCCGAGGTCAACGGTCATTAGAGGTCAACCAAGGTCAAAGGTCAACAAGGGGTTAATTTGTGCAATGAACACCGTGGGAACATGTAAAAAAATAATTAGAGGTCATCCGAGGTCATCTTAGGTCAAAGGTCATCCAGAGGTCAAATCGTTAAAGTTGACCGATTGACCTCAAACTTGGAGAAAAGAAACATGAACACCGGGGGAACATGACCCATATATGACCGTTGACCTCATTTAGTTGATCTCCCAGCCAGGGGGATTCGCAAGTCGTGACTTGCAGTATTTTTGTTTTTTGTTTGTTTTGTGAGTTTTCCCAAAATGATTAGTACCTATCGATGCCCAAAGTTCATTAACCCTAACTTCCTAGTCGGGTTTTTGACAATTATAAACTATCAGGGGAGAAAAATGGGGGGAAAGATCACTGTTCTGGGAACGAGTGGCAGGTGGTCGACTTACTGATTGCGCTAACGGGGGAGCTCGAAAAAGTGAACTTTTCCATTCCGAGACCATTTGACAACTCGCCGGATTGTGCCATAGAGGTTATTTGCTGTGGCGCCTTATGTGGCCTCTGGTAAAGGTAGGTTTAAATGTTTTCATCATCAAAATCAATAAGAGTTAGGTCCATTGTTTTTTACTCATCTGAGACACACTGTACCCTTTCATTAGAATTTTAGATCATGAATACATTTTTTTTAATGAAATGAGTCAGAGAATACATTTTTGGTATCAAATTTCACTAAAAGTAGTGATTTACAAATTTATCCCCTAAAACACTTTGGCACCAAAATTTTACGGTCAACCTAACTAAATCAGTTTTAGATCAAATAATCCAAAATTCCACCAAAATCATCCAAAGCCAAATATCTAGGAACACATTTTTTGGGGGGGCTTAAACATTTTAAGTTTTAAATTATTGATTTTTGAAAAATTGATTTTTATCTCAAAATTCACTTTTTTGACACATTTTGGTCCATTTTTTCAAAACTTTAAAAAAGTAAGCCAAAAAAAAATGTGTTCCTAGATATTTGACTTTGAATGATTTTGGTGACATTTTGGAATTTTTGACCGAAAACTGATTTAGTTAGGTTGACCGTAAAATGTTGGCGCCAAAACAGGTGTTTGTTTTTTTTGGGGGGGGGGGGCAAAAAAATGAAAAACGCCATTTTTAGTTTAATTTGATACCAGAAATACATTTCCTGGTCACACATTTCATTAAAAAACGTATACTTTTATGTACATTACATTATTGATTTAAAAGTTACAGTGCTTGCTATATTTCATAAAAAGGGTTGACACTTCCCTTAACTGAGGTTACACTCCAATTTGTAAGACATTTCACCTTTTTGGCAAAGTGCAAAATATATGTGTGTGTGTTAATTAAACTGGTTTAAAGGAAACCAAATATTCTCTCAATCTCATGTCTGGTATTGTTCCCTGCTATTTTGATCTGTGTTTGTTATGGTTATTCAAATCATTAATACTTCTTCATTTATATATAATTGGAAGGTTAAAAATGGATCGTCACACATGAGTGATCCCAAGCTTTGTTTCTATATGAGCTAATTTTTAGGGGAAAATAGATAAAGAAGTTCTTTATCATATTTGGGGTGGAGTTTCATACAAATTTGGTAAAAATGAAATAGTCACTTACTTTTAAACCTCACCAACTATACTCCAATGTGAAAATGAAATCTACAAGTCACTGCTAATTACCCCAATACCACTTCATTATAGCTATATTTTGCACTTTGTCAAAAAAGTTGAAATCACCCTGTCTTACATAATAAAGTGTATCGTGAGTTTTACAATCCGATATTTGTGATCTAAAATTCTAATGAAAGGGTTTAGAATAGCAAAGAAGATGGTGAAACAACGGACCAAATCCCATTGATTTTGATGATAAAAAAATAATCGTATTGGGACATTTTGGGACAGCCTGTATATTTGGTGAAATATAAGGAATATAATAGAAAAAATATGCTTCTTCAAATCATATCTTGTGATTACAAAGTCTGATTACCGTCAACATGGTATCATTTTAAAGATTAAAATGTGCTCTTTCAAGTCATATTATAACTAAGATTTGGCTTAGGCCTCAAACAAAAACGTCTCCATCACTCTTCTCATTATTCGCCCCTATTCTGTATTATTTTTATGTTGTAGTTTACCACCACCACCAGCATTTGAAGGTCCTCTCGCACCAAATACAATACTGCAACAAGGGAAGAGAATTCTAGAAGGCAAGATTATTGGTCCGGAATCATTGGCATATTACAAAGGTATGGTATCAATTTAACCCCCTGAGAACTACCGGCCGATTGGTCAGAAAGATAGATACATCATTTATTGCGCCAATCAGAGACAGTGTTAGAATAATTGTATCCCTGATAAAGATTGGAGTGAAATATTTTACAAGCTGCATTTTAATTGGTTATTCAAATGAGTATATCTTGCAATAAACCAATCAGAACCACTTTAAGATAGACAGGTAGACCCCAGGGGTTAAAGGGATACACAATAGTGTTGAAGAATAATTTACTTCAGAATTCAAGGTGGACATAATTGATAGTCCTTTTGGCTGTTGCCGCTCACAAAATCACAAATGTACAAATCCGAGTGTTCATCAAAATTGAGGGCGCAGCTTCCAGCTCTGTGTTCCCCTTTAATTCTATACTACGCCAGACAAAATCCCCGGGGGGGTGGGGGTACTCGGATTTGGTTTGGTCGGGGTGTGCCGCTGGAGATTCAAAACCCATACCCATTTTTAGGGGTGATTTTGGAAAAATCGGTACCCATTTTTAGGGGTTTTGCTTCAATTTTTCGCAAATTTTCACGAAAATAGACCTAATATTTGCAAATTTTCGCGAAAATAGAAGAAAAAAAATCGCGAAAATAGACCCATTTGTAAAAAGTGACCCCATTATTAGGGATTTCCAGCACAAAATCATACCCCATGTTTAGGGATTTTGTGCCCAAAAAGCTACCCATTAGAGCGGCACACCCCCGTATACCGTCTTGGGTGAGTACCCCCCCCCCCCCCCCCCCCACCGGGACAAAATCCTCCGGCCAGCAGCACCTGTTTGTGCTTCCACACGAGGTCTCGATCTACCCCATGCCGCAATACCCCCGGCGGGAATATGTAGTCACCAAACATTTAGCGTGGATCGCCCAGAGCTTGTTGTATGTGTATGGTGGATGACTCGCTTGCCTCCCAGGTCTAAATTCCAGTTGATCCCAGTTGAAACGTTGTCCATTTTCCATATTAAAGGTATATTATGTGATCTTTCCAGGGAACGCCCTCAACATCGAAAAAAAAATTGAAAGCAGATTTTCTTGCAGATTTACATTTCTGATCATAAATCATGCATACATTCCAAGTTAACTTACAGGGCGATACCATTCTTAATTACTTCAAAATCATGGTTTTAGAGTGAAAATAAACTGTCGGAATCCCGACAGTGTATATTTTTCACTCTAAATTCCCTCTAAAACCATGATTTTGAGGTAATTAGGAATCGTATTAACTTGGAATGTATGTATGATTTTATTGATTTATGATCGGAAATGTAAATCTGCAAGAAAATCTACTTTCTAAAAAAAATCATATATAGAGGGCGCTCTCTGGAAAAGATCACATAATATGCCTTTAAACCAACTGGGAAAAGGGGTTTGTTTGACACATGAAAAAGAAAGATCAGAAAGTACACTCCAACGTGAAATGTGAAAAGGGAGTGTGTTCAATTCCTTTAGATAAGCATGAGTGCCAGAAAGTTTCGGGAGTGGCGGTATCAGGATTCAAACTTGAGCGTGCCTTTGTGCATTTTATAGGTTTACCGCAGTTATTTGACATAGTGTTTATTTGGTTTTGGTTTCGATATCTTCCAGGTCACATTTATACCGGTACATACACAGGTGAAATAGTGCGCATATCAACAACTGATCACAGGACTCGAACGTTAACGAAGCTTGGACAAAGACCATGTGGTAAGCATAGTAAAGTCATTCTATACCGAGGGGGTAGTGCTTTCATGTATTAAAGTTATAATCATCCGTGTGAATCCACTCTCAAAAACTACCCATAACATGGATTCTCAAAGAAAGAAAAAGTGGTACTTAACAAGGATTATAGCTCATATGTGCACAGTTTTCCATGATGTAATCTATTGAGCCTATATAGCGAGTGCAATAAACTGCGTGAACGTGAAGCTGATAGCCGTGGTTTGCCTATGCGGGACGGCATTTCCATGTGCGGATGGTCCCCGGATCGATTCCTGGTCGGGGGAGCAGTGATTTTTTCATCTTCTCCCAAATTCTTGTTTTTGTTTTTAAAAAACGGGTGTAAGGTTAGGTTCAAAAGTTGGTGACCTGATTTTGGCCCAATTTTTCGATGGTGTTTACCAACCCTTCTACATGAAGATGCATCATAAAAATAGTACTTTTCCAAAATTTGAATTAAATTACTCATTGCTCTTGAGTAGTTTTTAATGATTACAAGCAAAAACACAGCTCAAATTTGCAAATTGAACAGTTACATATAGGTTAAGAGTTTAACGGGTTCGCTGTCGGACAAGTTTAAAACTGTCAATCTTTTGTCAGGATTAGCTCTGACTTCTTCAAGACCAAATTATTAAAATATTAAGCAAAAGAAAACGATTAAACCATTTTATAACCGGCTCAAGTTCATAACAGCATCAAATGATCTTTACAAATCAATGACCGCACCTCTGTGCAATAGACTTTTTGTTTTGTAGTCTGTAGTAGACAAGGGGCAGTTATTTCCTTATGATCACAGGGCTGTCTTTTGGAATAGGTTCTATTAGAGCCATAATTATTGTAGGCCAGTTGTAACCTGCATTTAGAGCTATCTTCAGATAGCCACCATCTCTGTTCAGTAGCAAAGAGGCAATCCATCTGAACGGCTCTTTTCAGAGCCACCAATATTTCACAAGTAAGAAAGGAGCACCTACTCTCAAATCATTGTGCAATGGCAGCCCAAAATGATGATAATAATAGAGATGTGGCAATGTTCAAAATGTTCATGATTTTTGAATTTTCAATAAAATGGGGGGGGGGGGGGTGGGGGTCTTAAGAGCTAGCAGAAGAGGGTGAAAACATCCATACATCCATACCTACATCCCTTTCCAATGTCATTGCCCCCACCACCCGGCTCTCAGTCTCAGGCCTAACATTTTAAGGGTGCGTATGATAAACAAAAACAGGAAAACACTGTGCTATCACCACTAATTGATAATATATTGCTGGTTCAAATAGCAGCTATTTTAAAAACACCTGTTTCTTGGGAAATAAGACTTCCTTATAATAATGGGCCTTAAAATGCTTATTTTGGACTCTTTAGAATTGTCTAGCCATCCTTTATGCGACAAACAAAAACACCCTGTTCTACGGGCACCCGGTTGGGTCGGTCGGTTGGCTTTTTTGTTTTGTTTTTCTCTTCAAAATACCTGTCAAAATAAACCAACCTGTAAAAAGTGTGCCGTTTTTTTACAAGCAAAAATAACATTGTGTCCGAATTCATTAGCACATGAACATATGTTTCACCAATTTCTAAAAAAATGGGTCGGTAGAACATTAGTAGAACATTAGAACAAGATGTGTGTGTCTTTTCATCACTTTATCTTATGTCACTTGTAACTTGTATCTTATAGGTAAACCAGTACATGAGCCAACATGCGGGAGACCCTTAGGTATTCATATAGACAATGGTCATATATTTGTTTTGGATGCTTATCTAGGGCTGTTTGAGGTGGAAGATGGAACAGGTAGGTGTCAGTGTGAAAATCATTGGATCTATAAATGGGAATTTATACCTCAAAAATCACATTTTTGGCACTTTTTGGTCAAAATGTTAAAAACTAAACATTTGTATGTCAAAACAAAAAATTCCTTCCTAGGGAAGTGTCTTTAGATGATTTTGGTGCAATTTCAGCTTTTTTTACCAAAAACTGAAGTTGAGACGTTTGCAGCATTTTTTTGGTCAAAATGTTAAAAACTAAACATATTATGTCAAAACAAAAAATTCCTTCATAGTAGTGCTGTTATCGAGATCTTTTTTCATGTCGACATGTTGCTATTTTAGAATCTCGATATCGACATGATGTTGACATATTATAATCCAAATACCAAGCCGATTGTCCCCGCAAATTAATGTCAAAACAAAAAATTCCTTCTATAGGGAAGTGTCTTTAGATGATTTTGGTGCAATTTCAGCATTATTTACCAAAAAAATGAAGTTGATACGTTTGCAGCATTTTTTTTGTCAAAATGTTAAAAACTAAACATTTTTATGTCAAAACAAAAAAATTCTTCCTAGGAAGTGTCTTTAGATGATTTTGGTGCAATTTCAGCATTATTTACAAAAAAACTGAGGTTGATACGTTTGCAGCATTTTTTTGGTCAAAATGTTTAAAACTAAACATTTTTATGTCAAAACAAAAAATTACTTCCTAGGGAAGTGACTTTAGATGATTTTGGTGCAATTTTAGCTTTTTTTACCAAAAAACTGAAGTTGATACGTTTGCAGCATTTTTTTGGTCAAAATGTTTAAAACTAAACATTTTTATGTCAAAACAAAAAATTACTTCCTAGGAAGTGTCTTTAGATGATTTTGGTGCAATTTCAGCATTATTTACAAAAAAACTGAGGTTGATACGTTTGCAGCATTTTTTTGGTCAAAATGTTTAAAACTAAACATTTTTATGTCAAAACAAAAAATTACTTCCTAGGGAAGTGACTTTAGATGATTTTGGTGCAATTTTAGCATTATTTACCAAAAAAATGAAGTTGATACGTTTGCAGCATTTTTTTGGTCAAAATGTTTAAAACTAAACATTTTTATGTCAAAATGAAAAAATCCTTCCTATTAGGGAAGTGTCTTTAGATGATTTTGGTGCAATTTTAGCATTTATTACCAAAAACTGAAGTTGATACGTTTGCAGCATTTTTTTGGTCAAAAAATTTAAAACTAAACATTTTTATGTCAAAACAAAAAATTCCTTCCTAGGGAAGTGACTTTAGATGATTTTGGTGCAATTTTAGCATTTTTTACCGAAAACTGAAGTTGATACGTTTACAGCATTTTTGGGGTTAAAATTGAAAAATCAGAATTTTTAGTGAAATTTGATACCTAACATGGAATCTCTGACTTTCCAAAAATGGATACCTTTATATGCATCACATTAATAGTTCAAAAGTATGTTACAGCGCTTGATAAATTTTCATGTTTTTAGGATTGAAAGCCCCCATAATTATCAAATGTAAATAATGGTTTAAAAGCACACAGGTCCATTTTGGCTAGTTGATCCATGGTGAACTAGCTTATACACCTGTTCAGTTGGTGACAGATGAAAAACGGTTAAGATCGAGAAATCTCAATCTTGAGATATTCCTAAAGGATCTGGCTGAGAGTAACCTATAAGTTTAACCATAGATCTTCAATAGAGGGGATGATTATCTCTATTTGCCAATTAAAACCTACTAGAGCCATACTTCAACACATAAACAATGTATTATGATATTCAAAGTTCATGGTTTGTGTTTAGATTTAATATGAATTGAAATACAAATATTCAGATGTGGTTGAGCTGATGAACTTATCTGTTTATGTATGAAAATATCAAATTTGTGTTTCAAATCCACATTAAATCTAAATTAGCTTGTCTCTGGTTGGTTCAATAAATATATAGGTGTCTTTTTAAATTCAATTTTTAAAGGCAGACATGATTAGATGGTTAAATAGTACATCTGTTCTCTCTACTTTCAAGGTAAAGCTACTGAATTGGCCAACAACCACCGGACATATGACAGCCATGCCGTAGGATTTGCTAACGATGTTACCAGATTTAGCAAATTGAATGGGGATTTCTTCTTGACTGACTCCAGCTATAAATGGCGACGTAACCAATTCCCTTACGCTATTTTGGAATCCGGTGATTGTGGCAGGTGAGAATAAGGACAAGATTTAGGCGGGTGCTAGTGAGACGACAACAGCCAGGGATTTTCAATATGGCAACACTGTAGGGGCGCGTATACAGACGGGGTGCGCGAGTTGCACCGAACCCTGTGCCTAATTGGCACTATTGCTTGAGTACAGTGCTGAATCCAGTACAAGCATAATATTTTTCGAAAATATTCTCAGAAAACTTTTTAGATATAATACTAACACTGGAGTTGGGTATTTTAACTCAAATAGTTATGGGTTAACATAATGAGGTTTTAGCCTGGCATGTGTTATTTGACATTTTTGATTGAAATCCATGATTATATGTGTAATCAATAGAAATTGCAAATTTGGACAAATCATGTAGTGGCTGCACCATCATTAACCTTTGTGGGAGTGGGACAAATAGGAGGCAAGACCAAATCTAGGTGGCAAGAGAAAAAATGAGGATCAGATGAATTAAATATGTGGCCTTAAGGCGATGCAAACGGCTGATTTTACATGATTTGAGAACAAAAATTCTAAAATAAATCTTGCAAAAAGTGGGTCGGTCGTGCCCGTAAAACAGGTGTTTTTTTTTGTTCTCGTCTGAACATCAAATGACCTGAAATTAACTTTAGTATGGAAATTTCCGACCAATTTTAAACTAATAATACATGTTAGTAATTTTGTCATTAACAACTTTCGATTATTTGGGGGTAAAAATGGGCTGAATGGGGGGAGGGGAAGTGGGAGGGGACAGATTGTGACTGGGGGAATTTGTCTATATACCTATGGCTGCCATTTTTAGGTTGTGCTTGACAAGGGTGTAGGTTACAGAACACACACACTTTTGTACATTATATATGTCGCAGATACATCCTTATGGCACACTGTAGCACCAGATAATGGTGACAAATTTGGGGGAGTTGCAACCTAGACAGAATTTGTTCCCATCTTCACAATTTACACACGGCCCCCCTGCTAGCGTGCTCAATGTGAAGACTGAAAAAATACAGTTCCAAAAGTATAAGCTGATTAATAACCATAGCTATAATTCATGCCACAGTGCGTAAGGTTTCAAATGGCGTTGAACAATGCATGGCATGATAGGGCTCACAATTTACCTCCTGCACTGCGTGACGATCGTCAAGGCACTGCAATTTTATTTGGACCTATCAGGTGGATTAATTCTTTTGTCATTTTGAGAGGGAAAATAAAACAGCAAGGCCGATTGACTACCTAAACATGTCCCTGTAAAACAGGGTATTTTTTCTGTCGCATATAATCACATTATTTTGCTCAATTTACCAGGTTATTGTGGTACAATCCAGTCAGTACACGAAGCAATGTTGCCCTTTCAAAGTTGAGCTTCCCGAATGGTATCGTAATGTCACCGAAGGAAGATTTCCTATTGATTGCAGAGACGTCAAGATTCCGTATAATGAAGTAAGTTCACTCAGAAACCAATGTTACCTTCATGTACTAGAGCCATGGAGTTAGTCATCGGTAAAGACTTCATTCATGGATCATATGGAATAAGCTTATAATTCCTGAACGGAGTCTCAATGCTATAGGCTTGTTTTTAGACAGCTTATATGAAGCAGTTATAGATTGCCAGTTATTTCAGGAAATTTTGGAGTTAACATTTAATTTTTATTCATTTAAGGCCGGTTTAAAGTGTTTTTGCCAAAATGTACATATATTCTCAGGAATTTACGCTCACTATTTCAGGATTTTTGAGTGGTACTGACTGACATCTCTGATGAAGGTAGAACTCAAAAACCTTTAAATATAACCAATAAGGCTTATCACGAGTCAGTAAAAATCAATTGATTATCCTTTTCTGTTGCATTGTGGGATTGAAAAGGGACAAAATCTACCCCACAATGCATCTGAAAGGAATAATCAATTGATTTTTACTAATTCGCAAGAATCGCAACTCTAGAATGCTGGTTCAAACACTATAGTTTAATCAGTCCAAATTGGAAAGAAATATTTAGTTTTTATCTCGCTGCCAAAATAAAAGTAATCACTAGCCAAAATGTATTGCTGATTAATTTTACTGACTGCGAACAGAGTAAGTGTAGCGAACGAAGAGCAGTGGATCATGGAATGGGGTCCAGAGGCCTTCTTAGTGATTTTTTAGGGTTTTTTTAATGCACTTTGAGGGTTCCTGTCACATAATATCTTGCTGTATGAGGCAGTTTAATGATTTTATCCACAAATTGTTTTAAAAAGAATTTTAAAAAATATTAAAAAAATATAAATATATATACATAGAAATTAAACCCTGGTTCAACACGTTATCACTACAAATTAGTTTCGTGTGGGAACACAACCACACTCATCAGGTGATGATGACTGACTGATACATACACATATGAGACTGTTACACAGATAAAACTTGACCTGATATAAAAATTTAAAAAATTTATAGTGCCAGGTTTTTTTTAGTGCCGGTTGGCAATCGTGAGTGCCGGCTACACCTAACCGACCGGCTTAGTGACAACCCTGCCAATCATTCTGACGCGATTATGGCCAGACGCGCACAGTTTTGGTTGCACGGACGTATGACGCACAGTGCGCTGGTTGCCTTCATGTCCCCGATCTACGATGGTTCTTCACACTTTTCGGTCATTCATTGGTGTCTTTATTATGTCACAGTTGTCCAATCCAGTATCTTGCTTGAGTAATTCTATACAAAGTTGCCAGCGTATGCGTTTCACAGGTCTCATAATGTATAGGCTTTACCATAACGTATAGCAAAACAGCTACAAACTATGTTTTATTCTCTAAATGTTTAGCTATTAGCTGGTCATAGATTCTCCAATTTCCAGATTAGGCAGGCTAGTAGTTATACAGTAAGGCACTGTTTTGATGTAAATCCCACACATGGCTGTGCTTTAGTTAACAATGATAAAAATCAAAGTCAAAGTAACGGCCTGCAAAACAGACACTTTATGGCCTCAAATGCAAAGCCGTTTACAAAATGTGTACCTATCTTGCCACCTTAAGGGGGCTGTGCACCTTCAGGTATAGCCTCCGTAAACTGCCATAACTTCTTCATTATTCATCTATCTAAAAGGGTTCAATGATTCCAACCATGATCATGAAAATGACCATTTTGGAGAAAATTATTTAAAAAAACATTTTTTGACTCATTTAAGGTTCTGCAAAGATAACTCAAACTATATTGTCAAATTTGGTCATACTAGTTTTATATTCCTAATACAATTCCCTAGGAATCGGGCGTTTTTTTGGTTGAAAATCTTTAATATTTTTTTAATTATCCACATGGCTATTATGTTACCATATATACAAAACAGATTTTTCAGAAACCTTTCGCAACTTTCAAAGTCTATCTCAAGATTTACTGAACCAATACTAGGCATATTTGTACTTATTTCAATGCATTTCACGTGGTGATTCCAAATATGGTAATGAATTTCAATAATTGTGATAATTGTTGAAACATTTTGTGAAATAATGGAATGTCGTCTGCAGATGCCTGCCGCGTGGAAGTGTCAAAATGTATCCATTCTCAATTGTTCTTGTTACAGGTACTATGTAGATGGACCAAACGCCGGTGTGACAGAAGTGTTTGCAGATAATTTACCCGGATTTCCTGACAACATCAGGCCCTCTAGTACTGGAGGTTACTGGGTAGGATTGGCCTACGTAGGGGCAAGGATGGGCTCTTTACCGATGTTTGATTTTCTGGCACCTAGGCCTTGGCTACGGAACATGATCGCTAAGGTAGGGTGTCATGATAAGTGCCGCTAAGTCGAGGATGATGGGGGAGGGAATTTCAATTGGTTTGTGACTGAAGGGGGGCTAAACTGGGGTCTATGACATTCCTTGATGACCTGGCACCTGGCTAAGGAGCATGATCGCATAGGTAGGATGTTGTAATATAGATAGCTAAGGCGGGTGGGAGGGTGGATTCAGACTGGACTGGACTGATCACCTAGGTGGTGAGGACATGGCTACAGAATGCAATTGTTAAGGTATGGGTGATATAATAGATAGCTTAGCTGAGTGTGTGAGGTATTATTCACTTAGACTGGCTTATGTTGGAGCCAAATTTGAGGTCCATGCAGCTTTTACAGGTCCTGGTATGTAAGAATACTCTATTAGCGTCCCGTGTCCTTTTGAAGGAGTATACACAGAAAACCGGCTTGAGAACACACTTTTCAAAGTAACTCTTTATGAAACAATGGCTGAGTTGACTGTGCTTTTCCCCTTAGGCTATAATACTCACAACAACAAAAAATCAAACACACCATCAAATACCCAGAACCAGTTTGAAGAAACCAATTCCTTAACACCTGTAAAGCAAGCATGATGATATGCTTCACACAAAGTCAGTACACTGAGAAAGACTATTTTAAAGCTTGTCACTTTATGGTGATCTGATAACTAATTGCACTTGTTTTCCATTGCGTACAGCCGCAGCAAAATGGTGCAGTTGTCTCTCAAAGAAAAGATTGAGACCTTTACACTATCTACGTGGCTATTAGTTTTACCATGTACAAAACAGATTTTTCAGAAACCTTTCCTAACTTTCAACCCAATCTCAAGGATTACTAACCTAATGTTAGGGGCAATGTGCGTACGTATTTCAATGCATTTCTCATGGTGAATCCAAATATGGTTAAATGAAATTCAATATAAATGTTGACATATTTGAAACATTTTGTGAAAATGTCGTCTGCAGACGCCTGCCGCGTGGAAAGTGTTAATATCACCAACAGGAGCTTCTTAAATGAATTAAAAAGACACCTTTTGGGTTAATATGGGAAACTTCTTTCTGATTGGAAGAAAAATTACTGTAAAATAGTCTTTGTATTTCTATGCCTAATTCCATCAATATCTCAAAATGTATTTTACTGATAACTGCACCCTTTTGCCACAATGTTTGTTATAATTTTTCATATTTTTGTGGTTCTACCTTCAGGTGATGGACCCAGCAAAGCTATTCTCATTTCTGCCCAAATATGGCATGATAATTGAACTGGATCAAAACGGCAAAATTGTCCGGAGTCTCCATGACCCTACCGGCGAGGTCGTGTCGTCAGTCAGTGAAGTGCTGGACACCGGTGATGCCCTGTATCTAGGATCATTCCATGCTTCGTACATTATCAAACTTGATATGGACCAAAGAACTGGAAACATGTAATGTTCTGTATACTCCATTACACCGTAAATGTATTACAAATGTGACCTTCAAGCACATGTTCCACTGCCTAAAATCACTTTGATACCAGTGATAGCTATTGGTCGGTCATACATTCTCCAATTCCAAGATTAGGCAGGCTAGTGATCATGCCCTAAAGCTCTATTTTGATGTATAATCCCACCTATAGCACCTTGATAATAGGTCAACATTGACAGCAGACTAACTGCCTCAAAACGGACACTTTGTGGCTTCCAGTGATAGCTATTGGCCGGTCATACATTCTCCAATTCCCAGATTAGGCAGGCCAGTGATCATGCCTTAAAGCTCTGTTTGGATGTAATCCCACCTATATAGCACCTTGATAATAGGTCAACATTGACAGCAGACTTACACGGACACTTTATGGCTTCAGGGTCTTTGGTCGATAATACAACAGTGTTAAATATTCGTGAAAATAGCTTAGTATAAGACAGTGTAACTTGTGCAATGTCTTAAGAGATCAAATATGGATCAGAGAATTGTCATGTAAATGGTCTATCTATCTCCATTTAAAATCCATACACCCCCGTGGAAGACACAACCTTAATCTTCCTCACATGGAGAGTAGATTTCAAAAGGAGTCACCAATGCAGGTAACTCCTTTTAAAATTCACACTCCCTGTGGGGAAGATTAAATGATGTGGATTCCCGATAGGAGTGTATGAATTTCCATAGGGGGTGTATGGATTTCAAACAGAATAGCCCATTAATGTCATGTTTATGCACTTATCAATTGCAAGCCTGGCCCTGGGGGACCCAGGACTAGCGGGGACTAGGGCCAGGATATATAAATTTGCAAATGTGACGGCCAAGGTACATTCGTGAACGTTCCCTGCAGGGCGGGGCACCATTTTGTGTACGTCCACGCTACTGTCACAGCCCCCATTAGCCGGGACAAAGTGTACAGTTCCGGCCACCCTTAGCCAGGACAAAGTGTATGCCCCTGCTACAGTCCACGGGTTGCTTAATTTCTTTCTGCAACCATAACTGGATGCATTTCTAAGTGTTCCCTTTTTGTTATCAGGCTTAGTCCGTTAAGCGCATCGCATCTCTAGCTTATGCAGCTACACCCGGGATGTACATGTGTACCCTAGCGTACGTACACACTACACGCCCCGGCTAGCGGGGCACAGTTTGTACGTCCCTGTACACTCCCCCGAATAGCCGAGCACCATTTTTTGTAACTTCGGGTACGGTCCCCGCAATGTCTCCGGTTGCAAGGCTTGCAATTGATAAGTGCATTACTTCCAAGGGGAATGGAGCTTAGACAGGACTATTTTTTTATTCAAACTCAACACTGTAAAACAGTACTCACTATCACTATGATTTCATGATTGCTGCCTGGGAGATTTCTATGAAGGAACCCTGTTAACGCAAAATTCCTGTTAACACAAAGTGCTATTCAAGTCCCAAGTTTATATTTTACCATATAATATGACTGGATAACAAAAATTCCAATTAACACAAACTAAAATCCAAGGCTCAGGCAACTTTGTGTTAACAAGGTTCCACTGTAATAGTCGTAGGCCAAAAAACAGAATTGTTTATTTGTTTGTTTACACAGTCTGTCCATACGGACACACACTTTGGCAGGACCAGGCTCAAGCAAATTGCTCGGACCAGGCTTAAAAAGCCTATAAAAGCATGCTGACTGAATGAAATGAAAGTTAGAAAACAAGCCACATTTTACTTAAATATATATCTCCAACCTATCCAACAGTATCACTGCTCCTGTTGGAATTCACCTGCACTATTCATGGTGCTATTCAACATATCGTTAGCCTGCTCCGATATTTGCCTAACTCACTTTTCATATTTTTGTTGTTTTCTAAAACTAGAAAAATGAGTTAGACAATTATTGAAGCAGGCTGACGATAAGAAAACAGTCCAGTGATCACATTTTGAAACCATCAAAATGACAGTGAGATAACTTTATGTAGTAATTCATTGAAAAACTACCATATTTTCTTAGACACACATGATACCCTCTTTGTAATGACCACTGAACTACCTCCCCTGGTCATTTGCTTGGGACACACTTGGCATGTATTTTCATAAGTTTAACAATATTAAAGTGTGTGTAATACATGTGTAATACATGTACACCTAACACAAAAAGTCCCTGACCAGGTGCTTCGATGTTGGCTCATTCAAAATCAATAATCGGTTCCAAAAATCTGAGATACATTCAATGAGCAAATTTCTTCTTGGGTAGTTTGATACCTCATTCATAAAAAATTGAATGGATACTTTTAACACATAATGATAAAGTTGCACTAGAATAAGTTTCCTATGGGATATCATAGGGCATCATTGATTTGTATTGTCCACTGTGTGCTATCTGAACCAGTCTGGTATGGGGATGAATGGGTTTAACATGCATCGACAGGGAGTCTGTACACTCACATTTGCACTGTGCAAAAAGCAAAGATATCCCATAGAAACCCAATTTTAGTGGGTAACTTCAAAACTATCCACTTGATTTTTATGATTGAAGTATCAAGCTATCAAGAAGAAATTTGCTCATCAAATGTTTATCTCAGATTTTTTGTATTGATTTTGGATCAAAGCACCTGGTCAGGGACTTTTTGTGTTAGGTGTGTATCTTAAATTATTTTTATAAACCTGTGAAATGTCCAAGATCCTGTTAATATTTTTGTTGTTGCACTTTTAAGTGTAAATTAATATTTTTATACTGTTCATGAGAGTATTTGGTATTGAAATTGGTTAATTGAGTAGTGTATTAGAATTTGGTGTTCAGTAGCTAAGGTTTTATTAAAATTTCAAAATGTGACATACTTGAGAATTTCAAGAACAGAATTAGCGTGAGAGACGAGGAACAAAGGTGGTTTTGTTTTCATTTCAAGAACTGAAATTTGATTAACCTTCAGCCACTTGCAAGGAAAACGAAGTTATCATCCTTCAATATTTTGGATGTAAATCCTGTATTTTATACAAGTTTCTTTGTCAAGTTCATTTGTACTTTTACTTACAAGTATACATGCATGTGCATATAAGAGAGCAGAAAATCTTGTTTCTTATTAAAAATGTAGTCATATTTTTATTGAAATTGTACATTGAATTGAAGTGTCATATCATTCTTCAGGACCAGGTCGGTCCTATTGCATTAAAGTTAGGAAAATTCCATAATTTGGAACTCTGGAACTACAATCATTCCTATTTTGGCTGAAACTGTTTCCTAACTTTAAAACAAAAATGACCTTTGTTATAAAAACAGGACCCTTTTTTACCTTAGATAAGCTCATGAAAACATTTATGACAAGATTCTGATTTTTTTTTATCCCACAAATGGTCAAAATTGTCATTTTTTACCGAAAAAAGGGCCAAAACAGCCACAATGTTGCGAGTGGAGTCAAGTGACTTTTGAAATCAGCAAATTGTTTGTAAGATAGGCTTGTCAAACCTTCTTTAGGAATAATTCTGATTAACGGCACTTATCTCCCGGAGTAAACAAAAGTTATTGCATTTGGTCATAATTTGCTTTGCGACAACATTTACGACTTCAGACTTTTTAAAAGGGACATGCAATCAATGGGGAGAAATTTTCACAATGAGATGCACATAAAATACCCGGGGGGGGGAGGGGGTACTCACCCAAGTCGACATACGGGGGTGTGCCGCTCTAATGGGTAGCTTTTTGGGCACAAAATCCCTAAACATGGGGTATGATTTTGTGCTGGAAATCCCTAATAATGGGGTCACTTTTTACAAATGGGTCTATTTTCGCGAAATTGTTGTCTATTTTCGCGAAAATTTGCAAAAATTAGGTCTATTTTCCCGATAATTTGCGAAAATTTGGTATAAAATGAAGCAAAACCCCTAAAAATGGGTATGGGTTTTGAATCTCCAGCGGCACACCCCCGACCAAACCAAATCCGAGTACCCCCCCCCCCCCCCCCCCGGGTAAAATACCTCATCAGCAGGCTTTGGTATATACCTTCAGATTATTGATTATTGATTCCGTGCTGTCTTACACCAAGGATAAACAAATAATGTGGGGGCGGGGGGGAAAAAACATGTGAAATCTTCATTTTATAAGGAATTTTGGCTTCAAAGGAAAGGGATATCTGGAAAATCTTTGGTCACGCATGCTACAACATGATATTTGTCTGCCGTCATCTTTTATTCTCTTTCTTTTAAGCATTTACTATCTTTCATATTTTTCTCTCATTCCAGATATTTTTGTGTGCGAAATAAACATATTTTCTTCAATAAATCTTATTAAACAGTAGTCTTATTCCCGCGGTTCATTATATTTCTTCTAAATGGCTCGCCGCAGCTATGTCTGGTTTTAGCCATCTCACAAATTCTTGTATTGATATCATGAGAAAGCCGAAACTCTGCTGAAACAATTCGTAACTGTTTTGATCATTTTTCTGCGGTCCCTATAAGAAAAGTTTCACTCACCCTAAACAAAGGGTGAGATACGTTTTACTTTCGATTTTCACCCCAGAAAAATGTATTCAAAAGTGAAAATGGTGGAAATGTACACTGTTTGTTTTATTACCTAAAAGAGTGCTTTAACTCAAAGTGTGTACCATTGGACAAAACGTCTACCATTGGAGGAGTTGTATCAATGGGGGATTAAGCCTTTGTAGTACTTTTACAAGACTGAATTGAAGACACAATTATTAACACTATAAAATTGGACCAGTTACCACCCAAATCCAATTTTCCAGCCCACCGAACACACTCAACAGTGGTAAAGATTTACAGTTTTGCACCAATTGGGCTAAACATCTATAGACTGGTCCAATATAGTGTTAATAATTGTGTCTACAATTCAGTCTCGTAAAATTTAGAACAAAGGCTTTAATCCATTGATACAGCTCCTCCAATGGTAGACGTTTTGTCCAATGGTAGACACTTTGAGTTTACAGTGTGTGTGCACATTCTTTTGGCTTTCACCCTCAATAATTTTACCCAGTGAAATTGCTGTGAACAGTAAAAAACAAAATCATGAAAACAGCCCAACATACCGTTCATAAATACTTTGGTGGGGGGGCTGGATAATTTTATTTTTGGTAAATCAACACTTTTTTGACCCCCCTCTCGCCATGCCACACACTTTTTTGACCCCCCCCCCCCCCACCCCTCTTGCCATGCTACAAACTTTAATGACCCCCCACATTTCCCTCGTCCTTCGTGACTTACATTGGTTACCGATCAGATCTCGCATTATATACAAGATTCTTCTAATAACATTTAAATGTACTCGAGCTCTTGCTCCTATGTATCTGCAAGATCTTATTCAACAATACGAGCCCACTCGCAATCTTCGTTCTGGCTCAAAATATCTTCTTGCGCATGTTTCTTCACCTTCTACTTCATATGGTCGCCGTTCTTTTCAAGATGCTTCTGCTGAACTTTGGAACAATTTACCATATCATGTTAAATCCGCCAAAACTCTTGAACAGTTCAAATCATTGCTAAAAACTTACCTATTTAATGTTAATGTTTAATTTATTTTTGTTTTGTCTTTTGTTACTCATGTTACTGTGTGTTTTCGTTTGTTTTTTGTTTGTGATAGCGCATAGGGACTTAATTGTGTTATGCGCTCATTAAGTATGGTTTTATTTTACTGCCTGCACCTGGAACTTTCTTGTCCCCGTTCATTGTTATCAAGTTCAGAGAACATAGATATGATATCTTTTATGGGGTTATTTTTTGACCATGTATCATATTCTATTTTGATGGACGCATTACATCTAGGGCAAGTTGTAGAATCTAGAGTGAATCAGAACTACCACTTTTAATTGCAGGTATCTTTGGTTTAGTGCCATGGTCTTTAATCCCTGAATAGCTCCACATATTTATGCACGGATCTCTGTTTTTGAAACCAATTTAGGATGCTCCCTCCAATTATATAATAAAAAGACAAGATATATATCCTGGCTTTAAATATGTTTTTGCTATTGACATGAATTTGCCCTTCATTATTTTTAGCTGGGCTAGTACATACAAATAGGGCTGTAGACGTCTGCGCGCGTAGCGCGCTAACAAAATTAGCTATTTTTACGTTGATTTATGAACGTTCCATAAACAATGTGCATACATGTAGAGCAGGGGTTTGGGGGCGGAGCCCCCAGAAAATTTTGGAAACTAATGAGTGTTTTAAACTTTTTTGACCCCCCCTCTGTTGGGGTTTTAAAAAACTTTTTTGACCCCCCCTTTGCAGCGTATCAAAACTTTTTGGGCCCCCCCCCCCCTATAATTATCCAGCCCCCCCCCCCCCCCCCCACCAAAGTATTTATGAACACTCCCTTAGTCCAATAGACTGCAGGTGGAAGAAATCAAGACGGCTATGTTGGAAAGGAAGATCTGGAGAGGCATTGTGGTTCGGAAAAATCATCCGCCATAAGTCAAAGTAAGTCAAGTCCAAAAGAATAACATTATAAAATTAATCAGAAAAGTGAGTTACATGGAAGTAAGTTATGAAGTTGAAATTTCATGAAAGATGATCAAATGGAAATGAATTATTAAAAAAAAAACTTATTTATCCATAATCCCTAATTCATATCTGGTGACATTACGACAGGTTTCCCTAGATCACATCACAAATATCAAAATATGATAAGAATGCAAAGAAGATTTTAAGGTCTTCCCACAATGCATTGCGCGAACGCCATCAAACTAATGCTTTTTTTAGAAATAAGAAAAAGGAACACTGATAACTAATTTATTCATTGATATCAACTAAAAACCCAAGAGTTGTAACAAGGAACGCGCTATGAAGTATACATGTCTATGGGAACCGAGACAAATTAGGGCATTTTGCAAAAGCGTACGTAATGCATTGTTGTGGTGTCTTTAGTTTAAAATCTTCTTTGAAAAGGATGTAAAGTTGACAAAAAAAACAGACACAATTTGTAGATTGTATGATATAGTCATAGTTTTACTATGGAAGAGTTATATTCACAAACACTACAATGCATAATCAGGGTCAGAAATTCAAGGAGAATCCGAGAATCCATTCTCGCAAAGATTCCTGCCGGTAAAGTTGCGAGAATCCAAGTTGATTCTGGTAAATGATCTGTCTAACACACTATTTGAATGGAGGAGAATCTATAGTATTCTGACAAACATTCTGACCCTGCATGATAATACAGTTTCTTGCAATTTATTTGGTGAATATTCACCTTGATATATTGGTTCAGTAAAATGATAACAAAATGAATGTAGGTGACGGATTCACAACTTCAAAATATAAATTAGTTCCAAGATCTACCACGATTAGAATACATAAGGCTAAATTTAAAAAAGTAATTTGTCTCAATGCTCCTGCGCGCATTAGTTTATTGATGCGCATTAGAAAAGAAAGAAAAAAAATCTTTTTTTTAAATCCAAAAAATCCAAAATTTTCAGATTTTCATTGATCGCATCATTTTAAATACAAAAAGTCACTTTTACAAAGATTTCAATATTTTATATTTAAAAAGAAAACGCATTCCGCATTAGGTTTTGAAAAACTGAAAAGCTTTGAGACAAAAGATTTTTTTTATTTAGCCTAAGCTTCGATAAGGCGTCTAGACTATCCTTTAAGTGGATGATGATTCACATTGATGCAGTTTTCCATGAACAAATTGAAACAGTAATAGCCCATATGGAAAACAATTTTACCTTCGCCACAGAAATCTATACAACGTGCATATTGTACAGGTAAATTTCTATCAATTCAACTTTTAAGCATTCACAATCACAGGTGGCGGAAGTGCAGGGTTGCGACACTCCCCCAGGGTCAGCATTTCGTCAAGGTTGCGAGAATCCATTTAGATTCCAGCAGAGGATTTTGCGAGAATCTTTGGATTCTACTCAATTCAAATTATGTGAAGACAGAATATCTCTACGAGAATCAACTTGGATTCTCGCATTTTTACCAGCAGGAATCTTTGCGAGTATGGATTCTTGGATTCTCCTCGAAATTCTGACCCTGCCCCCCCCCCCTTAAAATTTGCCAAGTTTAACCTAGTGCAATTCGATTGTAATATATGAGAGAAGTTGAATTACAAGTGAAGATATCATATAACAGTAATAATAATAATGGCATTTATAATGCGCCGTCAATCTAGGTAAAACTATTCCGAGGCGCAACATATAAAACAAAAATACAAATTAACATGAAAAATACATAAACAAGGATGATTTGCATATATACATGTACATGTATATAATACAAAGAAATCAATTATAAACTGAGTCAAATAATCTTGTTTTTAACAAGTTCTTAAAAGAGTCAAGTGAATCACAGCATCTTAAATTATAAGGTAGTGAGTTCCAGAGAGTTGGTGCAGCAACCGAAAATGCGCGATCTCCAAATGAAGAAGTAGTCCGTGGAACAACAAGTAAAAGTTTATCAGATGACCGGAGAGTACGTTTTGGATGATATGGAACAAGAAGAATGTGTGGTGGCATGGGAAAACCCTTCATATGGTCATTTTCTAGCAACTTGGTTTTTTTTCTATGGCGGAGAGCTTCATAATCTACTGAGTATTACTGTATTGGACTGTTTAAATTTTTCAGAAATTCCATCTAGAACTACAGTAATAGTATTTTAAAGTCGGCAAGTTTAAACGCAACACTAAAAATTGAAACTGACGATTCAAAGGTGTACACAAAATGTTTTAAATGCTCTAATAATAATAAAACTACATTGTTATGTCACACAGAATAGCTTGTCATATGGAAAGGACTTTTGATATGAACCTAGTTTTTCACTTTCAAAATCTTTACAATGCATTGTCGGAATTCACAAGTGGTTACCATAGTAACAATGTCATTTTACGTAGCATTTTACACATAGCATTTTACACATAAAACTTGATAAACAAGGTTCAGAAAAGTACTAAAATAAACTTAACTTCTGGAATTTTGCATAAAAAACTTGTGGAGACTAAAGTTCAAGGTATAATCTCTATCTTGGGACCAAAAAGTTGGAAAATTGACTTTGAACTCATTTGTTAGGAATATTTTGGTATGACCCAGATATCTCAATATTAACACTTTAGCGACTTCCGACGGGTTTTCCCATACCACCACACATATGTCACCCACCCAACAAACAAAAAAAGGCTATCAGAATCCTTTGGAGAGAATGAAACACCAAAAATTGAGGGTTTAGTGCAACAAGGGGCTATCTGCATTTTTGGCCAAAATGAGATTTTGGTATCAAAATGATCCGCACAAGATCAGGAACCTAATTTTGCTAATGATTTAGAATGCACAACGTTCTATTGTAACAATTATCATCTTGGCATAATTCTGTTATACCCTTCACAGCAACATCGGTAAGTATGCGTCGTTCTTAAAAATCGCGCACTATGAATACCCCTGTGAAGGGTATAACAGAATTACTCCATAATCTTTGAACTTGTCAAAACCAGAAGGTGACAATGATGGGTAGAAATCTTTAATTCACTTTTTCTCAAAATAGCCGAAATGCAGATAGCCCTTTGTTGCTCCAAACCCTTGAAATGTTCTTTGGTTAATAATAAATATGACATATCAAATAGAACTTACATAATTGTTCAGTTTAGATTCGTAATACTGATTATGTTTGCGACTACATGTATCTACTATTCTACATGTACATGCACCCCACTAGTGAACTTCCCAACAAGATGCTCCTCTTGGTATAAAAAGATGGTTAAACTCCAATATGCTAGAATGGTATGTCATTTTCTTGAAATCTGAACATACTTTGTAGATCAATCATGCATGTAAGGCAAAAAAAAAGTTGTTTGGTTGCCCTCTGCGACAGACCCCAAAATCACTTCTTTTTTTTCTTTTTTTTAAATATTTTTCTCAACACATAAAATTCAAAAATTGCTGTTAATATTTTTAACTTAAAATTTAAGACTTAAAAGTCATAATTCTTCTTTCACAGTTAAAATATAAACAAACCATCGAGGGTTGAGCACCAGAAGGCCGTAACTCAATTTTTGGGCAAATTGATAATTTGGTACAAAAATAATCCATAACCTAGATTTTCAACCAAACATCTTCTTTTTTTTGGCCTAATTTTGTTAATCATAGGAAGATTTGAGGAATGAAGGAAAAATAGCTTCCCACTTTTGTTACTGCCAAAGCAAATGTACATTTCACAAATAATGTACAAGAGAGATAGATGTTTAATAGCAATTGGGCACCAGAGCGTAAGTCAAAGGGTAACATCCCCTTTCCAAAATTTGGACATAATATTTAAAGGTGTGCACCGGTATAGTTACAGTTTCCTTCCTTTTTGAGTGTGTTAATACTTAATAATACTAATAGCAGACTTCAAAAATAATTCATAATAGAGATGTTTAGCAATGGGGCTGACGTAAGTGAAAGGGGGACATCCCTTTCCAAATATGGGAAATTATTTATTTGAAACCAGTACAGCAATAACAGTGCAGTTTTCCTTCCTTTTTGAATGTGTAGTGTATGTAGTGGGCCCTTCGGCCAAAATAGCATGAAGTCCTGTCACCAGCTGACATCACTAATCTGCTCTTCAAATCCAAATCTCACACCAATCTTTTTAGTTCCTATACGAGTTTTCCGTTTGATGTTAGTATCTCAGGTGTTACATTACACACACAGTTTATCATAATATAACAAATTTAGTCTTTTTATAGTTATAGGATAGGATTGTGAAATTTATTTCTTCTCTTCCTTTGAGTCAGGTGGCGACTCATCAAGCAACGCCGATCTGATACCAATCTTTTGGAGTTCGTCCACAAGTTCTCCGTTCTGGTGCATCGTCAAAACAATATCCATGCCGCCTATAAATTCCCCATTCAAAAAAAGTTGCGGTATTGTGGGCCAATTGGAGTAGTCTTTGATTCCTGAAATAAAGAAGAATAAATGATAAACAGGTAAATTAAGATGTTTGAATTGTCCTTGGTTCAAATTTTTCACCCCTCTGGTAAATGAATGACCCCTTTTCATAGCTGTAAATTTTCTGTTTTTCACAGAAATGTTAGCAATATAATCCCTACCAAAAATGATCTGATTAACCCCCTCCCCCTCCCGGGGGTCAAAACATGAATTGTGAACAAAGAATGTGGTCGGCCTTCATGCTGAGACTAGTATACCTGCAGCCTTCATGTATTTTAATAAGACCAACATATAACCTTTAAAAACCTTTATAAAATACGCTATAGAAGTGGGGGAGTCTTCCGGTCAGGATATGATCTGCGCATGCAATAGCAATGCTGTTTTAGTGTTTTGTTTAGTCTCGGTTTTCTTGTGCTTGTTGCCTTAACTTGTAGTTGTGTTTGTGATGTTACTGCTTTTGTGAATGATTCTGTTGAGGTTAAATTGGCTGTGTTTTCTGGTAGAGCGTTCCAGTCTTTTATTTTTAAATACAACTCACCTTTTCTAATGTCTTCATCGTCCAGAACATTATGACTATCAAAGTCAACAACTCCATGCATTCTCAACACTTGCACCATACCATTGCTGAAACCACACATCGGCTGATCAGGGATACCTTTCATAAACATCACAACTTTGTTATTATTGACAAGTTTATCGAGGTGTTCTTTCGAGCCTGTGTTTGCCGCGGCGGAATATAGCCTCTGCAAAACTCGATGAGTCTGGGGAAACCTAAGGAGACGGTTGATCTGGAAAAGTTGGCTCATCTTGGAAGGAATAAGGGTTCAATCAGGGATTCTGGTTCAATCTTCAAAAACTTTTTTTAAACACTCAGTCCAAGTTCAATCTTCAATGTCAACACCAGACGCAACGAAAAACACATGTAATTTGTATAGTCTTGCAACACCTCTTGTAAGTGAGATATTCTGGAGCAATAGGTCAAAGGTACATAACATAGTGCGTTCAATATTTGGTTTGCTTTCTACTATAAGCATAACAAATAGTAAATTTTGATACTTAAAGAAAAAGAAATATTGTAGATGAGACAAAAAGGGAATATATTGGCTTTTATTTGTAAACAAGAAAATATAGCGTATTGATAATTTCTTAGACTGTCATTGTAAATTTAAAGGGACGTCCTGTTCCGGTTCATGAGGTCAATCAATTTGATTCGCGATATATTATCTGCAACGATTAATCTCCTTACACCAACGATAAAAGAAAGCCACCTAAACTTTACACACATTTCAATGAGAAAAGTTGTCAACACAGCTGTTATGAATGATAATTGCAGCGATGAGGTGGCAAATGGTTTCCATGAAAGCAGCCGAGTGTGAAAATTAACCAAAAGTTCGTATTCAGCGAACCGTTTGACAGTGACCTTGCCACGCAGACTATCCTTTTATTTTACTTATTTTTCTTTTTGTTTAAAAAGAGGTGGGTCTACCCGAAAAGGGTAGCCTTCCGACCTGCCAATTCAGTACATGGATGAAAAAACTATGCAGAGTCTACGGACGGCGGTAGCGAATGGTAGAACTGATATCGTGCGAAGTTTCATCGGTAATAACACTATGGCAAACGCGGCAACAGGTACGGGTTAATGAATCACTATATTTAGTATAATTTACTGTGCTTTTTATGAGTATTTGGTATACTTTTCTAGCTCTGTTTATGAGAGATTTGTTGGAGAAATTTCTGTAAAAAACATGCTACAAAATCAGTTTTGCAATGCAACTTGCAAGCTCCACAGCACATGACAGGGCTATGAATATGATGTTTCGGAGCTAGGCTAAAAGTGCAGTGCAGGTCATGCCAGTGCTTCCGCACCTCAAAAAAAATACCCTGAAACAGATTCCAGAGAGCTGTGATTCAGAGCTAGATAATGTGCAAGTTTTATAGTTGATTTATAACTTAACTTTTGGCAGAGTCTTAACTTTTTGGCAGAGTCCTTTTGTCAGGCCGAAGATGCCAATGAATTTGCAGTATTAAAAAGGTTGCATTGTGACATTGTCAGATTGTATGTGCGATACAAAAATGTATTCATAAGTTTTGCTTCAAATATCAATATCTGTAAATGTTCAAAGAATCCTTTGGTTTAGAATGGCTCAAACTATTTCAATTTTCGATGGATCGGGTCCATCCATTTTATGATGCACAACTTCAATAGTAGACTCTGTAGCTATGTAGTATATACATGTACCGGTATATCATAGTTCCTGCCTTTCACTAGTCCATGCTACCAAATTTTCGTACTTACGTTGATGGGAACCAATTTAATAACCTAACCATTTTCTTCACCAGACTTATTGCATAGTCTATTAAACCAATTGAGTCTCCTGATCCTGGGGAGGTCAATAACTTCTAGTTCTATTCATCATTTCTTTTGTCATGTTTGTCCTATACTGGGCATGCATGGATTAACATAGGCCTATTCCCTTTATCTTTTCTGACATTTCTGGAGCAATCAATTTATTCATAAACATCAAGATGAGATGGATGATGATTAGCAATCTGCCACAGATGACTTATTTTATAGACTGATTAAGTCTGTGTTTCAAGAGATGGTTAGCTTCCACCTTACACACTTGCCTGACAGAGTAAGTACCAAAATCATAGATTTTGGTAGCAAGGACTAGCCTTTCACAAGGTAAAATGTCTTGGTCAGAATTGGCCTCAATTGAACTACCCACTTCCAGGCTCTCTGGGGAATGCCTTCATCCCCTCCCCCTCCCCTCCCCCCTCCCCCTCCCTTCCCCCTCCCCCTCCCTTCCCCATTGACATTTACAGAGTACAGAGGGAAGTGTCTTGCTTCCATTTTCTTTGCCCAAGTATAAGGCAACTGTTCTTGATGTGAGAGATTATCATATTTTACAAAATACTGCAAATGTCACAATGTGAAACCAAATTGAGGAAGTTGTGGATATGAGCCGGTTTGACCCCTTTCACCCCATTTACCTCTACAGTACACCTAATTTCCCCTTTGCAGTGGGAGGAAAGTTCATTGGAACAGCCAGCTGACCAATAAAGTACAAGTATAAGCACCAGCATCATAAAAAAAAATGGGGGGGGGGAAGGGGGGGCAAGAGATTTTTTTAGGAGGCGAAAAAGAAAAATGTTTGCCATTTTACGCTCAAATTGTCAAATTTGGTATAATTCTAACTGATTTGGTATAAAAATGCACGCTTGCGTGCAAAACTTTGCTGTTTTATGCTAAAATTATCAACATTTGGTATAGTTTAACCTAATTTTTTCTAATTTTATCGATATTTAATTTATTTTTTTTTTTGGGGGGGGGGGCAAATAAAACAAACAAATTGGGGGTAGGTGGCGGGGCTCGCTTCCCTGTAGCACAGTCACTGGAGGCTTTAAATGTCAACATTAAAGGGACACAATGTCATGTTGAATTTTTTTTATTTTAATTAATTTACTTCAGAATTCAAAATGAACATTAAAAATGTCCATTATTGTTGTTTCTACTATAAAAAAAACCCAGCAAAACTTGATTAAAACAATGTTTTAAATATGTTGAAATACCACCCTTTACCATGTAAAATGCTGATCGAGCCCAATTTTTTGAATCAACGTTTTATTATACAAAGAGGGCTGATTTTTCTTAATCCTTATAGATGTAAGTTCATACATGTAATACAATTGTAAACATATATAAATCCCAGTTTTTATCATATATTTTTGTAATTGAGGGCGCTGCCTCCACCACTTCAATTAATGCCCCTTTAACCAAAATAGTTCTAATAACCAATAGCCGAGTGGGAAATGTTTAATATTCATCAATTATTATCTCCAACAGGTGGACAAAAAGGGACTCCTTTGGATCCTAAACTGGCAAACCTTGTAAACAATGTACACCCAGAACAAGGCACTATGCTGCATATGGCCTCAAAGGTAAGGGTGCATGTACAAAATGTCAATGTGAATACTTTTACATCAATAACCCTAACTCTAGATCACCACACGGCAACAGATTTCTTTTCCGACCCACAAAATTCACCAGCCACTACACCTACTCCTAGCCACTACACCACGTCTGCACGCCAGGTTATAAAAACATTTTTTTGCGCACAGTTGCCGTGTGGTGTAGTAGAGTTACATGTAGGGTTAATATATCTATGATGAAAATTAAAAAAAATTGGAATGAAAAAAAAGAAATTGCTGTATGCCTTTAATGTGCTTTCTTTTTGCCTAATAATAACTTTTTTGTTTGTTTTTAAATGATTGATAACACTTTTACCTATATTTATAAGAAATATATATGTGTGATTTTTCATAATTAAATCTCTAATAAACCTCTTTGGATTTATACGGTTGAGCAAAATGGAATGATGTATTCATAAATATTTAAAACATATTCACATTTTATTCATTGTTATTTGCTGCCAGGCTGGCAGTGCCAGCAATTTTGATACACACATGTGCAGGGATATTTGTAAAACAGAGTTTGTTGCCTCAAATTTTGTCGAAAAAATATAAAATTTGACCCAAAAAATGGGTCAGTCTGGACCATACAACAGGATGTATTTTTGCATCGACTTATAATAAAAATGTACAAGAGTGGATATATACATGTAGGCCAGGCCTTGTCAAATGGTGGCGCGCACGCCACTTGTGGCGCATTGCATCATTCCGAGTGGCGCGCGGAAGGACGCATGAACAATTTTAAAATTTAAAAAAAAAAAATTAAATGTTAAAAAAAGAAATATATCCCCAACTTGAACCAGATCGCAAGAAGCATCATGAAGAGCCACTAACTGCAGTGGGGTAAGTCATGATTAGTAGTAATAGGCTATTGATTATCACTACATTTGCTACCAATTTTTGTACATTTTACCATCAACATCTCTTTATTTTTTGTACTATATTGCAAATATAGCTCTCCTTAGCCTCTTAAAAGGGGGGAAATCCATGAGCTTTCAGGGGATGTCGCCCCCTGGATCCGAGGCGGGCATCTGGACACCACCCGTTTTTCGCTCGCTCGCAGAGATAGTGGCGCTTCTAGATCACTAACATCTCAAAAGTGGTGCTTCACAAAATCTAATTGAGAAGTCCTGATGTAGGCCTTCATGATGTAGCCATGATTACTGCAATTTCATTGGTTATGGTCATAAGCATTTGTAGAAATTGAGCATTTGGAGAAATTTACCAAGTGTTTTTCCTGAGTTTTTGAAAATCGGACATGACTATTTTGACTCATGTAATATATTATTTTTTTGTAATTTATTTCCACAGCTGGGTAATTCTGATGTGGTACGAGCTTTGCTGGTCTCCGGTGCGGATCCCTCCATCAAAGACGAGCAAGGAAATACTGCCATAGACATCGCAGCAACCCCTCAGGTCACAAGAGTGTTCTTTGATGTCCTTCTTCAGGCTGTGGCACAATCAAAGTAAGGAAGGGGAGGGGGAACTTGCCCAAGGGGGGGGGGGGGGGGGGGGGGGGGGCTTGGCCAGGGGAGGGGCCTTGGCCAGAGGAGGGGGGCTTGGCCAGGGGAGGGGGAGGAGGAACTTATCTGGGGTGAGGTGAGGGGAACATTGCCCGGGGGGGAGGGGAGGTAACTTGCCCGGGGGAGGGGAGCTTGCCAGGGGGAGGGGAGCTTGCCAGGGGGAGGGGAGCTTGCCAGGGGGAGGGGAGGAGGAACTTGCCCGGGGGAGGGGGAACTTGCCCGGGGGAGCAGGGACTAGAGTATAGTATGATATGGATACCATTGTAAGGCGATTAAAATGAACGTTTGGTAATGCCATGTGTTGGAAATGGAATAATCTACACGATCAAGTAAATATCTTGGGTGGGGAATCTTGTTGGTTTGGAAGAGGTGTCAAAGAGGCCATTTACATCAGATCCAGCCCATCCCTCAATATAGAAGAAGGCTGATACCAATTACCAAGAGTCTATCTGATTCTAACACCACATTTGCGGAAGGTAAAGTTCTTCAAATTGACACATAATATAAAGGTGAAGCAACAGCTGCCGGAAATCTAGTTAAAAAAACCTTTTATCTTGTGTTGAGAATGAAAGTTTAACTTCAGTTGTACAGCTTTCACTTACATATCCTGGGGCATTCATTGAGGGAGAACAACATGCGAAAACTAGCTAGGTCTTTGAGTGATACAACACCAAATTGCCCCCAAAAAGTATCTCTTGCCGACGTTGGCTGATGGACGTGCCTGTAGCATGCTTAGCTTTAGCGTGATTCATGATCACCTGGATTCCCATCACGAGGCAGCCCATTTTTTCTGTCATCATTTGTTCCCAGTCCCCCCCCCCCCCCCCTTAAGCTTATGTCCTGCAAACCGCCCGTTGGGTTAACACTTTCCAAGCGGCTATTAGTTTTCCCATACGGCTCATTCCATGAAGTTGGGGCATATTACGTGACATCCAAGTGAAATTTTCAAAATGTATATTTTCCATCTCTTTCTTCTTTTTTAGGTTCTACATTTACCAAAATCCAATGTAGAACTTTTTTTTTTAATGTAACATTTGGTATAAAATAACCGCACATGTTCAACAGTTGGATGACATTTCCAAAAATCCTGATGCTACATGGACACCATTTCCCATTTCCATATCATTTTCTAATAAATTAGCTGAAGATGTGGGCCAAGTTTCTATACCTCAATTAACTACTTCGAACCACAAATACATGAAAAGAAACCAGATTTGTCTAGGTTGAACATAACTTAACGAACAAGACATCGTAGATTAACTGTTTTATGTAAAAACTCATTGAAAAGTGACTCTTTATTTTGCAATTTGTATAATGAATTTAAATAAAGTACATATCAATATTTGTTTGATGTAAAGTACTCTATAAACCATGCACATTGATTACATTATAGTCATAAAGAAAGTATATGAAGTATTATTTACCTGTATAATGTTATAAAATGCACTACCGATGCTACATGGACATCGCGTCTTGTAACATTGTTAATAATAAGACTATTCATACTGTTACAATTATTTGAGTGTGAATGGTTTGTCTACTTGTTCATCATATCAAGTAGATACATAGAGTGAATTGCTTGAAATTTATCTAAAGACTGTTCATGTAAAATTTACCTTTTCTGTGTACTTAAGTATTACGATGCTACATGGACACCGTGCCCTAAAATATTTGGAACAGCTTGAACAGGTGCATCTTTTTCAGATCAATAGAGAGGATGTACTATGATGTTAACTTTTTATGTTATAAGCACACGATAAAATTAATAACATGGATTGTAAAACTACAAATTACACAAAAAGATAACCTGCCATGAAGCATAAAACATAATTACCTATGATATACATACACCATTTCTTACAATTACACAATAACAATACACCATTGATCAGAGAAACTTAAGATGTCCACTGAAACAAACTTCATGCAGTGTTGTTCTTAAAAGTACCCTTTGTGATCTTAGTCTCTTTGCTCGTTTCTGATTGAATCATCCTCTATTATTGATAAAGATGATTGAAAAGTTTGATCACTTAAAAAGTCAGTTTGCAAAAAAAATCATTTAATTGCCATGATGGATTTCTTTGGAAAGGTACTAGTTTTTGAAAATGATGGGTTCCTTAATTGTCTTCATCTCCATAAATTCCAGGACGATAGAACTATCTTCTGAATTAATGTCAAGAACCTGCAAAGCAAAACAAAATAAACCCTATGGCTTAGTATCTTCATGGAACATTGTGTTTTGATATTGGAGTAGATTATTTATTCATGTTGCACTTTTTGTGTTGCAGGAAAATATTTATATTAAAATCATGCTGGAGTATTTTATTTATTATTCATTTAACATGAAAAAGAATAGCAAAGGATAGAGAACTTAAATGATTTACAATTATTTGTTTTATTTATAGTAAATAAAACTAAAATAAGGGAATGTTTATTGTGAATTCAGTGAAATGCTAATGGAAATGGTGTCCATGTAGCATTGTGTATTAATATATTTCATTAGATATATACATCTCTCATAATATGCCTTTTTTCTGTAAAGTGTAGTAAAATGTAGGCAATGTTTTGAATGTTTTGGGTGATGGATAATTTCGAATGGGGTAATTGTTTTAGTCTAATTAGGCAAATTTTATGAAATGCTACATGGATATGGTGTCCATGTAGCATCGTATTGGTAAGCTATATTATTAGCATTAAAAGAGCAAAAACTAATTCATTATTAACTTCAAAGTTTATTAATGATGTGATTCTACAAAAAAATTACAATTTCAACGAACTATAACGATACCCAATGCAAAATATTGCCCATGCTATGCCCGATTCTACATGGACGCCAAATTATTATGGCGTCTGTGACTCAAAATTAATATCATAACATGAAAAGAAATTCTGATTCAGTGTTTCCCTTTCAATAAAAATGCATTAATAAATACAGACATACAAGCAACATTAAGAAATAATTACAATCGCACTTACCATTCACAAAACTATCCAATGTTTACATTTTGATGCTACATAAAAGTCCCGATGCTACCATTGGACACCAGCGCCTAAAACCTTGATAAAACTAGCCCACATGTGGCAAATTCCAAAACAAACCTGATAGCTATTGACCTCTATCCTTACAAAAGAAATATGGAATGTTTTATTTATCTCCAGGGGGGGATTCCCACAAATTGCATAGGATGTTTATCACGATGCTACATTTTATGGTAAGGACACCATGCGCACGGCACGGTATACTTTTTCATGAATATATGGAATGGTCTTCATGAAATTTATTCTCATTTGCAATAGTTTTCAATTGATAAATGCTCTTAATTTTAGAAAATAATTTAAAAATGTATGATAGAGAACTACCCCCATTCAGCAATGAAAACTCCCAATGCTACACGTGTATATTTTGTGGACACCGTGTGTAGCATCGGAAAGGCAATTTTCATGTTGCTTGGGTGAAAAATCAGTCCAGCGTGACGAAAAGTTTTGGTCAGTAAACTATGAATACATGTATCTTTTATTAATCAAATCGATTTCCAAGCAATTCTATGATAGTTTTGCTTACATAAAACTCATATTAATTGTTGTGTTTTCCATGTCACGTTTTTTAGCAAAAATAGTCTTGGACACCACCACATTTTTTATTATTTTTTTCTTCAAGGAAGGGTCAATTTTTTTTTTTTTTTCATGGCTCAATACTATTATCTAGTACTGTTTTTGGACACTAAAAAATTTGATATACACATAGAGTAAAACAGTTTATAAGCTGCCTAAAGTACCAAATTCTGCTATTTTAACAAATGCCCCAACTTCATGGAATGAGCCATACACAAAACAGATTTTTCACAAACCTTTCCCAATTTCCAAAGACTTTCTCAAAGATTACTGAACCCATACTTGGCATGTTTGTACTCATTCATACCAATGCATGATTGTACTCATACCAATGCATGATTGTACTCATACCAATGCATTTCTCAATTCTAAATATGGTAATAAAATTCAATAATTATGACATTTTTGAAACATTTTGTGAAATTTTGGAATATTGTCTGCAGACGCCTGCCGCGTAGAAAATGTTCAGGTTTTATAAGCAATTAAACAATTGTCAACTTGTTTTTGCAGTGTTGACTTAGTAACCAACATTCTGAATGCTGGTATTGATGTGAATGGGACAGATGATGAAGCAACCGGCAACACTGCATTACATTATGCCGCATCTTATGGGACTGGAGATATGGTTAAACTCTTGTTAGGTATGTGTAATATTGTTACGGTTCAGAGTTCTTGGGCCAGATTATGATGGAACCGGCAACACTGCATTGCACTATGCCGAATTTAACTCAAATGGGCCTATTTTCGAGTATTGGGTCTTTCCTTTTGGTACTTAAAATCTTTAGACAACAATAATTTGTTGGTACGGTACCAATATCTCAAAATGACCAAAAAGTGATTTAAGGCCTTCTGGTCGCCAACCCTCGATGTTGCCTGAAACAGGGTGGGCATTTTCAAAATTGTCAATATTGTGGCACCCAAGGCTGGCTATCTAAACCATTAATTAAGTTTTTAAATGATGCCATAAATTTCAAGATTTTTCTTTTGGGGGTTTCCAAAATCTCTGTTATCATCCTGTAGTGGACACCTTACTTAGAGAAGAGAGAGAGGAATTAGTCCAGTTGTGATGGGTCCATATTGTATGGTACAATTTCTGCCGATATTGCTTGCTCAAATACAGGTCTAAAGAATTCATTAAGGCCAAGTATTTCTCATCCGAACTTTTGAGGGAAGCCCTTGTTATTTGCTATTTTTCACAAATTTGTTGTTAATTTAGCTGTGCTAAATTGCAATTACTGAATGTTTGTTGTTCTGATCATAAAGACGAGGAGACCCTAATTATTTTTGTTAGTTCCCAATTTCTCTACCCTAGTTTAGAAAATGTGTATGATATTGTGTTAGCTAGCACTCCTGATCATCTGTTTTCAGCACAACGATTAATGAAACAAAGGTTGCCAGTAAATAAGAAAAATAACAAATACCAAAAATATTTGGAAAGAAATCTCCCAAAACCGGTGAGGGCGGGGACAAGAAACACGTAAATTATTTTATTTTGCCTAATCTAGTTTTTATTCCGCAGACCGTAATGCAAAGAAGAATGCCACAAACGCTGATGGTGCCACGGCGCTACATGATGCCGTCAGTAGGAATGATGCAGAGGTGGTCAAAGTATTTGTTGCAAAGGGTGCAGATACTACCATCAAGGCTACCAAAGGGTAAGATCACTGCTCAAATGTCACCAAGGCCATCAGATTTCACACCACTAAATGGTTTCCCTATACGTTTACATGTTAAAGGGGTGTTACAAAAAGCCCATTTTCTTGTTTATAAAGCGACTGGATTTTTTCAATTTGACATTTTTCTTAAACTTCATGATATCTTTGATCATTTAAAGGTATGTTCCGATTTTCAACTTGAAGTTTTCTATTCTACATGAAAGGTCATCCTTAAAAAAGTCGTGTTCCAAAGTTTGAGTTGCATAGCGAAAATGTGAACGGGTCATCTACCTTTAATCAAACAATTTTATATGGAAACCCCAGAGTTCCGAGAAATTAGCCCTCCAGAGTTGAACAGCTGGTGTAGCGCCCTCATTCATCAGAAAAAGTTGAGAAATGTTGCCAGAACATTTTCAATCAAAAGGAATCCAAAAAACCAACAAAATGCATTGAAAATATTTCTTTTTGTCCTAAAATCAGGATTAAATTATAACTTTAATAATCATTTGGGAGCAATAAGTACCATTTATGATTAATTCTAATATCATTGGGCTACAGGATGCCAGCTGACAAAAAGAGTTTTGATTGTCGTCACATGCTGTTGACAACAGACATCATGAAACCATCACCAAAACTGCCAAAATATAGCCCTTTTTGTACCTCCTTGAAATATAGTACCATCAAACAGAATATTTGCCCAAGTATTCCTCTGCGTACTCATGTTATCATATTTACACAAACTGCAAGTTTTCACATGTTTTCTACAGTTGCAAATCCGAAAAATCGGGCGAAACATTTTGCGAATTTTGGAAAACTTTGCTAATGTAAACAACAGTTGCTTACGCAGCCTCACACGATCACTAGGAAAGATCTTATGTATGGTTGAGTCGAGCATACAATAGGCATTTGCGGTTGTTAATTTAAACACTGACACCGACACCCAAAAAAAGAGATAATACTGAGTACACCGAAATTACACCACCTCCACCCCCCTCCCCCCCCCCCCCCCAAAAAAAAATTAAAACCATGGCGCAATTTTCTTTTAGGTGCAATTTGTTTTAAACAACCACGGGCCTGATTGCCTTATCCTGCCCTTTATCTTAGGCTTCAATATCCGCTCGTTTGACATGACCTGCCACGCCTGTGTTTTTGCCATTCCAAGTAACTGAAATGATTTTGCGTGTTTGGCTGAATATTTACCTGTATTATAATAGTCGGCACTTTATGCAACAGGCTAGCGCACAAACTGATGTGTTATAACGTTTTGCTTTGTTGTCAACGTAAAATGACCCGGATGTAAACAAATACCCGGATGACCGGCGACCTATTCACTACCAATTCATGCTCCATGGCTATTGAGCAGCATGGCATGTAAGGTAAGTTCAATTTTGACAGATGGCAAAATGAGCTCTTTACTGGCTAAAGTGCAATTTATTTATATATTACTGGTCAATAGATTCACACATTTCTGTGTCGTGGTATTTTAAAGCAACTGCTGTTATGCCATTAAAGGATGATCAATAATAGTTCAATGATTGATTATCAGATTGGAGTGAAAATTATTAGGTAGTGAAAAAATGTTGTCAAACTGTTATTGATCACAGGAACAACATTACATCATTTTTTTTATTCTTTAAAAAAACAGAAGTTTCTGGCAATGTGCGTCTATTTAACCCTTTGAACACTGGCGGCCGGATTTCAGGCTAATACGAGTATTGTATATACACTGGCGACCGGATTTCGGCCGCTAACATGTGCGCACTGTTTACAAGCTTTGGGGGATTCCCCAACGAATGTACACATGTCCTTTGACCCGGAGAGTAGTCTGCGGGCTACGGGCTGCACATAACTTTGTCTGACAATGCGTTGAAGACGATCTGTGCTAGATAAATGTGGAGTTTTTTATTTTATCAATTTTGGTTGGATTTTTGGATTTTTCAATGACGCCGCCGGCAGCAGTCGTTAATAGCAAGGGTCATGGACTCTGATACAGAGGATAAATATGATTCTGACTATAGTAATAAGGATGTACAAGACACGGTAAACATGCATATTGCAACTAAAAAAGGGCTAGTAACTGTTATGTTATGGGAACGATACAGACAGTAACATATGCCCTATTGAGGGGTATTTCGGCAGGGGTGTCAGGGTGGGGCTACCGTTTACTCAGGGGTGTCAGTGTTCAAAGGGTTAAGCTTTAAAAATCCATTCCTTGGTATACATCACAAATAATGTGATATAAACAATTGTGGTCAAAGCTCTTTTCCCATAGAGGCCCTGTATGTATGCATTGAGCGGCTTTAAAGTCACAACATTGAACCCCCCCCCCCACCCCCCCACCACAGTCAGCTCAAGCCCCACCCTTTGTCCCCCAAACAATTGAAAATGTTGACTTTGAATTATAAAATTACTTTAAATCAGCTTAAAATTGGTCTGAAAAGTTTAATGCAGAACAAATTAAGCTCATTTCAGGCAATTGTTACAATAAAAGCTGGTGCCTCCACTGGATAGGGTTGAAGGGACATAAAGAAATGTTGATTTTTTTTTTAAAACTAATTTAAATTAATTCAAGATGAACATTAAAAATTACCATTAGTGTTGTTTCGACTCACAAAAACAGAGCAAAACTTGATTAAAACAATACCATCGCTATTTATTGAACCTTTTCTCAAAAATGCCCTCTATGTAAATATGGTTTGTGTTATGTATCACGCGTGCTGCAGGGAGACACTGTCAGACGTAAAATGCTGATCGTGGCTCGATCAGCATTTTTGAATCAACGTTTTGTTGTACAAAGAGGATTGATTTTTCTTAATCCTTATAGGTGTAAGTTCATACATGTAATATAATTGTAAAAATATACCAATCCCAGTTTTTTATCATAATTGAGGGTGCACATCTTTTTGTGCCCTTTTAAGGAAAAAACCAACTATTAGTGAATGGCATAATTTGTGCAATTTTACGCTTCCTTCATATAAACAATAACAAATCTAGAACATTTGTGTCTCTGGTTCTCTACAACAGGAAATCCAAAGGCAAGACAGCGGTTGACTTGGCGTCGGAGAAACCTAACATCAAATTAATCCTGGAGAATAAAACGCTACCTGTAGCCAATGGTCATGTCATTATCGAAGGTAAAAAGTTTGTATTAGGCCATGAAAAAAAGAAACCCTGTTGTACGGGCTCGACAGACCCATTTTTTTAGAAATAGGTGAAAATAATGTTCACGTGCAAATGAATAAATGAATACCAACCAATAAAAAATTGTTTCACATGTAATCGGTCAAAATGTCCCTTCAGATGGCAACTTTCCCTGGAAGGAGCTCATAGTCATCAACTTTTTGCTGTGATAATGAGAAAAATATGGGCCTTCTTCTGATTTCAAAATCTCAAATTTGATGAGGAAATACCATGGATGTCAGGTCACCCACCTTTAAGTTAATGATAATGTGACAAAAAAACCTGTTTCACCAACCAACCCATTTTTAGTTTTACAAATTTGTTTCAATTTTTTGTTGTTAAAAATATTGACATTTTCAACCAAAACATAAACAAAACAAAAAACGCCCAATCAACCTACCGACCGACCCTACCTGAGAGGTCCATTTTTCCGTAGTACAGGTGGGTATTAGTCGCCTAATGCATTATGTTTACATATTATGACAGGTGTATCAGTCAACGGGGATGCCAACGAGGACGGCAAGTCTGACACGGCGTCCTCTGTGGAAAACGGCAAAGGTGATGCGGCCTCGGATGCGGGATCAGCTACACCGCAGGCTGCAGATGTAGACCAGGTACAAATATATTGGATGGTTTGGATATATGATGGGTATCAAGGGAAGGGAGGGGTAGTTTGTTGTATCAATAATCAAAGGAGGAAGAGAATGGGGTCATTTCTTATGTCATAGTGGATTGGAAAGGGAATACAATTACCCATGGTGGTTTAACTACACCACAGACTGCAGATGTGGACCAGGTACAGATATATTGGATGGTTTGAATATTTGATGGGGGTGTAAAGAGAAGGGAGGGGTAGTTTGTTGTATCAATAATCAAAGGAGGAAGAGAAGGGGGTCATTTCTTGCGTCATTATTGGATTCAACCACACCAGAGGCTGCAGATGTTGATCAGGTAAACTATTACCAATTAGGTTCATAAGAATCGTTGATTAGAATCATGTATGGAATGTTCATTTTACTGATCCAGTGTAAGGTCCTCACGTGTACGTTTCGAATGCGTCTGTATCCTTTTGTCAACACTTTTGGTAGTGGCGATCTTGACGACTCATGACGCTTTATGCAGTCTTGGAGTTGCCAGTTGATTTATCATCTGGGGATTATTTACCAGATGATAAAAGTTATATCGGCGAAACCGGAAGACAATTTCGGCACCAGACTGAGCGAGCACAAGAGCTCACTGTAACTTAAGTCAGAGCTAGCTGTAAACACAGATTTTGAGGACCTGTGCTGTAAACATGTTTGATTAGTATTTTGAACAGTAGAAAACTTTGATAATCAGAGCTAAATACATTAAAGGCATATTATGTGATCTTTTCCAGAGAGCGCCCTCTATTCATGATTTTTTTTAGAAAGTAGATTTCTTGCAGATTTACATTTCTGATCATAAATCGGACATACATTCCAAGTTACAGAGCGATACGATTCCTATTTACCTCAAAATCATGGTTTTAGAGTGAATTTAGACTAGAGTAAAATAAGTTGTCGGACAAAAATCGACAATCCGACAGTTTATTTTCACTCTAAAACCATGATTTTGAAGTAATTAAGAATCGTATCGCCCTGTAACTTGGAATGTATGTACGATTTATGATCAGAAATGTAAATCTGCAAGAAAATCTGCTTTCAATTTTTTTTTCGATGTTGAGGGCGTTTCCTGGAAAGATCACATAATATACCTTTAAGTCAATGTGTACATATTCTTTGCCCTCTTAGATATCCGAGAGTCTTCTGAGCACCAGGATTCAATCTGCCCCGGAGGTGCATGTCGTAATGGATGCCAAACTTCGATGGCTATGGCCACGACCTCAACGCATCATAGAGAACGATGGACCATCCTTGGATCTAGGTTCCGAATTCTGCATCCAGTTTGAATCCGGTCTGTACCCAGGTAAATGTGATGGCTCAAAATAAGCTGTGAATTTTTAATAAAATGTGTGGCGATGGGGAAGATAAAAGGATTTGTTGCTAATAATAAAGTCTGAGATCCTAATGACAGGAAAAATACACAAAGGAAGGAAGGAAAATACAAACTTGTTGAGGTACTCAATCATAATGACGTGCCTTTCCCTTCAATTTTCCATTACCTTTTGTTTGCAGATTTGAAACAAATTTAGCCAAATATTTTGAAACATATATCTTTAGCTTTGGAACCATTACAAAAATACACATTGTGAACTCTCTCCCCCCTTTTGTAACCAACCCCCACCCCAAACAGATCAATGTAATACTATAGTTTAATCAGTTCCAAATTGGCGAAGCCTCATTACAGCAGCAGATTAATACAGAAGGAAGCAGGCGTGCATGAAGGCTACAAGCACACTGAGTATCATGTGTGTGTGTCATAAACGCATGTGTGTGGCCATAATCTCGCGAGTAAGCTGTGATTATTTTTGCCAGCAGAGACATAAAAACCGAATATTTCTCACCAATTTGGAACTGATTAAACTATATAATACTTCATGTCATCTGCATCCACGCGATCACAGATAAATGTGACACAGAAAATACTCCGCCGAAAGTACTGCGCCTGTCACTAGATTACTTGCTCTACAAAGGACACAGCGCTTACTTTAATAAACCATGCAACGGCCAGGCAGCAGCTGATTCAGAACCAAGTTGGGACATTCAAACAAACAATGAATGCAAACATTCCCACAATCAATCCCTAGCAGGCAAAGCAGATAAAGTGCCTTGCCAAAGGTTACAAACTCGTTGGTCGTAGCGTGGCTCGAACCCACAACCTTCTGTTTGTTCCCACATCACCTTGCCAATTCAGCTGACACGGGATACAGCAGGCATTCTCAAATAGAGTTTGTGAAGTGCCATTTCCCAAATTGAAAAGTGCCACAGTCCATGCAAGGGAGCGGAGCGAGTGAGCCCCTAACGGTGGGTCCAGGGGCAAAGCTCCTGGATTTTAGCTGTTTAGGGGCTCTCCTGGCACTTATTTACATGCAGAATTCATTAATCCTGTTCCTATTTATCAGAATAGATTAAATATTTTAGTATAGGATCTTTGGGTATGAGTTACTATTCCCAAGGGGAGGTATTATGTTGGTTATTAATGGTCAAATATCTAAGATCCTGTTTTTGACTAAGATTTTTTTTTAAATGTTTGAAGAAGAAAAAATCAAACAAATAAAGTAACCCTGCCAAACGCCACAAGTGGCGCACGTGCGCCGCTATTAGCCGACGCCTGGACTATAGACACAATTAATGTCATCTGCCCAAGTAAATTCCACCCATACAGTTTCTACTATTTCTACCTCATCAGTATTCTTGGTGTCTAAAAGTTCAAACTTGTCTTTGTGTTGTTCTATACAGAATCCATGCAGCGCATGGCGGATATATGGAGTGTACACATATCGTTGTTGACAGAGCTGGGCTACAGTGTTATAATAGAATCTGGTACAGAGAGTGGCACAACGTTGCCAACGGTAGTCTGCCAAATTTGTCCGCATCTGTTCCCACGACACAGGGAAGCTTACAGGTTGACGGTGACGGCAAGGACGGTGAGTGATCCTGAAAATTGTGATTTTTTAATGTGGTACTTCAAATGATGAGCATAGAGTAACATACATACATACAAGGCATTTATAGGGCGCCATTTCATATAGATCATGGTGCCATGGTGATGGTAACAAATATGAAACTGAAACAATGCAGCAGGGCTATTGAGCAAACAAGTAGGTTGAGACCCTTCTTGATGCTGAAAACAGATGTAACAGAATGGAATTCTGATGGTAACAAGTTCCAAAGTGTGGGTACAGATAGTGAGAAACTCCTGTCAAAATCGGATTTCAATCCTTTATAATGATATTTTGGCACGGTGAGGCGCGGAATGTCCGATGCTGAGCGCAAACCGGAACGGCTTTGTTCATACCGCGGGATTGATGAGGTGAGATAATTTGGACGAGACCCATACAAACATTTGTATACATATAGAAACATTTTGGATATGTAACATGCCATTGGCAAAGGTTATCAGTCGAGCGTGTCTGTATTTGTTCCCACAACTCTGGTAAGCTTATAGGTTGACTGTTACATGGGGAATGGTAAGTGGTCCCAATAATTGTAAGCTATGAGTCTGGCGCTGAAAGCACAGAGAGTTATGCACTATTTTGTTGAAGTAGTGTGTCCCATGTGTTCAATCTTAATTCCACAGCTGAGCTGAAGATTATAGTAGGTTGACTGACATCAAGGATGGTTAGTTGTCCTAATGGTTGTAACTCGGGGTAGGGGGGGCACTCAACTTTTATTAGGGTAGGGGTGTGCCATCCAGGGTCTCAAAAATGGGGGCTTCGGAGCGGATTTTTGGTGGAAAATAGGGTCATAAGAACTGATTTTTCTCCAAAAATAGGGTCTTAAGAATATATTTTGTTCCCATATATGTTTAGGAGAATGCCAATAATTCAACAAATTAGGGTTTTAGAACACACATTTTTCAAAATGTGGGCTTTAGAAATATTTTCAAGATTTTTGAATTTTTAATAAAAAGGGGGTTTTATGAGAAAGCAAAAGAGGGTAAGAAGGAGGTCTTCAGGGCGGCACATACCCACACCCCTTTCCAATGTCAGTACCCCCCCCCCCCCCACCCCAGGTTCTAATACTTGAAGCCTTGTACAGAGTAACATGACATTAATAAAGGTAGTCTATCACATGTGTCTGCATTTGTTGTCATGACAGTCATGGCTCATGGCAGCTTATATGTTAACTCTCATATCAAGTATGGTTATTTATCTACCGAGTGGTTCAAAAAAAAGTTGACCCAAGTTCAAAGTAATTATTCAATGACATTTATAGCTTCAGAGAATGTGTGTATACTTAGTCTTGATCAGCAGTAAAAGATTTGAAATTATCCTGAAAAATGGCACGTTTAGCTTGTTTCATGGTTCTTCAGATATATGGTTCATTACAGGAAGCATGCACAAAACTGACTTGTCCACGGGAGCGTCATTTAGATTTTGTCTTCAACAAAACAGCATGCTTTAGTTTCAGAATTGAAGAGCCCGCCATGACAAAGTATCCCAATCTCTATGCTTATGTTTCATTCACATTCAACAAAGAAACATAGGTACGTAGGTAGGTAATGTCATGCACCAGACAGATGTTTCAGATGTCTTCTTTTTTTTCTTCTCCTTTTTTCACAATTTGTGACCAATCATTTGTAAGTCCACTTTATGCATTTCATCTCTACTAATGGACGCTCCCGTGGACAAGGCAGTTTGTGCATGCTTTCTGTAATGAACTATATCTGAAGTTCCAACCAAGCTTAATGTACCATTTTTTCAGGATAATTTCAAAACTTATTGCTGATCAAGACTATGTAAACACAAATTCTCTGAAACTATAAATGGGGTTGAAAAGTTACCTTGAACTTCTGGCAACTTTTGTTTTAGCCACCCGGTATATATCTATGTGGTGAAGTACATTCATCTCGGTTGAAAACAAAGTCTCTCATATCAAATATGGTTGGTACCGGGTAAACTGTAACATGCTATCAGGAACAGTGATCTGTCGAGTTTTTCTGCATTTTTGTCCCATTACACCAAAACACACCAGTTGTGTCCAAAAAGGGAAATTGAGATTTTAAGTTCATGTTATAAACCTATTTGTTTAATTGTTAGCTTTAAAATGACATCTTACATAATTCTAACATAAAAACATATTTAATTTGCTATGTTCTTACAAAGACTATAACACCTTTGCTTTCTTTTATTCTTGACAGATCAAAATTCAAGCAAGTGATTTCAGTGGCTTATGGTACGCAGCATGTACATTCAATCAGCTTGTACGCCTATGTAGGGTGGATGGCATTCCTCAATTACATGTAAGTATTACAAAGAGTTTGTTGAAGTCAGGGAAGCTTCCATATCCCTTACACTTTTGGGATGGAAATGTTAAAAAAAACTATCCAGAGGGAGGTTTGAAATGGGCCAAATTTAGCGGGGAAACCGGACTTGCCGGTGATGGGATTCGACCCAGGGTCCTCCAGCATGGATCACAGTGTCTAAGTCCACTCGGCCAGGGGGTCACTCATCCGCAATTAACAATTCCGTGTGCATCATTTGCTATTGTACATTTATTTTTCTCGGCAGATGTGCAACATTTATATATTTTTTTGTACCAATTTGACTGACCTAACTCCATAAGATGGGGGAGAAGCATGTTTATTTACCAACAGTCTGCCGAAAGCCGGGGCCCTGGCTCACCTACTCCCACCTTTGGGTGGATTTAGTGATGTGCCTCCTAGTAATGTACCATTTGTTTTTATCTATGTCTATTACCTAGATCACAGATTGGCCGGATATACAATATAGAGGGCTGACCATAGATGCGTCGGCAGGCAGAATACTTAAACTAGAACATCTTATGTTTATGATCAATATCACATCATTCCAGAAATACAATCAGGTGAGACACAGTGCGGACCTTTTTAAGCAAAAGGATGTATCTAATATGTACTTTCCTAATGATATACTACCTTTTAACATGGATTGTGTTAAATTGGTTCAATAATCCTCCCAACTTGTAAAGACAATAAAAGTAATATACTGCCTTTTACCACTACATGATTTATGGAGAAAAAAAAGCTAACTATGATCATGTTAAAATGAAGTATACTGTTAGAAAACTACATATAAGATACATTCTTTTGCCATAAAAGGGCTGAATTGGCAGTGGACATTTCTAGCAATGTATAAATACCTCATGATTTAAAGCATCATGATTAGTGTATGTTAACCCTAACACTACCAGATACCACATAATACCACAACTATCTCTCAGCGCATGCGTGACAGGTTTTCCATGACGTTATCGACTGAGCCTATATAGTGAGTGCTATAGACTGTGGGAACGTGAAGCTGATAGCCGTGGCTTGCCTATTAGGACCGGCACTTGAAGTGCCGAAGGTCCCTAGATTGAATCCCAGTGGGGGAGCAGCGATTTATTTGTTAAAACTTCTCAGAAATTCTCAGTTAAATACAGGCTGGTCGGGTTAGATTTTAGCACTGTATATAGTGAAAAATCAAGATAAACAATGAACAGGGTTGTCACAACTTACAAGTGCCAGCTAAATGTTTGTGTCAATTATCTCATGGGTCATTTTTCCAGCTGTTATGAGAGGCAAAATGTACAGCTTCTCCATTTTTGTGCTGGTCAGTCAGCCTGAATACTGGTTGCTGCCAGTTAGGCAAACAAACATTGTTGTATTGGCGTAACACGCCCGACCCTAATGTACCCCCCGACCCTGATTTCTTTCTTCTTTTTTCGCAGAAGTTTTTTTTTAATTTTTTTTTTAAAGATAACAAACAAATAAAAAATGGTCTTTGGTACTAAAAAAGGAATTTAGTACACATCAAATCTGACGATCGCAAACGGCCTCATGATATTTTGTGATTTATTTGACTCTGTAAGATCAAATGTTAGTAATTTATAGTATATATGCACAATTCAAAATTTAAAGAATAAAAAAAATCCCGTCCACCTTACCCTAATTAACAATGGCCTGTTACACCAGGGGGGGGGGGGGGGGGGGTGCCCTTATTGCAGACCAGTGTGGTGACAATCCTGACAATGAATCTGACAATGAATCTGACAATGAATCTACTTGGTTTTTTCTTCTTTTTTTGCAGCTGCATCTGTATATCAAGCTGTCACAAGATGGAAAATTTGAAAACACAATGCCTTATGTACAAAGGTAAGATTTTGAGCAATAAAAAACACAAGTGTGTTGTAGATAAAAAGTTGAAGAATTTAAGGGGGTGTGGACCCTCAGCATAGCCTCCGTAAAACTGGAAAAGGGTTCAATGGATCCATCCAATATGAAATTGACCATTTTGAAAAAAATTATAAAAAACAGGTTGAATAATGAAGACGTTACGGCAGTTTTACATAGGCTATACCTGAGGGTCCACACCCTTAAGGTTTCACACCACTAAATAACGTCTGATCTTACCCCCTTTGAGGCAATAGTCCAAAACCGGCCCGTTTCTTTGCCGAAACGGGAGACCTATTGTAAATTACAGTTTAAAATTAGGGTATTTACTACATGTTATGGCGAAATTAATATAGTGTGAATTTTGACAGACACATCAGCGTTCTTTAGGTCCAAAAAAAAATTGATGCAATGATGATTTTTTAATATTTTAACAGAGACATTTGTGTTTAGGTCATTTCCGGTATCTGACGCCATCATCTAAATCAACAATTGCGTGTGACCAGGAAAACTCAACTCATACTTTTTGAAAAGGCTCTAGCTCAAAATTATGCCGGTTACCCCTCATATATGAGTTGTTGAGTTAGTAGTCATGGCTTTCATCTTCAAGTTGAAACCAAATTTCAAGATACCAGTTTCTTATAACGTCGAGAAATATCCATTTTAAAATTGTGCATTTCACGTGTAAGCCTATGGGAGATGTATTTGGTGGTGTGCAACCTATAGGCCACACATTCGGCTATGCAGAAAATAATACCACCGATAAAACATGGGTACGGTCTAAAAACGATACCTTTATTCTCATTCTTAAACAGGCCTGCTTTAGACATTTATCTAATAAAGTGACTTTAATTGCTCACATTTGTCAAACTGTTCCCCCTATTAGTATTAAATAACCCACAAACGTTCCATCCAATCCTGGATTCAAGAAAGAAAAATTAAAGGAGGCATATCTGCTGATTCAGACCTCATTATAATACATTAAGAAATGGCTAGATAATGCAACCATTCTGTGGATTGGCTTCAAAAAGTGGGTTGCTTCAAAAAGTGGGTCGCTTCAATAAAATTAGGGTAACATGATAAAGAAATTGTCGATTTTTAAAATTCTTCTTTTGAATGAAAGCCAAATTGTAGGTATTTATTGGTTTTGAATATGCATGCCTAATTCTTTTGTGGCGCTTTTGTGGAAAAAATGCCCATTTCTTTCTGACTCGCCCTGTATGTGTGACATGATTTTGATTTGATTTTATTAGGTACTCAAAACATCATATAGAGTAACATCTAAAAATACAAACATATAAAAGATTGCACAAACTTATTTAAAAAACATATAGACATAATAAAATATAAGCAAAAGTACCAAGGATAGCCCAAAAAGCTTTGAGCACAAAGCTTATTTCCATTGGGGTCCTTAACGAGCATAGAAAGGCAGAAAAAAACAGGAAAATAAAACAAAAACAAATGAAAGGCACGAAAGGAAGCACTATCGCCAAACGAAAACAAGGACAAAACAAATAAAAACAGGGCACGAGCACAAGGTGAGACCAGCTCAAAAATCAATTGAATCATAACTGGCCAAGTGTCTTTTATCTAATTGTTTGAATAAACTAAAATTATTGGTGTTCTTTATCTCGCTCGGCAATGAGTTCCAGTGATGAATAGCAGTATTATAAAAAGTAAATCTAGCTTGACCCTTTGAAGGAGGAACAACAAAGTTGAATGGGCTACCCCCGGTACTATATTTATGCAAAGATGACATGGCTGTTTATTTTCTGATTTACTCCCTTGTAGAGATATTCATGAACTAGACGTGTACTGCAAGTGGCGTTATATGGCCCTGGTACCGCATGTAGATCTAGATCGTGACGGCGGCATCACTGGAAAGGAAGTCAAGCTACTGAGGCAGATTCTATCGTGCTTTCCATCAAGCTCGTAAGTTGTTTGTTTTGTTTTATTTATGTTAGTTGTTACAACTAATATACTGTATTCAACCTGTTTCTTTATATTAGTTGAGAAACATCTAACATACTGTATTCTAGCTGTTTCTCTATATTAGTCGAGAAACGACTAACATACTGTATTCTAGCTGTTTCTTTATATTAGTCGAGAAACGAATAACATTCTGTATTCTAGCTGTTTCTTTCTTTCTTCTTTCTTTCTTTTTTTCTTTCTTTCTTCTGTCATGATACCTGTAGCTCCCATTGAGCTGATTTTGACCATATTTAGTCATAAGTACCCTTATGTTCATCAGGGGTTAAAGGTCACACAGGGGTCACTAGGGATCAAAATGTGATTTTCACTTAAAACACCCTTGCCATTTAGTGTAATGAACTAGGATTGTCAGAATTGGTCAACATATTCCTGATGACCGTACGCATATATAATAGTTTGGTTACCATTAAGGGGGGACTCAAAGAAGTTTTTGATTTGATTTTTTTAATTTTGTGAGTGCTGTAATAATTGAACTATTAATCAAATGCATATAAAAGGATACATTTTTGGAAAGGAAATGGATCAGAGAATCCAAATTTGACCAAAAATGTTGATTTTTTTTTTGAGAAGATCACAAAATTCACTTTTTTGACCTTTGTTGTTTTAACAAAGCTAACAAAAAATTATGTTGACTTTATGATGATGTTAAGACTAATCTAATAATTTTTGAAATTTTGACTAAAAAGGTGGGAAAAAAAAGTGAAAAACAAATGGAAACTTTTTTTTGTGGCACTTTTTAGTCAATATTTGCTCACTATATCATCCAACAATCCTGATTACTATGACTTCCAGATGTCAGCTGATTAAACCTTACTGTTTTGATGAACAGGCGAGACGCGCCGTTCGAGAACCGCCTTGATACATATAAAAAATATAAAAAATCCTAATCTGTTACTCCATCACAGGTTTGTTAACTTGGGACCAACTCTGACCCGCAAGCTCATCGAGACGGAACATCCTGATTTTGACGGGCCGAGTCCATTCACCAAGAGTATGACCATGCATAACAAGCTCAGTATGATGGGTGTTAGACAGAATCAAGTGACCTTGTTCTGCTCCAACGAGTTGAAAACAGAGAATGCTGAGTTGGTACTACCACCGGGATGTATATTCATGCATTATGGATCTAAGGTGGGTTTTGGTTGGAGTAAAGAAATGCGGGGTCCCCAGATAGATTGGATGGATCCACGTGTCCCTATATTTGACTGCCATCTTTAAAAATGTCCAAAAATGTTAGGCTTTATACCGGCCGCCAGTGTTCAAAGGGTTAAACAAAATGTGGATGTCAGACGTATTGTTATACACCCTGCAGACAAATAAAATATATTTACTTTGTTTACGACTGACGATTGATCGGACAATTTTATTACACAAAATGCATGAATTCTAACATTTTTATTGCAAAAACTGTATTTTTTTCACCGAAATTTTAACAATGAATTCAAACGCGGGCATGAAAGTGAAGCGCGGGCGGATGACAGGAAGCTAACAATCAACTTTGCGGGGCTTTAAGAAGTGCCTCATGTAGACTAGAAATCATTGTGTGACAAATTGGGTGACACTCCTTAAATCATTATCTGTTTGTTTTTGACACTAGATGGATAGTGACTTTGAGACCCCTGGTCAACAGCTCACAGCACATGGGTAAGTACATCCCATTTTTTTGGGGGGGGGAAAAAAGAGACTGATTGTTAGATTGGTTCTCCATGGAATACAGTTTAAATCAAATTTGACAGCTTACCTCCCTGAGATATGACCAATTCAGTAACAAGAGTGTAAATTCCAATTTGTAACTAGAACTGGAGTCTCAACTCACAAAAGTAAATTGCTAATTGAGATTCCATTGATGCATTTAAAATAGATTGCATATCTACATATGTATGCTGTTTGTTATGGATGAAATGTGTTATATTTATAACCTGGTCAATTCCTTAATTTTGAGGACTGTATCTATGCAGATATAATGAATATGACGGAGTTCCATGTCAACCTAAACTGTACATCAAGAGAAACTCTTCAAACTTAACCCTAAGGAAAATACACCAAAGAAATCAATCCAGGGACCCTCCGGACTGCGGTCTTATGTCCCACCTACTAAGCCATGATCGTCAGCTACTGGCTCGCTCAGTATACTGCGCTCACTATATGTGATGCGATCTGTGAAAACTAGCCACATGTCGGGAATTTTCACATTAGAGATATTTATATCATAAGAAAGCTGAATCTGTGCTGATTGCAGTACTGTTTTGATCATTTTTCTACGATCATTACAACAAAAGTTATGAGTGAATGATGAATGTGATGTCATAAAAAGCTACAAAACAAGAAATCATGAAAACAGGCCATAAAAGATACATAGTTCAATAGAATAACATTATAAGGCTAATTAGAAAAGTGACTTAAGTAAGTTTTTGAAAGTGAAATTTCATAAAAGGTGATGATACAAAGTATTAGAAATTTAAATTTTCTAAACAAAATATTGAAAATAAAAAATAAAGTTTTTTTTATTTTTTTTTATTTTTTATTTTACCCATTATCCCTATTTTACATTTTACGACATCCGATAGGTTTTCAAAGATCGCGTCACATATAGGCTCGGTTGATTACGTCATCGAAAACCGTCAGCACAGGCGCTTGGAGATGGACTTAGGAGTAGCATTTTTTAGCACTCAGGGGAGGTTAAGAGGAATTCCATAGAATAGGGATACTTTGACCCTTGATGGGTAACTTTGGCCCCACAAAAATAAAAGAGTTTACTTTTCAAATTTTGAGAAAAGTTTGATAGTGACATTTCTTTATTAGGTATTTACAGCAACATATTACCCTTCTACGTAAATATATGTGTGTCTGCAAAAGTGTTCCTTCATATCTCTCATCTTTTAATTCAGTTATTGTGTTTTTATCTTTAAATTACAGGCAGTGTTTTTATGTATGTCCTGGGACAGCTGTTTGGAACAGGTAAATATGTTAATAAAACCTAGTTTGTTCCAAGCTAGATTGGAACTGCGGACCTCCTTGTTTCTTGATTAGTCTACCACATGAGGATTGATCGATTCAATATTTGTGGGACATATTCATGGGGGATAATTATTTGTTACCCTAACCTTTCCAAGCTATCAAACTGAACACGGTCAGCCTATATGCTATAGTACAATCAGATTCAAATTGGCGAGAATTGTGAGGCTTGTATTTGTCTGTGCACAAAAAGAATCCCTGTCTTGTGCATATTTATTGGTGGAAGTGTGTGTTTGCTCATCATTTGCAGATATCAGCGAGCGGTGGTCAAGTAGGTATTCCATTTGGGTCCACGAATAAATATTAGCCTCACAATTTTCGCCAATTTAGAACTGATCAAACTATAGTATAATCAAAACAAATAATTATCGTGTCAATCAGAGGGTCGTGATCCAAGCTCTCACGTTCATCCCAAGGTTTAACGTGGTCTCACGACGCACTGTCTTGCGACGCACTGCATTTCAAAACTACTGTATTATCCCTACCTATTAAGCGCCCAGGGCGGTTAGCAAAGTCGTTTTGGGTGGGCGCTTTTTATGTTACCTTTTTAAAACTCATTTATCGTACTAAATAAAATGTACAACTGGTCATTTGAAGATGCTGACCATTTGATGGTCATTTGAAGATGCTGACCATTTGATGTACTAAATACAATGTACAAGTGGTAATTTGAGAAGGCTGACTACTCGATGTACTAACGAAAATGTCCAATTGGTCGATTGAGGAGGCTGACCATTTCATGTTCGAAATGAAATGTATGTGGGCGCTTATAAGGGATTGTTTGATGGTAGTCATTGAGAAAAACAGGGGTGGGCGCTTATAAGGTCCTGGGTGCTTAATAGGGATAATATGGTACAGGCCTAACATGGCACAGCGCTGTCAAACAGATGTTGCATGTACGCGAGGGAATGATTTGAAATGATCGATAATGATTTGTTTTGATTATAAACACAACACCAAAAGTAAGTCCCCCTCTCAAAATTTCGTCATAACATCGTAAGGTAAAACATTTTATCAATAAAACTTAGTTAGAAATAATCCTATGACTGTTTCCTAAGTGGTGTTTGAAAATGAAAGGTGTCCATGACTTCATGGCTGAATGAGCTCAAATGAAAGACAAAAACTGCCCTTCTCAAAAGTCACAAATTGCTTCTTACTAATGGAAAAACACCCGTTGTTGAGCGAATATTACTGTAATGTGTAATCAATTCATGATCATTCAGCCATGTAAATCCACTTCTTGGCTCAGATATTAGCACAGTGAGTTGTGACTTTTGAGAATGGCAGTTTTTGTCTTTCATTTGAGCTCATTCAGCCATGAAGTCATGGATACCTTTCATTTTCAAACACTACTTAGGAAACAGTCATAGGATTATTTCTAACTAAGTTTTATTGGCAAATGTTGTTACCTTACGATGTTATGACAACATTTTGAGAGGGGGACTTACTTTTGGTGTTGTGTTTAGTAGATGATTTTTCAGCACTGTGTAATCATATAATTGAGATCGTAAAACGTCAGAAATAAGGGTCTTGTGGACCAGGTTTTTCTGATGAGATGCGCAGAATAGGTTCTCAGGCGATGATTCGACATCTTCATTTTCTTTTACACAGCTTCTGTTTGGACTAAAATTGTGGCCATGGCCTGAAGAAGAAAAAAATTCTCTCCAAAGTGTAATGCATTTCTTAATGAAAGAGTAAAATTTCCCTCCAAATGCCAAAATTTCCCTCCAAATGCTCAAATTTCCCTGCAAGGAGCTTTCCGTATTGCCTACTTTTTCAGCCTGTGATTGTGGCTTTAATGAGAGTGAAGATATATGGTGGTCCCAAATATTTTTATTATTTTTATTATAGTGCTAATTACAACTTTTACAGTATACAAAGAAAGTTTGATTTTTTTTATCCCTGCAGTTTTGGAGGTTTTCCGGAAGCAGCCATCGGCAACATCTTCCAGGCTGTGCGTTGTGCCTCAGTATACCCAAGTGCCGTAGGTTTATTAGTGACGGATTGGGCAGGGCATACGTTTATCAATCAGCCCACTATGAGTTGGCCTGCATTTGTAACGGCTGCCGGGGTCAGCTGGAACAAAACTACCGATATGGTAAGGGGGGTTAAAGTTGAAATTGTTAGGCAAAAAAACCCACCAAGTTTGTTTCCAGTAGCAAGTCTGAAAAGTCAAATGCGAAGTGCGTTTTTTAGTTGTTGTTGGTTTTTTTGCTCAAATTCATAGTGGAGATTCACTTGAAATGGTTTTATTTAGTAGGTGCATTTTTGTTACTCTTATGCTTGCTAAAATATGATTTTCGCCGCAGATTTTCACTTTCGTGTTTGCCGTATGTGACCAATCGCCATCTTGACACATGGTGGACACAATTTGGACAAAAGATGGCGCCCCAACAATAATTTTTTCAGTTTTTCTATTAAAAAAAAAAAATGCGCAATACTCAAGCGTCTCAGTGAAATGCGTGCGCACTACTGGAAACAGACTTGGTTTTTGTTTGGCCTTAAGATAAAAATGATATCGAGGGAAAGTACCCACCAAGTTTGATGCCTGAAGACAAAGGAAATCCCAACTTAAGAAGATCTTAAAGCTTTATGAAATAGGACCCTGGTGACCCTAACAAAGATTGATTTTGATGTTTAGCAGTAACTATGAATATGAGAACTGGGATAATGATTTGATTTGATTTACATTTGGGTCCTACGACCCTGGATAACCCAATAAGCCTCTATTAGCTTATTTCCATTGGGGTCCGTTAGATGTGTGAACAGATACACACCGGGATGATCCCCTACTCTTTACAAAAGAGTCTGTAACCTTTTTAACGTGCACGGGTATTGCCCTCCCTTCATTTTACCTGCCTGCCGACATGGCGCACAATGTATCAGCACTTAGATTGTAATATCCCCTAACAGCTTTCAAATCTCGCTTGGGTCAACGAGGCAATTGAGACTTAGTACCTTGCCCAAGGATCAGGCGCGTACCCCGGCATGTGAGCCAGGGGGGGCAGAAGTATGTCGTCCCGGTAGTGGCGTATCGTCCCGCTAGTGGCGTAAATTTTCGTAAAAGGTTGCCCCAAATTTTTTCCCAGTCAGTCACCTCGTGAATTTCACGTAAGTGGGGGGGGGGGGGGGGTAGGGTCAAAAATTTCGGGGGGGGGGGGGGGGTACGGTCAAAAAATTTCGCACGGTCAAAAAATTTCGCACAGTCACAAATTTTTGCACGGTCACAAATTTTCGCACGGTCACAAAATTTCGCACTGTCAAAACATTTCGCGCTCCAAAAAGCATAACAGTCAACAAATAATGCCAAGTCCTCAGTGTTTTAGGTCATTTTTTTTCCTTATGCAAATTTAGCGTCCCGGTAATTGGAGCCAGGGGGGGCAACTTGCCCCCCCTGCCCCCCCCGGTCGGTACGCCACTGCCAAGGATACAAACACGTTGGCCACAGCGGGTCTAGAACTCACAACCTTATGATTTTGAATCCCGCGCTGTTCCACTGGACCACACATGCTCTCAAATCGCTTTTTTTTCTTGACAGGAATTCCTTCAAACCAAACTGCCACAGCTCATCAACACCCATGTGTTCCTAGACAGCAACCAAGTACTCGGTGAGGCCTTGCTGGAGCTTGGACGTGTGGAGACATTCTTATCACGGGCTGCCAATAACCAGTTGAAAAAAGAGCCTGTCAACCTGCCGCCGGAGAAAGGCTCTTTCACATGTAGCGTTATACTGAATCCTGACGATGTTAACTTGGAGCATATGACTCCGGAAGTCATTCAGGTTAGATACAAACCGGGGGAGGGGGTGGGTAGGATTTCGGGTGTATAGGAAATCTGTCTCTATTTTAGGTCAAAATCTGGAAATAATGGTCTTTAGATCCTAGTCATACATCCATATGACTCCATAAGTCATTCAGGTTAAATACAAACCTTTGGAGTGGGGTGGATTTCTGGTGTATAGGTGACTCCGTTATGATGTAAATCATTTTAGACGATAAATTGCAGATTGTACTATTGCAAAAATCTGCCAAAATCCTTGACGGGGTCATCGCTTTAAATATTTGCTCTAGGATTTCCTCTACATGCTCATCTAATTATCCTTACTCAAAATGCTGATTTTCACATATTTTTTAGGTGTAATGTTTGAGAATCAGCCGATTTTGTTGTTTTATGATTTGTATCCCCCTGGCTTGAAAAGCAGGAGTGATATTGTGATCATGTCATGTGTGTCGGGATGTGTGTAGGGTGTATGTTTATATGTGTGTTCCCTTTTGGTTAGCCTTTTTGGTTAAGTTCAGAGGCGTATCCAAACAGAGTGCGTATCCAAACAGGGTGCGTGAGTTGCCAGCGCACCCCGTGCCTAATAGGCACTATTGTTTGAGAATGGGACCTTTGGTTTAGACTCTCACTATCAGTTTTTAATAGCTCGTTTTTTCGCGCCGGTTTGAAGTAAACCACGTCATTGACCCTATATGACCTTGACTTCCGACCCACTTTGTCAACACTTTCGAGCCCTCTCTCTCATATGACAAGTCAGACTTCAATCTCAACTAAACTGGGTCACAATAATATTTGGGTAAGGGAATTTGAGATAACTCATGGGTAACTTTGCTGTTTTTGTTTCATACAGAAAGCAAAGCAATTTTTCAATATGCTGAATCAGGTTCAACGATCAGGCCAAAAAGAGTCTGGGTCGGACGGCCGGATTTTTTATTTTTTTATTTTTTTAAATTTAAACAGGGAGATACTACACAAAAAAAAACATTTTAAAGATGATTTTTTTTTTAAACAAGCAAATACTACTCAAAAACATGTTTCTTTCAATTTTTTTTTTTTACTTTGAAAAAAAAAAAATAGCGATCCTAGATTTCCGAAAATTCGGGTCGGTCGGAAAGGGCAAGTCAACTTCTTTTTTTTTTTGCCTCACCAATCAATACATTTGTTTGTTTTTATTTCATTCAGAAAGCAATCCGTCACCTGAGGAAATGCAACAATGTTCTCAGCCAGGTTCAAGTATCAACCGTCAATGAATTTGCCATTTTTGAGTTACAACTCACGGCAGATTTTCTACTATGGGCGTGTAGGTAAGTCCCTAAAAACTGTTATATAGATCATTTCAAAATAATTTTTTTAAATAATGTGACTGATACAACTCACGGCAGATTTTCTACTATGGGCGTGTAGGTAAGTCCCTAAAAACTGTTATGTAGATAGAGTTGAGAAATGAGGTTGTCATATCTAGTCCAGGTTTTAACATACCTTGGCGGACATTTCGAGAACAACTTGTTCTCTTTATCATCACTGGTGTAGTGACAATCCTGTGTTGATAGCACTACTTTCTTGTTGCTTGGAAACAGAGTTTCTAGATATTGTAGCAACCAGAATATCGTCAAATACATGACTTAGATTGAACTGCCCCTCGTCTCTGTTCATGGTGGTGCGTAATCGTCACTTCATCAGTGTTGATAAAGAGAACAGGTTGTTCTCGAAACATCCGCTAAGGTATGTTAAAACCTAAAGTAGATATGATAACCTCATTTCTCAGTTTAATCTAACAGTCCTGATGAACATCTTCCATAATGTTATGTAGATAATTTCAAATTGACGTTTTCTAATAATGTGACTGATGACTTTAAGTTCATCACAGACCACATCTAAAACATTGCAGAGCACTGCAGCCCTTTTATGGCAAAAGGATGTATCTTGCATGTACTTTCCTAATGATATACTTCCTTTTAACATGGATTGTGTTAACTTTGTTCAATAATCCTCACTTAGGAAATGGTTGCAACTTGTAAAGACAATAAAAGTAATATACTGCCTTTTACCACTACATGACAAGATTTTGGCATGATAGCCCACTAGATGAGTCTTTGTTAGCTACAAAGCAGAAATCGTCACTAGATCCGAACCAGACACCTTTTTAACCACCCATTCAATGAATGTTGAAAAAGTCTCAAAAAATGCAGGCGAGCAGGACGCCCCCATTGGCAGGGCCTTATCGATGTAAAAACCACCCTGAAATTTGATACCTAAAAGTTCAAAATCGCTCGGATGGACTGGCAATAACCTGAATGCAGATTGAATATCTGCTTTAGCCATCAAAGCACCATTACCCGCCCTAATGACCAAATCAATGGCATCGTCACATTTTGAGTAACGAACTTTACATAAGTCACGATCAATTCCGTCATTGACAGAGTCCCCATCGGGGTGCGATAAGTGGTGTATAAGTCTGAACTTCCCTTTTTCAGCTTTCGGGACCAAACCGATGGGTGAAACAAACAAGTTAGGAAATGGCGCCTTTTCAAATGGCCCAGCCATTCGGCCAAGATCAATTTCTTTTTGTAGTTTGTTCAATGCGGTATTGGGATCTTTTGAAACTGATTTTAGGTTAATTGCATCCCTCGAGCGACGATCCCCTTGAAACCCTAATTTGAAACCCTGTGAAAAGCCATCTTTTAATCTAGCAGCAGCGATGGTATTGGGGTATGATTCAAGAAATTTGTTTAATACCGAAACCCTAATAGGGGATGGATACATGCAGCAAATACAGTTATTTCCGCGTCCAAAACTGCAAGAAGAAATACCCGGTTTAGAGTGAAGTACCTCAATATTACCGTTTAGTTGTGCATGTGGTAGCCCCATGACCTTCTTCTTTACAGTTTGAACAGATGTGACTGTACACGCAGGTTGAGCGATAACATGACCCTTTATTGAACTTGAAGCACAAGCCCTTTTGGGTATTATTTGATGACTTGCGGTCATGTCCTTGAGATTTATTATTGCGCTGGCCGGAGTGGGAGCCTCTTGAACTCTTGGAACCACGAAAAGAATTGTAACCCCCAGCACTATTAGAATTCAAGGAAGGAGGAACGGCAACCAACAGAGTCCAAAGTTCTCCGTCAATTGACGCCCATGATCTCTCTGGATGAGATTGCATCCTCAATCTGAAGTGGCAATCATAGTCCTTCCATCCCCAACCCCCAAATCTACGAGCAGCGGTGCGAACTATATCGCCATATTTGAGCAATTGTTGGGTTCTATCAGGATGAGCCCTCAGAAAGACAGCGCAATAAACCAAAAAAGCACTTGTCCAATTAGAAATGGATGTTATTTTCCTAGTTTTTTTAGTCTCCTTGAGAACGATCTGACCTGATTGATCAATTTGAAAGCTCATATCATTACTTGCACTTGGTGTTTGTTGATTGAGCTTCTGCAAGAATTGTGTTTGAATCAATCAATGAGCCAAACTCAACAAATTCTCCTCTCATGATCTTATCCTTAGTTAATTGAGGCAATTCATCGCCCAACGGGGAGCAAATTGAAGTGAGAGGAAGGCTAGTAGTATTACCAAAATTAGACATGCCTGTGAGATTATTATTGGTGGTCATGGGCATGGCGGTAGTAAAATTGTCAAATGAATTTGAACTGTTATTAGTAATAGTACGAGTATTATTAAAGAGCAAATTCTCACCCGTCTGGTTCTGGCGAGGTTCGGCCGTGGCCAAGCTATAGCCGGCGGACCTTGGAATAGACTTTTTGGAAACAATCCTCCTCGCTGGCAATTCAGGGACTTCCTGGTTCAAATCGTCCATTTCTTCATTCGTCACGTCAATGTATAGTTCATCGGAACCGCCATCTTGTTGTTGTTGTTGATCCAACGCTACCGGTGAGTTATTACGGACGGAGTTATCGGATTGCGCAGCAGCAATCACTGGTACATGAGCGTTTCTATTTCTATTTCTAGCTCTTATAGAATTACCACGGGCATTAGCATTTCTGGTTCGGGGTCTACCGCGCTCTGGAATTTGGCGAGCAGCGGGGCCAGAATTTTGGCGGGGATTTTGGGATGATGATGGGCCTGGGTCCTGAGACGAATTAACTGATGATGACGACCCGGCTTCCCCCGTCAAGGCCGCCATTGCCCTAGACTGGAGTCTTGTTTGTCTGACTTGCTGACCACCTCGGCCCCTACCGCGGGCAGGAGCTTGGTCAGCCGCTTTTCTTTTTGTACCGCGACCTCTTGGTGGCATTGTAAATAATAATAGCACGCAAAGTTTAATCTAGTTCAGTCTTAATAAAACAGAGGAAATTGTTCAAAAACAAGAATGATTACCGTATATATGAGCCGTTTGTAAATCCGGATGATCAAAACAATAGCAGAACCCCGTAGTGAAATCGAATGGTCCAAACTAAAGCAACAGAGCAACCGAAAAAACGGGAACGGAAACAGACTTATTTAACAACAGATCCTCATAGTATGGAAACACAAAGCGAATGAGGTACAGAATGTACCAAATGGGCATAGCAAAACAATCAAACAAAGGGCTGCTCGCGGGCAACCGGAAGTAGCCGTGAATGGTCAATCGGTAACCAATGACGCCCACAATTAAATGACAATGACCATTGACAATTACCGCTTCGATGGTTAAAAGAGTTTGGGCTTTATTGAGCCCAAACTTTATTATGGAGAAAAAAGGTAACTTTGATCATGTTAAAAGGAAGTATACTGATAGAAAACTGCATATAAGTTACATTCTTTTGCCATAAAAGGGCTGAGATGGAATCCAGGTGCGTCTATAGAACTAATGTAATAAGTGTTTTTAACACTTTCCACGCGGATATTGGTTTTACAAAACATATTTTTCAGAAACCTTTCTCAACTTTCAAGGTCTATCTCAACTTTCAAGGTCTATCTTCCTGGTGCAAATTTTCTGGTTTGCGGATGGGCACAAAGAGTTGCGGCTTTAACACTTTCCACGTTTCTTTAAGTTTTACCATACACAAAACAGATTTTGCTCAAGGATTATTGAAGCAATAGTAGGCATGTGTGTACTTATTTCAATGCATTTCTCATGGTGATTCCAAATATGGTAATGGAATTCAATCATTTTGACATATTTGAAACATTTTGTGACATTTTGGAATGTCGTCTGCAGGCGACTGCCGCATAGAAAATGTAAAGATCTTTGTAAGAGTTTATTGTTTTATTGAAATCATGCACTTTTACCTGCCTGACGGCAACTTTAACTGCCATAGGTGGGCAGGAGGGTGCTCAATCCAGTCCTGCTGTTATTACAGCCATGGCAAAAGAATGTATCTTATATGAAGTTTTCTAACAGTATACTTCCTTTTAACATTATCAAAGTTTAGCTTTTTTCTCCGTAAATCATGTAGTGGTAAAAGGCAGTATATTACTTTTATTGTCTTTACAAGTTGCAACCTTTTCCTAAGTGAGGATTATTGAACCAAGTTAACACAATCCATGTTAAAAGGAAGTATATCATTAGGAAAGTACATATAAGATACATCATTTTGCCATAAAAGGGCTGTACAGCACTTATAACCCAAACTGACCAACATATCATGCAACAACCCTACCTGACCAGAAAATATAATCAAAAACTTGTCTCCAAGGCCAAGAAGAAGAATATATATATGTCTCACATACCCTACGTGCATAAGTATGTGGAATTGCTTTTGCTGCATAACTCTACGCGATGAGCCCAATTGTTTTGTGTTTTTAGTTCGGAAACTAATTATTGGGCTAAAAACACAATAAAAAAAGGAATTTCTGCGTTAAGCTAAGCTATTTTTACTTTTGAAAATTTTTAAAAATTGCATATCGCAAATTATGTGATGAGACAGAACTTCTTTTTTTGGCCTCACATGGCAATCTTTTTGATTTACAGAAAGTCAGGAAATGTTGTACCCACAGATATTTAGTGGGTAGAGGTCATTGAACCTACCTTTCCCATGGAATTAATCATGAATGTGTATTTTTTTTGTCTTTATAGAGTGGTACGTGCCTTAATGTTGTCGGGTAAGAAACCAGACAGTGAGTCTACCGGTGCAGCAATCATCAATGTAGGACTCAGCAATGTAACTGTCACAGGCAAGACGGACCTTGCAAACAAGTATGTATACCCTGCTCACCTTAGAACCAATTACTTTTAATCAGTAGCATGCAGCATTAGAAATAAGAATAATAAATTGGTTATCCACCCTGCAGGAGGTTTTGGTTATCCGCCACCATTGGTGTTATCCGCATATTTGTCATTAGTTCCCTAATCCAAGAAAATCATATTTTAAGCGAACATTCAAATATGGGAATGAAAATGAAACTGAAGAATACACTTGCAGCTTCTTCAGTTCTGCTTGTCCTTTTATATCATTATATATTGCTGTTTTGTAACATACACGTTCCGGCAGGCGTTCATATAAATTCACCCTGCCAGATGTGAACAAAAGAAAACCCCCTATCTGTTATAGTATTTTGTAGTACTATGGGATACGCTTAGGCTGCTGTGGTCTTAATCCATATCATGCACTTCTTCGACCCGTGGAGAGTTATAAAATTAAATTGGCTATTCTTTTACAATATTGTTCTATTTTCAGACTCCTTGAATTGATAGAACGTTATCGTCAGATATGGTTGATGACAAGTCACCCAGCGAGTCTAGCTGAAGCGATTGCAATCTTCATGAAAGTCTTACATCAACTTGTACCGCAGAGGCCTGCCATTATCACAGCGCACTAGTTTAACACTTTCCATGCGGCTAATATTTTTACCATACACAAAACATATTTTTCAAGGGTTACTGAACCAATACTAGGAATGTTTGTACTTATTCCAATGCATTTGTCAAGGTGATTCCAAAAATGGTGATGAAATTCAATAATATTGACATTTTTGAAACATTTTGTGAAATTTTGGAATGTCGTCTGCAGCCGAGTGGAAAGTGTTAAGGCTTATTCCATAGTTCATGGAATCACCAAGCATGACTTGCTGAATGAGGGGATTTTGGATTGTATAGTAAATCAGATATTTTCATTGTAAACATATTCACCAGTACTTGCCACAATGTCACAAATTGATCAATTGTTTTTTGTTATCAGTGTTACCCGAACAACAATCGTAGCTCAATTTGATCAAATAACATCATCTTTGCCTGAAAATGTGATAATGTAAAAGTGAAAATGTTCGCGCTACATTTATTTTTGCGCTTTTAGCGCTCAAACCAGCAAGCGCGAAAATTAAAACGTGCGAATATATTCATTTTGTATGTAGGTCTATGCATGGAAGCTCAAAATCGCGAAAATAAAAACAAGCAAAATTGTTCAAAATGTGCAAAGCGCGAAGATTTATACTTTTACAGTATTGATTCACTAGAGCTTTTGGTTGTTTGTCACATTTCAATTGTTTTTGTGACCAAAAAATAACAATTTTAGCTTAGTTTGGTTAAATAAAATGATCCTTGCCTCCGAATTTGATATTTGAGCATAATGTAATGAAAAAATATATATATTCTAAGGTCGGTTGTTTAGTTTTGGGGTGTTTTTTAGGGTGTATTATGTTCCTAATAATGTTTTTTGAGAGTTGACCAAACCTAAACCTTATTCCACATTTGGGCCAACAACCCTAAACCTATATTTTTGTATGGCACAACTCGACCTAATGACATATTGTAATCAGAATTAATAATTGACGGTATAAAACGGAACAGTGTATTGTGTGCATTGCATGCTGGCAGGAGTAACCAAGAGGGAAGCACTTGTACATGTATGCCAATACCGAACATCATGAATATTGATTATTGACGTCACCAGAATTAGGTCCTTTGGATGCATGAGAGTTTATTCAGTGATGTCTTGGATGCTGCGCCCTCAATATTGATACAAAGTGGGATATGTACAGTTTGCAATTGTATTACATGTAAGGATTCAGAAAAATCAGCCTTCTTTATACAACAAAACGTCGTTCAAAACAAATGCTACGTCATACACTGAGCCAAAAAAAAACTTATAAAAAAGAAGAAACTTATACAATTTTAATTGACAGATCACCAAATAAAATTCTGTGCATGAAAATGTACCAAATTTGGATACAATATTACTGCAATGTATTGCTTCAAATGGCAGTCAATAACCAATTGTTTGCTTCAATGACACAAGAGAAATGTGCACTGACCCTATGGTGATCTGTTAAAATTGTATAAGTTTCTTTTTTGGCTCAGTGTATAATTAATATTCATGAGTTCGTTGTATGGTTGGCATGCAAGCGCTTCCACCCAAGAGTGTGATCATTTGTGACCCACTCCATCAAAACCCACCATAAGTTGCCAGAACACTTATGGAAATACAGCTCAATAAAGTTGTTACAAATCAATAGAAAACAAAGGAATTTTCAAGAGAAATGTTTATTTTTCATGGACAAAAGTTTGAGCAATTATGACAAGTGATACATCATTTTAAAGCTTTTAATTTCAGCATTTTCAACATCAACAAATCAGAAAAAATATTTTTCCTCCCTTACTGCGGGTTTCGATGGACTGCGTCATATTCATAGTTTGTGTTAGCTCAATTTTGGAGGTGGTATCAATCAGTGCGTAATTATAGTTTAATCATTTCCAAATTGGCGAGAAAAAAAGAAGAAAAAAATATCTCTCCGCGCGCAGAAGTAATCCAATCGTACACACACGATTATGGCCATATGCGCATGGTTTTGGACGCACGCACGCGTCATACATATGATGCACTGTGTGCGTGTTGCCTTCATGCACGCCTGTGTCCTGCTGTATTCATTCGCTGCTGTAAGAAGGCTTTGCCAATTTTGAGCTGATCGAACTATAGCGATAGGGGCAGCCCTTACTGCGCCATAGCCAACATTCTATGTTGATCATGTGGCGTTACACGTAGTCTAATTGGAGTTGCGCATGATATGATGATGTGTTCACTATTGTGCGCGCTGACATCACTCCCCAACTTGAGTTGACATGAAGTATAGGAGAGCAATAGAGGGCGTCGGGCTGTCTCATGCGTAACTCGTAACAATTTGTAATATGATTGGATCCGGAATAATCCGCATTCACCTTCAAGCTATATTTAAAACCAGCATACTGATGGGACCAAACTAATGATCGCTGGTGATTTCAGTTGCAGTTCTTACTGCCATGTCCTGACAATTTTCAAAGGAGATTACTTTTACTGTAAAGATGGCAGTTATGACATCAGCCCGATGACCGCTATCATCTAAGCACTGTGTATGTAGTTTTCATCCAGTTATTAATCCAATTATGCATGCCTTGCAATGAAACTCTAAATGCTGATTTAAATGTTCTCTACTCATGTATGCCATGTTCTGATTTTCCATGTGAGTTTGTCTAAAAAAAAATTATAAATTTAAATTTGAAAGGGTGCCTCTAAATCCATTATGTGCTGAAAGTTGAAAGTACCAATTGATTTTACAGCAATACCAACTATATAATTTAATCAGTTTCAAATTGGCGAGCCTCATAACAAGCAGAGAATTAATTCAGAAAAGCCTGTGTGCGGAAAACGCTCTCATCGCATACAGGACGCACTTTGTATCATGTGCGTGACGTGTGCGTATACTAAAATTGTGCACATGCGCTTGGATTACTTTTGCCCGTGTAGAGATATAAGCAGTGGCGTAGCTAGGATTTTTTCCAGGGGTGTCAAGATTACAAAATCTTGTAAAAGGGTGCCCCAATTATTTTTGCAGTCAGCTCAGGAAATTTGAAGATGGATAAGGGCATGTTTTCGCCAAAACCTGGGTTGAAAAATGGTCCTTATAAATGGTTATAATGCATATACGCACTACATCCAGAGAGTGGGGCGGGGGAACAAATAGGTCTACCCCCACCCCCAAATAGGCCTGCCCCCCAGCTACGCCACTGGATATAAGCCGCATATTTCTCGCCAATTTGGAACTGACTAAACTATAATGTCAAACTTGAAAGGTAAATCGGTTGAACTCTATATATTGAAGCACATAGTGTGTATATTTATATAGCGATGGGTATCACCGCGATTTAGATTTTTATTTGCAAGGAATATAACTATTTAACAACTCGAATATGGCAATATTTGTATATATCGATCAGAAAGTGAGTTTATGATAGCCGGAATACGTAGTGTGAATTTATAAATGCATGGGTGTATTATTTAGCACTAGGGACTAATTATATGTATTATATTTACCACTAAGTGCTTTCAATGTATAGGCATAAAATATTTAAAGACAAGTTGCCTTTTGCCTTATGATAACTTTTAGAAGGTGAAGTAATCTTTTTCTTCTGGCTAAGTGTCCAAAACAACGGGGCATCAACCATCAGCTTAAATTCCCACATCACTGGCTTAAGTAATACCACATACAAAATGGAACAGTAGGAAGGGCTACAGCTACTTCACGTTTGTCATAGACGTCTGTAGTGCATCTGTCTACAAAGAAAATCATTATTTATCACTTTTATACCGGCGATTTAGCTGTGGCCGGTCATAAATTCTCCAATTCGCATATTAGGCAGGCCAGTGGTCATGCCTTTAAAGCACTGTATTGATGTAATCTCACCTTGCTTGATAGACCAACATGACAGCAGACTAACAGCCTGGAAAACAGTGTCCTCAGTGTGTTCGGTCTGTAATACAAAGCGTTAACACTTTCCACGCGGCTTATGATGTTACCATGTATACAAAACAGATTTTTCAGAAACCTTTCCCAACTTTCAAAGTCTATCTCAAGATTGACTGAAACAATACTAGGCATATTTGTACTTACTTCAATTACATTTCACATGGTGATTCCATATATGGTAATGAAATTTAAAATTTTTGACATTTTTGAAACATTTTGTGACATTTTGGAATGTCGTCTGCAGACTTCCGCGTGGAAAGTGTCAAGGCAGTGGAACATTATGTACTTTCGTTTTTTTGTGAAATCGGTTTACAATTCATTGTTATTTTCAGATTTAATTTAGTACTTAGCGATGAGATATTACATAAATTATTGAATATATTATTCTCAAACGTGTTTTGTATAATGTTAAATTTTTCAAATCGGGGAAAAATTGTTTGCTTGATTCAAAAACAGACTGAACTATTGAAATACATTGCTTAAATACCTCGTGATTATTGCAATATTGATAAGAAGTACTCCCTATGGTGTTTTTTGTAAATAATTTGATTTGATTTTTAATTTTTTTGACATTGACTAATTGAACTGATTTTAGTTTCAGCTAGTAATTTGCTTCAAGCGAACAAATGTTTTTATGCCTTTAATTGTCTATATTGATAGGGAGAAAATCTTAAAACTATTTATATTTTTATTCTGTAGTATGGTAGCAGGTTATGAGATAACTAAATGTTATACTTCTCTAACTTCCAAACCTATTGATAACTATGTGTTGATTGGTCATAAGGATGGATATATCATTTAGTACACCAATCAGAGACATTGTTAGAATATTGTATCCCTGACAAATTGGATTGGAATATTTTAAAAGCAGTATTCAATTGGTTATCTAAATGAGGCCAACAAGTTGTTGGTTGTGTAGCCCTCATCCGGCCGGGTTAAAATTCTGAAAAATTTGGGTTTTTTCTCTTCTTTTTTTAAAGATTTTTTAATTTATATTTCCACACTATTTTTACCTATCTTCCCATTGATAAATAAATGTGTTTTAAAGCCAACGAAACCCGGAAAACTAATCAACAAGCTCGGGTTTGTACTCCACATACAGCGTTAGTCGGGTAGTATTTATATAATTTCAATATAACCCTGTGCAGCTATTGCAGATAACTATGGTCTTTTTGTACTTATTAAAACCCTTTCTATCCAGGCCACTGTTATAAATAATTTGTTTCTTGTAACCCTCCCTCACTTTCTGGGATTTTATTTTCAGTTTTTAAAACAGTTTTATTTCCAATACAGATTTTCTGATGTTTTATAGGCCTAATTTATAGGGGTTTTTTTTATTTATAGACATTTAGGGTCCAAACTGGTAAATGATGCTGGCAATATAAATGAAAACAGCCATATTTAAGTATCTTATTTTAATAAAAGAATTAAATAAGAACAGCCATATCTCTTCACCTTTTGAAGGCCAGTGTTATGAGAAACTAATAATTGATTCTAAGTGGCCTTATATAGACAATTTCATGTTTTGTACCCGTAACACATATTGCCATACTTGAAACTACGGAATAAACTGCAAAATGTATTGTAATGGTTGTAGGATTACCCTACTAATATTTCATGAATTGGTGGCGCTAAACCCGTAATACGGTAAATAATAAAATTATATTGTGACATATGGAATAACACAAACATCTTGTTGAAAATGGTCTTTTATTTGAGTGCCTGTCTAAAACAATGTTAACGTACAAACTATTCTTGTCAAATTGTTCACTAAAATAATGCGTATTGATGATATTCAATTTTCAAAACTCTAGAATACGCTCATAATACTAAAATTAATATATGTGACGCAATCAAGCAGAATGAGTCGTACAATTTCTTATGTTTTACAATGTTTTCTCAGTTGATAAATTATTTAAAAACTAGAAATTCAATTTAAGCAGGGTTTGGACCATACTGTAGCATTTTCCACCTGCTGTTAAATGATGGGCAAACATCAAATTGAAAACTGCCGACATGAGACTCATTGGACGCATTTCGCTTGATCACGTCACTCATTAACTGACCTACGAAAGAAACTTATTGCTTCTTTGCAAGAAGACAAATAAAGAAATTATGCATTATTATG